>JAPTYO010000027.1:3654321-4193541 GCA_036873135.1 Clarkia xantiana subsp. parviflora | reverse complement strand
GGATCAGTCTTCACTGACTCCTCGACTTCATACAGTCGGCGAAGATCTACAAAGGATCAGTCTTTCACTGACTCCTCGACTTCATACAGTCGGCGAAGATCTACAAAGGATCAGTCTTCACTGACTCCTCGACTTCATACAGTCGCCGAAGATCTACAAAGGATCAGTCTTCACTGACTCCTCGACTTCGACAGTCGGCGAAGATCTACAAAGGATCAGTCTTCACTGACTCCTCGACTTCATACAGTCGGCGAAGATCTACAAAGGATCAGTCTTCACTGACTCCTCGACTTCATACAGTCGGCGAAGATCTACAAAGGATCAGTCTTCACTGACTCCTCGACTTCATAAAGTCGTCGAAGATCTACAAAGGATCAGTCTTCACTGACTCCTCGACTTCATACAGTCGGCGAAGATCTACAAAGGATCAGTCTTCACTGACTCCTCGACTTCATACAGTCGGCGAAGATCTACAAAGGATCAGTCTTCACTGACTCCTCGACTTCATACAGTCGGCGAAGATCTACAAAGGATCAGTCTTCACTGACTCCTCGACTTCATAAAGTCGGCGAAGATCTACAAAGGATCAGTCTTCACTGACTCCTCGACTTCATACAGTCGGCGAAGATCTACAAATGATCAGTCTTCACTGACTCCTCGACTTCATACAGTCGGCGAAGATCTACAAAGGATCAGTCTTCACTGACTCCTCGACTTCATACAGTCGCCGAAGATCTACAAAGGATCAGTCTTCACTGACTCCTCGACTTCATACAGTCGGCGAAGATCTACAAAGGATCAGTCTTCACTGACTCCTCGACTTCATACAGTCGGCGAAGATCTACAAAGGATCAGTCTTCACTGACTCCTCGACTTCATACAGTCGCGAAGATCTACAAAGGATCAGTCTTCACTGACTCCTCGACTTCATACAGTCGGCGAAGATCTACAAAGGATCAGTCTTCACTGACTCCTCGACTTCATACAGTCGGCGAAGATCTACAAAGGATCAGTCTTCACTGACTCCTCGACTTCATAAAGTCGTCATCTACAAAGGATCAGTCTTCACTGACTCCTCGACTTCATACAGTCGGCGAAGATCTACAAAGGATCAGTCTTCACTGACTCCTCGACTCATAAAGTCGGCATCTACAAAGGATCAGTCTTCACTGACTCCTCGACTTCATACAGTCGGCGAAGATCTACAAAGGATCAGTCTTCACTGACTCCTCGACTTCATACAGTCGGCGAAGATCTACAAAGGATCAGTCTTCACTGACTCCACGACTTCATACAGTCGGCGAAGATCTACAAAGGATCAGTCTTCAATGACTCCTCGACTTCATAAAGTCGCCGAAGATCTACAAAGGATCGGTCTTCACTGACTCCTCGACTTCATACAGTCGGCGAAGATCTACAAAGGATCAGTTTTCACTGACTCCTCGACTTCATACAGTCGGCGAAGATCTACAAAGGATCAGTCTTCACTGACTCCTCGACTTCATACAGTCGCCGAAGATCTACAAAGGATCAGTCTTCACTGACTCCTCGACTTCATAAAGTCGATCTACAAAGGATCAGTCTTCACTGACTCCTCGACTTCATACAGTCGGCGAAGATCTACAAAGGATCAGTCTTCACTGACTCCTCGACTTCATACAGTCGGCGAAGATCTACAAATGATCAGTCTTCACTGACTCCTCGACTTCATACAGTCGGCAAAGATCTACAAAGGATCAGTCTTCACTGACTCCTCGACTTCATAAATTCGCCGAAGATCTACAAAGGATCAGTCTTCACTGACTCCTCGACTTCATACAGTCGGCGAAGATCTACAAAGGATCAGTTTCACTGACTCCTCGACTTCATACAGTCGGCGAAGATCTACAAAGGATCAGTCTTCACTGACTCCTCGACTTCATACAGTCGCCGAAGATCTACAAAGGATCAGTCTTCACTGACTCCTCGACTTCCGAAAGTCGCATCTACAAAGGATCAGTCTTCACTGACTCCTCGACTTCATACAGTCGGCGAAGATCTACAAAGGATCAGTCTTCACTGACTCCTCGACTTCATACAGTCGGCGAAGATCTACAAAGGATCAGTCTTCACTGACTCCTCGACTCCGAAAGTCGCCATCTACAAAGGATCAGTTTTAGATCTACAAAGGATCAGTCTTCACTGACTCCTCGACTTCATACAGTCGGCGAAGATCTACAAAGGATCAGTCTTCACTGACTCCTCGACTTCATACAGTCGCCGAAGATCTACAAAGGATCAGTCTTCACTGACTCCTCGACTTCGAAAGTCGGCATCTACAAAGGATCAGTCTTCACTGACTCCTCGACTTCATACAGTCGGCGAAGATCTACAAAGGATCAGTCTTCACTGACTCCTCGACTTCATACAGTCGCGAAGATCTACAAAGGATCAGTCTTCACTGACTCCTCGACTTCATACAGTCGGCGAAGATCTACAAAGGATCAGTCTTCACTGACTCCTCGACTTCATAAATCGGCGAAGATCTACAAAGGATCAGTCTTCACTGACTCCTCGACTTCATACAGTCGGCGAAGATCTACAAAGGATCAGTCTTCACTGACTCCTCGACTTCATACAGTCGGCGAAGATCTACAAAGGATCAGTCTTCACTGACTCCTCGACTTCATACAGTCGGCGAAGATCTACAAAGGATCAGTCTTCACTGACTCCTCGACTTCATACAGTCGGCGAAGATCTACAAAGGATCAGTCTTCACTGACTCCTCGACTTCATACAGTCGCCGAAGATCTACAAAGGATCAGTCTTCACTGACTCCTCGACTTCCGAAAGTCGTCATCTACAAAGGATCAGTCTTCACTGACTCCTCGACTTCATACAGTCGGCGAAGATCTACAAAGGATCAGTCTTCACTGACTCCTCGACTTCATACAGTCGGCGAAGATCTACAAAGGATCAGTCTTCACTGACTCCTCGACTTCATACAGTCGGCGAAGATCTACAAAGGATCAGTCTTCACTGACTCCTCGACTTCATAAAGTCGGCGAAGATCTACAAAGGATCGGTCTTCACTGACTCCTCGACTTCATACAGTCGGCGAAGATCTACAAAATGATCAGTCTTCACTGACTCCTCGACTTCATACAGTCGCCGAAGATCTACAAAGGATCAGTCTTCACTGAATCCTCGACTTCCGAAAGGCGAAGATCTACAAAGGATCAGTCTCACTGACTCCTCGACTTCATACAGTCGGCGAAGATCTACAAAGGATCAGTCTTCACTGACTCCTCGACTTCATACAGTCGGCGAAGATCTACAAAGGATCAGTCTTCACTGACTCCTCGACTTCATACAGTCGGCGAAGATCTACAAAGGATCAGTCTTCACTGACTCCTCGACTTCATACAGTCGGCGAAGATCTACAAAGGATCAGTCTTCACTGACTCCTCGACTTCATACAGTCGGCGAAGATCTACAAATGATCAGTCTTCACTGACTCCTCGACTTCATACAGTCGGCGAAGATCTACAAAGGATCAGTCTTCACTGACTCCTCGACTTCATACAGTCGGCGAAGATCTACAAAGGATCAGTCTTCACTGACTCCTCGACTTCATACAGTCGCGAAGATCTACAAAGGATCAGTCTTCACTGACTCCTCGACTTCCGAAAGTCGAAGATCTACAAAGGATCAGTCTTCACTGACTCCTCGACTTCATACAGTCGGCGAAGATCTACAAAGGATCAGTCTTCACTGACTCCTCGACTTCATACAGTCGCCGAAGATCTACAAAGGATCAGTCTTCACTGACTCCTCGACTTCCGAAAGTCGCATCTACAAAGGATCAGTTTAGATCTACAAAGATCTGTCTTCACTGACTCCTCGACTTCATACAGTCGGCGAAGATCTACAAAGGATCAGTCTTCACTGACTCCTCGACTTCATACAGTCGGCGAAGATCTACAAAGGATCAGTCTTCACTGAATCCTCGACTTCCGAAAGTCGTCATCTACAAAGGATCAGTCTTCACTGACTCCTCGACTTCATACAGTCGGCGAAGATCTACAAAGGATCAGTCTTCACTGACTCCTCGACTTCATACAGTCGGCGAAGATCTACAAAGGATCAGTCTTCACTGACTCCACGACTTCATACAGTCGGCGAAGATCTACAAAGGATCAGTCTTCAATGACTCCTCGACTTCATAAATTCGTCGAAGATCTACAAAGGATCGGTCTTCACTGACTCCTCGACTTCATACAGTCGGCGAAGATCTACAAAGGATCAGTTTTCACTGACTCCTCGACTTCATACAGTCGGCGAAGATCTACAAAGGATCAGTCTTCACTGACTCCTCGACTTCATACAGTCGCGTGAAGATCTACAAAGGATCAGTCTTCACTGACTCCTCGACTTCATACAGTCGGCGAAGATCTACAAAGGATCAGTCTTCACTGACTCCTCGACTTCATACAGTCGCCGAAGATCTACAAAGGATCAGTCTTCACTGAATCCTCGACTTCCGATTCCGAAGTCGTCATCTACAAAGGATCAGTCTTCACTGACTCCTCGACTTCATACAGTCGGCGAAGATCTACAAAGGATCAGTCTTCACTGACTCCTCGACTTCATACAGTCGGCGAAGATCTACAAAGGATCAGTCTTCACTGACTCCTCGACTTCATACAGTCGCGAAGATCTACAAAGGATCAGTCTTCACTGACTCCTCGACTTCATAAAGTCGTCGAAGATCTACAAAGGATCAGTCTTCACTGACTCCTCGACTTCATACAGTCGGCGAAGATCTACAAATGATCAGTTTTCACTGACTCCTCGACTTCATACAGTCGGCGAAGATCTACAAAGGATCAGTCTTCACTGACTCCTCGACTTCATACAGTCGGCGAAGATCTACAAAGGATCAGTCTTCACTGACTCCTCGACTTCATACAGTCGGCGAAGATCTACAAAGGATCAGTCTTCACTGACTCCTCGACTTCATACAGTCGCCGAAGATCTACAAAGGATCAGTCTTCACTGACTCCTCGACTTCGAAAGTCGTCATCTACAAAGGATCAGTCTTCACTGACTCCTCGACTTCATACAGTCGGTGAAGATCTACAAAGGATCAGTCTTCACTGACTCCTCGACTTCATACAGTCGGCGAAGATCTACAAAGGATCAGTCTTCACTGACTCCACGACTTCATACAGTCGGCAAAAGATCTACAAAGGATCAGTCTTCAATGACTCCTCGACTTCATAAATTCGCCGAAGATCTACAAAGGATCGTCTTCACTGACTCCTCGACTTCATACAGTCGGCGAAGATCTACAAAGGATCAGTCTTCACTGACTCCTCGACTTCATACAGTCGGCGAAGATCTACAAAGGATCAGTCTTCACTGACTCCTCGACTTCATACAGTCGCCGAAGATCTACAAAGGATCAGTCTTCACTGACTCCTCGACTTCCGAAAGTCGCCATCTACAAAGGATCAGTCTTCACTGACTCCTCGACTTCATACAGTCGGCGAAGATCTACAAAGGATCAGTCTTCACTGACTCCTCGACTTCATACAGTCGGCGAAGATACAAAGGATCAGTCTTCACTGACTCCTCGACTTCGTCAGTCCTTGTCTTCCGAAAGTCGCCATCTACAAAGGATCAGTTTTAGATCTACAAAGGATCAGTCTTCACTGACTCCTCGACTTCATACAGTCGGCGAAGATCTACAAAGGATCAGTCTTCACTGACTCCTCGACTTCATACAGTCCGAAGATCTACAAAGGATCAGTCTTCACTGACTCCTCGACTTCGAAAGTCGTCATCTACAAAGGATCAGTCTTCACTGACTCCTCGACTTCATACAGTCGGCGAAGATCTACAAAGGATCAGTCTTCACTGACTCCTCGACTTCATACAGTCGGCGAAGATCTACAAAGGATCAGTCTTCACTGACTCCTCGACTTCATACAGTCGGCGAAGATCTACAAAGGATCAGTCTTCACTGACTCCTCGACTTCATACAGTCGTCGAAGATCTACAAAGGATCAGTCTTCACTGACTCCTCGACTTCATACAGTCGGCGAAGATCTACAAATGATCAGTTTCACTGACTCCTCGACTTCATACAGTCGGCGAAGATCTACAAAGGATCAGTCTTCACTGACTCCTCGACTTCATACAGTCGCGAAGATCTACAAAGGATCAGTCTTCACTGACTCCTCGACTTCATACAGTCGGCGAAGATCTACAAAGGATCAGTCTTCACTGACTCCTCGACTTCATACAGTCGCCGAAGATCTACAAAGGATCAGTCTTCACTGACTCCTCGACTTCCGAAAGTCGTCATCTACAAAGGATCAGTCTTCACTGACTCCTCGACTTCATACAGTCGGCGAAGATCTACAAAGGATCAGTCTTCACTGACTCCTCGACTTCATACAGTCGGCGAAGATCTACAAAGGATCAGTCTTCACTGACTCCTCGACTTCATACAGTCGGCGAAGATCTACAAAGGATCAGTCTTCACTGACTCCTCGACTTCATACAGTCGGCGAAGATCTACAAAGGATCAGTCTTCACTGACTCCTCGACTTCATACAGTCGGCGAAGATCTACAAAGGATCAGTCTTCACTGACTCCTCGACTTCATACAGTCGGCGAAGATCTACAAAGGATCAGTCTTCACTGACTCCTCGACTTCATACAGTCGGCGAAGATCTACAAAGGATCAGTCTTCACTGACTCCTCGACTTCATACAGTCGGCGAAGATCTACAAAGGATCAGTCTTCACTGACTCCTCGACTTCATACAGTCGCGAAGATCTACAAATGATCAGTCTTCACTGACTCCTCGACTTCATAAAGTCGAAGATCTACAAAGGATCAGTCTTCACTGACTCCTCGACTTCATACAGTCGGCGAAGATCTACAAAGGATCAGTCTTCACTGACTCCTCGACTTCATACAGTCGGCGAAGATCTACAAAGGATCAGTCTTCACTGACTCCTCGACTTCATACAGTCGGCGAAGATCTACAAAGGATCAGTCTTCACTGACTCCTCGACTTCATAAAGTCGCCGAAGATCTACAAATGATCAGTCTTCACTGACTCCTCGACTTCATACAGTCGGCGAAGATCTACAAAGGATCAGTCTTCACTGACTCCTCGACTTCATACAGTCGGCGAAGATCTACAAAGGATCAGTCTTCACTGACTCCTCGACTTCATACAGTCGGCGAAGATCTACAAAGGATCAGTCTTCACTGACTCCTCGACTTCATACAGTCGGCGAAGATCTACAAAGGATCAGTCTTCACTGACTCCTCGACTTCATACAGTCGGCGAAGATCTACAAAGGATCAGTCTTCACTGACTCCTCGACTTCATACAGTCGGCGAAGATCTACAAAGGATCAGTCTTCACTGACTCCTCGACTTCATACAGTCGCCGAAGATCTACAAAGGATCAGTCTTCACTGACTCCTCGACTTCCGAAAGTCGCCATCTACAAAGGATCAGTTTTAGATCTACAAAGGATCAGTCTTCACTGACTCCTCGACTTCATACAGTCGGCGAAGATCTACAAAGGATCAGTCTTCACTGACTCCTCGACTTCATACAGTCGCCGAAGATCTACAAAGGATCAGTCTTCACTGACTCCTCGACTTCCGAAAGTCGTCATCTACAAAGGATCAGTCTTCACTGACTCCTCGACTTCATACAGTCGGCGAAGATCTACAAAGGATCAGTCTTCACTGACTCCTCGACTTCATACAGTCGGCGAAGATCTACAAAGGATCAGTCTTCACTGACTCCTCGACTTCATACAGTCGGCGAAGATCTACAAAGGATCAGTCTTCACTGACTCCTCGACTTCATAAATTCGTCGAAGATCTACAAAGGATCAGTCTTCACTGACTCCTCGACTTCATACAGTCGGCGAAGATCTACAAATGATCAGTCTTCACTGACTCCTCGACTTCATACAGTCGGCGAAGATCTACAAAGGATCAGTCTTCACTGACTCCTCGACTTCATACAGTCGCGAAGATCTACAAAGGATCAGTCTTCACTGACTCCTCGACTTCATACAGTCGGCGAAGATCTACAAAGGATCAGTCTTCACTGACTCCTCGACTTCATACAGTCGCGAAGATCTACAAAGGATCAGTCTTCACTGACTCCTCGACTTCATACAGTCGGCGAAGATCTACAAAGGATCAGTCTTCACTGACTCCTCGACTTCATACAGTCGGCGAAGATCTACAAAGGATCAGTCTTCACTGACTCCTCGACTTCATACAGTCGGCGAAGATCTACAAAGGATCAGTCTTCACTGACTCCTCGACTTCATACATCGGCGAAGATCTACAAAGGATCAGTCTTCACTGACTCCTCGACTTCATACAGTCGGCGAAGATCTACAAAGGATCAGTCTTCACTGACTCCTCGACTTCATACAGTCGGCGAAGATCTACAAAGGATCAGTCTTCACTGACTCCTCGACTTCATACAGTCGGCGAAGATCTACAAAGGATCAGTCTTCACTGACTCCTCGACTTCATACAGTCGGCGAAGATCTACAAAGGATCAGTCTTCACTGACTCCTCGACTTCATACAGTCGCGAAGATCTACAAAGGATCAGTCTTCACTGACTCCTCGACTTCAACAGTCGCCATCTACAAAGGATCAGTCTTCACTGACTCCTCGACTTCATACAGTCGGCGAAGATCTACAAAGGATCAGTCTTCACTGACTCCTCGACTTCATACAGTCGGCGAAGATCTACAAAGGATCAGTCTTCACTGACTCCTCGACTTCATACAGTCGGCGAAGATCTACAAAGGATCAGTCTTCACTGACTCCTCGACTTCGAAAGTCGCCATCTACAAAGGATCAGTTTAGATCTACAAAGGATCAGTCTTCACTGACTCCTCGACTTCATACAGTCGGCGAAGATCTACAAAGGATCAGTCTTCACTGACTCCTCGACTTCATACAGTCGGCGAAGATCTACAAAGGATCAGTCTTCACTGACTCCTCGACTTCATACAGTCGCCGAAGATCTACAAAGGATCAGTCTTCACTGACTCCTCGACTTCATAAAGTCGTCATCTACAAAGGATCAGTCTTCACTGACTCCTCGACTTCATACAGTCGGTGAAGATCTACAAAGGATCAGTCTTCACTGACTCCTCGACTTCATACAGTCGGCGAAGATCTACAAAGGATCAGTCTTCACTGACTCCACGACTTCATACAGTCGGCGAAGATCTACAAAGGATCAGTCTTCAATGACTCCTCGACTTCATAAATTCGCCGAAGATCTACAAAGGATCAGTCTTCACTGACTCCTCGACTTCATACAGTCGGCGAAGATCTACAAATGATCAGTTTCACTGACTCCTCGACTTCATACAGTCGGCGAAGATCTACAAAGGATCAGTCTTCACTGACTCCTCGACTTCATACAGTCGGCGAAGATCTACAAAGGATCAGTCTTCACTGACTCCTCGACTTCATAAAGTCGAAGATCTACAAAGGATCAGTCTTCACTGACTCCTCGACTTCATACACGGTGAAGGGGAAAGATCTACAAAGGATCAGTCTTCACTGACTCCTCGACTTCATACAGTCGGCGAAGATCTACAAAGGATCAGTCTCACTGACTCCTCGACTTCATACAGTCGGCGAAGATCTACAAAGGATCAGTCTTCACTGACTCCTCGACTTCATAAAGTCGTCATCTACAAAGGATCAGTCTTCACTGACTCCTCGACTTCATACAGTCGGCGAAGATCTACAAAGGATCAGTCTTCACTGACTCCTCGACTTCATACAGTCGGCGAAGATCTACAAAGGATCAGTCTTCACTGACTCCTCGACTTCATACAGTCGGCGAAGATCTACAAAGGATCAGTCTTCACTGACTCCTCGACTTCATACAGTCGCCGAAGATCTACAAAGGATCAGTCTTCACTGAATCCTCGACTTCGAAAGTCGTCATCTACAAAGGATCAGTCTTCACTGACTCCTCGACTTCATACAGTCGGCGAAGATCTACAAAGGATCAGTCTTCACTGACTCCTCGACTTCATACAGTCGGCGAAGATCTACAAATGATCAGTCTTCACTGACTCCACGACTTCATACAGTCGGCAAAGATCTACAAAGGATCAGTCTTCAATGACTCCTCGACTTCATAAATTCGCCGAAGATCTACAAAGGATCGGTCTTCACTGACTCCTCGACTTCATACAGTCGGCGAAGATCTACAAATGATCAGTTTTCACTGACTCCTCGACTTCATACAGTCGGCGAAGATCTACAAAGGATCAGTCTTCACTGACTCCTCGACTTCATACAGTCGCCGAAGATCTACAAAGGATCAGTCTTCACTGACTCCTCGACTTCGAAAGTCGCCATCTACAAAGGATCAGTCTTCACTGACTCCTCGACTTCATACAGTCGGCGAAGATCTACAAAGGATCAGTCTTCACTGACTCCTCGACTTCATACAGTCGCGAAGATCTACAAAGGATCAGTCTTCACTGACTCCTCGACTTCCGAAGTCGCCATCTACAAAGGATCAGTTTAGATCTACAAAGGATCAGTCTTCACTGACTCCTCGACTTCATACAGTCGGCGAAGATCTACAAAGGATCAGTCTTCACTGACTCCTCGACTTCATACAGTCTCCGAAGATCTACAAAGGATCAGTCTTCACTGAATCCTCGACTTCGAAAGTCGTCATCTACAAAGGATCAGTCTTCACTGACTCCTCGACTTCATACAGTCGGCGAAGATCTACAAAGGATCAGTCTTCACTGACTCCTCGACTTCATACAGTCGGCGAAGATCTACAAAGGATCAGTCTTCACTGACTCCTCGACTTCATACAGTCGGCGAAGATCTACAAAGGATCAGTCTTCAATGACTCCTCGACTTCATAAAGTCGTCGAAGATCTACAAAGGATCAGTCTTCACTGACTCCTCGACTTCATACAGTCGGCGAAGATCTACAAATGATCAGTCTTCACTGACTCCTCGACTTCATACAGTCGGCGAAGATCTACAAAGGATCAGTCTTCACTGACTCCTCGACTTCATACAGTCGCGAAGATCTACAAAGGATCAGTCTTCACTGACTCCTCGACTTCATACAGTCGCGAAGATCTACAAAGGATCAGTCTTCACTGACTCCTCGACTTCATACAGTCGGCGAAGATCTACAAAGGATCAGTCTTCACTGACTCCTCGACTTCATACAGTCGGCGAAGATCTACAAAGGATCAGTCTTCACTGACTCCTCGACTTCATACAGTCGCCGAAGATCTACAAAGGATCAGTCTTCACTGACTCCTCGACTTCATACAGTCGCCGAAGATCTACAAATGATCAGTCTTCACTGACTCCTCGACTTCATAAAGTCGCATCTACAAAGGATCAGTCTTCACTGACTCCTCGACTTCATACAGTCGGCGAAGATCTACAAAGGATCAGTCTTCACTGACTCCTCGACTTCATACAGTCGGCGAAGATCTACAAAGGATCAGTCTTCACTGACTCCTCGACTTCATACAGTCGGCGAAGATCTACAAATGATCAGTCTTCACTGACTCCTCGACTTCATACAGTCGGCGAAGATCTACAAAGGATCAGTCTTCAATGACTCCTCGACTTCATAAGTCGTCGAAGATCTACAAAGGATCGGTCTTCACTGACTCCTCGACTTCATACAGTCGGCGAAGATCTACAAATGATCAGTTTTCACTGACTCCTCGACTTCATACAGTCGGCGAAGATCTACAAAGGATCAGTCTTCACTGACTCCTCGACTTCATACAGTCGGCGAAGATCTACAAAGGATCAGTCTTCACTGACTCCTCGACTTCCGAAAGTCGTCATCTACAAAGGATCAGTCTTCACTGACTCCTCGACTTCATACAGTCGGCGAAGATCTACAAAGGATCAGTCTTCACTGACTCCTCGACTTCATACAGTCGGCGAAGATCTACAAAGGATCAGTCTTCACTGACTCCTCGACTTCATACAGTCGGCGAAGATCTACAAAGGATCAGTCTTCACTGACTCCTCGACTTCGAAAGTCGTCATCTACAAAGGATCAGTCTTCACTGACTCCTCGACTTCATACAGTCGGCGAAGATCTACAAAGGATCAGTCTTCACTGACTCCTCGACTTCATACAGTCGGCGAAGATCTACAAAGGATCAGTCTTCACTGACTCCTCGACTTCATACAGTCGGCGAAGATCTACAAAGGATCAGTCTTCACTGACTCCTCGACTTCATACAGTCGCCGAAGATCTACAAAGGATCAGTCTTCACTGAATCCTCGACTTCATAAAGTCGTCATCTACAAAGGATCAGTCTTCACTGACTCCTCGACTTCATACAGTCGGCGAAGATCTACAAAGGATCAGTCTTCACTGACTCCTCGACTTCATACAGTCGGCGAAGATCTACAAATGATCAGTCTTCACTGACTCCACGACTTCATACAGTCGGCAAATATCTACAAAGGATCAGTCTTCAATGACTCCTCGACTTCATAAATTCGCCGAAGATCTACAAAGGATCGGTCTTCACTGACTCCTCGACTTCATACAGTCGGCGAAGATCTACAAATGATCAGTTTTCACTGACTCCTCGACTTCATACAGTCGGCGAAGATCTACAAAGGATCAGTCTTCACTGACTCCTCGACTTCATACAGTCGCCGAAGATCTACAAAGGATCAGTCTTCACTGACTCCTCGACTTCCGAAAGTCGCCATCTACAAAGGATCAGTCTTCACTGACTCCTCGACTTCATACAGTCGGCGAAGATCTACAGAGGATCAGTCTTCACTGACTCCTCGACTTCATACAGTCGCCGAAGATCTACAAAGGATCAGTCTTCACTGACTCCTCGACTTCGAAAGTCGCCATCTACAAAGGATCAGTTTTAGATCTACAAAGGATCTGTCTTCACTGACTCCTCGACTTCATACAGTCGGTGAAGATCTACAAAGGATCAGTCTTCACTGACTCCTCGACTTCATACAGTCTCCGAAGATCTACAAAGGATCAGTCTTCACTGAATCCTCGACTTTCGAAAGTCGTCATCTACAAAGGATCAGTCTTCACTGACTCCTCGACTTCATACAGTCGGCGAAGATCTACAAAGGATCAGTCTTCCCTGACTCCTCGACTTCATACAGTCGGCGAAGATCTACAAAGGATCAGTCTTCACTGACTCCACGACTTCATACAGTCGGCGAAGATCTACAAAGGATCAGTCTTCAATGACTCCTCGACTTCATAAAGTCGTCGAAGATCTACAAAGGATCGGTCTTCACTGACTCCTCGACTTCATACAGTCGGCGAAGATCTACAAATGATCAGTTTTCACTGACTCCTCGACTTCATACAGTCGGCGAAGATCTACAAAGGATCAGTCTTCACTGACTCCTCGACTTCATACAGTCGCTGAAGATCTACAAAGGATCAGTCTTCACTGACTCCTCGACTTCATACAGTCGGCGAAGATCTACAAAGGATCAGTCTTCACTGACTCCTCGACTTCATACAGTCGGAGAAGATCTACAAAGGATCAGTCTTCACTGACTCCTCGACTTCATACAGTCGGCGAAGATCTACAAAGGATCAGTCTTCACTGACTCCTCGACTTCATACAGTCGCCGAAGATCTACAAAGGATCAGTCTTCACTGACTCCTCGACTTCATACAGTCGCCGAAGATCTACAAAGGATCAGTCTTCACTGACTCCTCGACTTCATAAAGTCGTCATCTACAAAGGATCAGTCTTCACTGACTCCTCGACTTCATACAGTCGGCGAAGATCTACAAAGGATCAGTCTTCACTGACTCCTCGACTTCATACAGTCGGCGAAGATCTACAAAGGATCAGTCTTCACTGACTCCTCGACTTCATACAGTCGGCGAAGATCTACAAATGATCAGTCTTCACTGACTCCACGACTTCATACAGTCGGCAAAGATCTACAAAGGATCAGTCTTCAATGACTCCTCGACTTCATAAATTCGCGAAGATCTACAAAGGATCAGTCTTCACTGACTCCTCGACTTCATACAGTCGGCGAAGATCTACAAATGATCAGTTTTCACTGACTCCTCGACTTCATACAGTCGGCGAAGATCTACAAAGGATCAGTCTTCACTGACTCCTCGACTTCATACAGTCGCCGAAGATCTACAAAGGATCAGTCTTCACTGACTCCTCGACTTCCGAAAGTCGCCATCTACAAAGGATCAGTCTTCACTGACTCCTCGACTTCATACAGTCGGCGAAGATCTACAGAGGATCAGTCTTCACTGACTCCTCGACTTCATACAGTCGCCGAAGATCTACAAAGGATCAGTCTTCACTGACTCCTCGACTTCCGAAAGTCGCCATCTACAAAGGATCAGTTTTAGATCTACAAAGGATCAGTCTTCACTGACTCCTCGACTTCATACAGTCGGCGAAGATCTACAAAGGATCAGTCTTCACTGACTCCTCGACTTCATACAGTCGCCGAAGATCTACAAAGGATCAGTCTTCACTGACTCCTCGACTCCGAAAGTCGCCATCTACAAAGGATCAGTTTTAGATCTACAAAGGATCAGTCTTCACTGACTCCTCGACTTCATACAGTCGGCGAAGATCTACAAAGGATCAGTCTTCACTGACTCCTCGACTTCATACAGTCGGCGAAGATCTACAAAGGATCAGTCTTCACTGACTCCTCGACTTCATACAGTCGCGAAGATCTACAAAGGATCAGTCTTCACTGACTCCTCGACTTCATAAAGTCGGCATCTACAAAGGATCAGTCTTCACTGACTCCTCGACTTCATACAGTCGGCGAAGATCTACAAAGGATCAGTCTTCACTGACTCCTCGACTTCATACAGTCGGCGAAGATCTACAAAGGATCAGTCTTCACTGACTCCTCGACTTCATACAGTCGGCGAAGATCTACAAAGGATCAGTCTTCACTGACTCCTCGACTTCATAATTCGTCGAAGATCTACAAAGGATCAGTCTTCACTGACTCCTCGACTTCATACAGTCGGCGAAGATCTACAAAGGATCAGTCTTCACTGACTCCTCGACTTCATACAGTCGGCGAAGATCTACAAAGGATCAGTCTTCACTGACTCCTCGACTTCATACAGTCGGCGAAGATCTACAAAGGATCAGTCTTCACTGACTCCTCGACTTCATACAGTCGGCGAAGATCTACAAAGGATCAGTCTTCACTGACTCCTCGACTTCATACAGTCGCCGAAGATCTACAAATGATCAGTCTTCACTGAATCCTCGACTTCCGAAAGTCGTCATCTACAAAGGATCAGTCTTCACTGACTCCTCGACTTCATACAATCGGCGAAGATCTACAAAGGATCAGTCTTCACTGACTCCTCGACTTCATACAGTCGGCGAAGATCTACAAATGATCAGTCTTCACTGACTCCACGACTTCATACAGTCGGCAAAGATCTACAAAGGATCAGTCTTCAATGACTCCTCGACTTCATAAATTCGCCGAAGATCTACAAAGGATCGGTCTTCACTGACTCCTCGACTTCATACAGTCGGCGAAGATCTACAAATGATCAGTTTTCACTGACTCCTCGACTTCATACAGTCGGCGAAGATCTACAAAGGATCAGTCTTCACTGACTCCTCGACTTCATACAGTCGCCGAAGATCTACAAAGGATCAGTCTTCACTGACTCCTCGACTTCCGAAAGTCGCCATCTACAAAGGATCAGTCTTCACTGACTCCTCGACTTCATACAGTCGGCGAAGATCTACAAAGGATCAGTCTTCACTGACTCCTCGACTTCATACAGTCGCGAAGATCTACAAAGGATCAGTCTTCACTGACTCCTCGACTTCCGAAAGTCGCCATCTACAAAGGATCAGTTTTAGATCTACAAAGGATCTGTCTTCACTGACTCCTCGACTTCATACAGTCGGCGAAGATCTACAAAGGATCAGTCTTCACTGACTCCTCGACTTCATACAGTCTCCGAAGATCTACAAAGGATCAGTCTTCACTGAATCCTCGACTTTCGAAAGTCGTCATCTACAAAGGATCAGTCTTCACTGACTCCTCGACTTCATACAGTCGGCGAAGATCTACAAAGGATCAGTCTTCACTGACTCCACGACTTCATACAGTCGGCGAAGATCTACAAAGGATCAGTCTTCAATGACTCCTCGACTTCATAAATTCGTCGAAGATCTACAAAGGATCAGTCTTCACTGACTCCTCGACTTCATACAGTCGGCGAAGATCTACAAATGATCAGTCTTCACTGACTCCTCGACTTCATACAGTCGGCGAAGATCTACAAAGGATCAGTCTTCACTGACTCCTCGACTTCATACAGTCGCGAAGATCTACAAAGGATCAGTCTTCACTGACTCCTCGACTTCATACAGTCGGCGAAGATCTACAAAGGATCAGTCTTCACTGACTCCTCGACTTCATACAGTCGGAGAAGATCTACAAAGGATCAGTCTTCACTGACTCCTCGACTTCATACAGTCGGCGAAGATCTACAAAGGATCAGTCTTCACTGACTCCTCGACTTCATACAGTCGCCGAAGATCTACAAATGATCAGTCTTCACTGACTCCTCGACTTCATACAGTCGCCGAAGATCTACAAATGATCAGTCTTCACTGACTCCTCGACTTCCGAAAGTCGTCATCTACAAAGGATCAGTCTTCACTGACTCCTCGACTTCATACAGTCGGCGAAGATCTACAAAGGATCAGTCTTCACTGACTCCTCGACTTCATACAATCGGTGAAGATCTACAAAGGATCAGTCTTCACTGAGTCCTCGACTTCATACAGTCGGCGAAGATCTACAAATGATCAGTCTTCACTGACTCCACGACTTCATACAGTCGGCAAAGATCTACAAAGGATCAGTCTTCAATGACTCCTCGACTTCATAAATTCGCCGAAGATCTACAAAGGATCGGTCTTCACTGACTCCTCGACTTCATACAGTCGGCGAAGATCTACAAAGGATCAGTCTTCACTGACTCCTCGACTTCATACAGTCGCCGAAGATCTACAAAGGATCAGTCTTCACTGACTCCTCGACTTCCGAAAGTCGCCATCTACAAAGGATCAGTCTTCACTGACTCCTCGACTTCATACAGTCGGCGAAGATCTACAGAGGATCAGTCTTCACTGACTCCTCGACTTCATACAGTCGCCGAAGATCTACAAAGGATCAGTCTTCACTGACTCCTCGACTTCCGAAAGTCGCCATCTACAAAGGATCAGTTTTAGATCTACAAAGGATCTGTCTTCACTGACTCCTCGACTTCATACAGTCGGCGAAGATCTACAAAGGATCAGTCTTCACTGAATCCTCGACTTCCGAAAGTCGTCATCTACAAAGGATCAGTCTTCACTGACTCCTCGACTTCATACAGTCGGCGAAGATCTACAAAGGATCAGTCTTCACTGACTCCTCGACTTCATACAGTCTCCGAAGATCTACAAAGGATCAGTCTTCACTGAATCCTCGACTTCCGAAAGTCGTCATCTACAAAGGATCAGTCTTCACTGACTCCTCGACTTCATACAGTCGGCGAAGATCTACAAAGGACCAGTCTTCACTGACTCCTCGACTTCATACAGTCGGCGAAGATCTACAAAGGATCAGTCTTCACTGACTCCACGACTTCATACAGTCGACGAAGATCTACAAAGGATCAGTCTTCAATGACTCCTCGACTTCATAAATTCGTCGAAGATCTACAAAGGATCGGTCTTCACTGACTCCTCGACTTCATACAGTCGGCGAAGATCTACAAATGATCAGTTTTCACTGACTCCTCGACTTCATACTGTCGGCGAAGATCTACAAAGGATCAGTCCTCACTGACTCCTCGACTTCATACAGTCGGCGAAGATCTACAAAGGATCAGTCTTCACTGACTCCTCGACTTCATACAGTCGGCGAAGATCTACAAATGATCAGTCTTCACTGACTCCTCGACTTCATACAGTCGCCGAAGATCTACAAATGATCAGTCTTCACTGAATCCTCGACTTCCGAAAGTCGTCATCTACAAAGGATCAGTCTTCACTGACTCCTCGACTTCATACAATCGGTGAAGATCTACAAAGGATCAGTCTTCACTGACTCCTCGACTTCATACAGTCGGCGAAGATCTACAAATGATCAGTCTTCACTGACTCCACGAATTCATACAGTCGGCAAAGATCTACAAAGGATCAGTCTTCAATGACTCCTCGACTTCATAAATTCGCCGAAGATCTACAAAGGATCGGTCTTCACTGACTCCTCGACTTCATACAGTCGGCGAAGATCTACAAATGATCAGTTTTCACTGACTCCTCGACTTCATACAGTCGGCGAAGATCTACAAAGGATCAGTCTTCACTGACTCCTCGACTTCATTGGTCGCCGAAGATCTACAAAGGATCAGTCTTCACTGACTCCTCGACTTCCGAAAGTCGCCATCTACAAAGGATCAGTCTTCACTGACTCCTCGACTTCATACAGTCGGCGAAGATCTACAGAGGATCAGTCTTCACTGACTCCTCGACTTCATACAGTCGCCGAAGATCTACAAAGGATCAGTCTTCACTGACTCCTCGACTTCCGAAAGTCGCCATCTACAAAGGATCAGTTTTAGATCTACAAAGGATCTGTCTTCACAGACTCCTCGACTTCATACAGTCGGCGAAGATCTACAAAGGATCAGTCTTCACTGACTCCTCGACTTCATAGAGTCTCCGAAAATCTACAAAGGATCAGTCTTCACTGAATCCTCGACTTCCGAAAGTCGTCATCTACAAAGGATCAGTCTTCACTGACTGCTCGACTTCATACAGTCGGCGAAGATCTACAAAGGACCAGTCTTCACTGACTCCTCGACTTCATACAGTCGGCGAAGATCTACAAAAGATCAGTCTTCACTGACTCCACGACTTCATACAGTCGGCGAAGATCTACAAAGGATCAGTCTTCAATGACTCCTCGACTTCATAAATTCGTCGAAGATCTACAAAGGATCGGTCTTCACTGACTCCTCGACTTCATACAGTCGGCGAAGATCTACAAATGATCAGTTTTCACTGACTCCTCGACTTCATACTGTCGGCGAAGATCTACAAAGGATCAGTCCTCACTGACTCCTCGACTTCATACAGTCGGCGAAGATCTACAAAGGATCAGTCTTCACTGACTCCTCGACTTCATACAGTCGGCGAAGATCTACAAATGATCAGTCTTCACTGACTCCTCGACTTCATACAGTCGCCGAAGATCTACAAATGATCAGTCTTCACTGAATCCTCGACTTCCGAAAGTCGTCATCTACAAAGGATCAGTCTTCACTGACTCCTCGACTTCATACAATCGGTGAAGATCTACAAAGGATCAGTCTTCACTGACTCCTCGACTTCATACAGTCGGCGAAGATCTACAAACGATCAGTCTTCACTGACTCCACGACTTCATACAGTCGGCAAAGATCTACAAAGGATCAGTCTTCAATGACTCCTCGACTTCATAAATTCGCCGAAAATCTACAAAGGATCGGTCTTCACTGACTCCTCGACTTCATACAGTCGGCGAAGATCTAAAATGATCAGTTTTCACTGACTCCTCGACTTCATACAGTCGGCGAAGATCTACAAAGGATCAGTCTTCACTGACTCCTCGACTTCATACAGTCGCCGAAGATCTACAAAGGATCAGTATTCACTGACTCCTCGACTTCCGAAAGTCGCCATCTACAAATGATCAGTCTTCACTGACTCCTTAACTTCATACAGTCGGCGAAGATCTACAGAGGATCAGTCTTCACTGACTCCTCGACTTCATACAGTCGCCGAAGATCTACAAAGGATCAGTCTTCACTGATCCTCGACTTCATACAGTCGCCGAAGATCTACAAAGGATCAGTCTTCACTGACTCCTCGACTTCCGAAAGTCGCCATCTACAAAGGATCAGTTTTAGATCTACAAAGGATCTGTCTTCACTGACTCCTCGACTTCATACAGTCGGCGAAGATCTACAAAGGATCAGTCTTCACTGACTCCTCGAATTCATACAGTCGCCGAAGATCTACAAAGGATCAGTCTTCACTGAATCCTCGACTTCCGAAAGTCGTCATCTACAAAGGATCAGTCTTCACTGACTCCTCGACTTCATACAGTCGGCGAAGATCTACAAAGGACCAGTCTTCCCTGACTCCTCAACTTCATACAGTCGGCGAAGATCTACAAAGGATCAGTCTTCACTGACTCCCCGACTTCATACAGTCGGCGAAGATCTACAAAGGATCAGTCTTCAATGACTCCTCGACTTCATAAATTCGTCGAAGATCTACAAAGGATCAGGTCTTCACTGACTCCTCGACTTCATACAATCGGTGAAGATCTACAAAGGATCAGTCTTCACTGAGTCCTCGACTTCATACAGTCGGCGAAGATCTACAAATGATCAGTCTTCACTGACTCCACGACTTCATACAGTCGGCAAATATCTACAAAGGATCAGTCTTCACTGACTCCTCGACTTCATAAATTCGCCGAAGATCTACAAAGGATCGGTCTTCACTGACTCCTCGACTTCATACAGTCGGCGAAGATCTACAAAGGATCAGTCTTCACTGACTCCTCGACTTCATACAGTCGCCGAAGATCTACAAAGGATCAGTCTTCACTGACTCCTCGACTTCCGAAAGTCGCCATCTACAAAGGATCAGTCTTCACTGACTCCTCGACTTCATACAGTCGGCGAAGATCTACAGAGGATCAGTCTTCACTGACTCCTCGACTTCATACAGTCGCCGAAGATCTACAAAGGATCAGTCTTCACTGACTCCTCGACTTCCGAAAGTCGCCATCTACAAAGGATCAGTTTTAGATCTACAAAGGATCTGTCTTCACTGACTCCTCGACTTCATACAGTCGGCGAAGATCTACAAAGGATCAGTCTTCACTGAATCCTCGACTTCCGAAAGTCGTCATCTACAAAGGATCAGTCTTCACTGACTGCTCGACTTCATACAGTCGGCGAAGATCTACAAAGGACCAGTCTTCACTGACTCCTCGACTTCATACAGTCTCCGAAGATCTACAAAGGATCAGTCTTCACTGAATCCTCGACTTCCGAAAGTCGTCATCTACAAAGGATCAGTCTTCACTGACTGCTCGACTTCATACAGTCGGCGAAGATCTACAAAGGACCAGTCTTCACTGACTCCTCGACTTCATACAGTCGGCGAAGATCTACAAAGGATCAGTCTTCACTGACTCCACGACTTCATACAGTCGACGAAGATCTACAAAGGATCAGTCTTCAATGACTCCTCGACTTCATAAATTCGTCGAAGATCTACAAAGGATCGGTCTTCACTGACTCCTCGACTTCATACAGTCGGCGAAGATCTACAAATGATCAGTTTTCACTGACTCCTCGACTTCATACTGTCGGCGAAGATCTACAAAGGATCAGTCCTCACTGACTCCTCGACTTCATACAGTCGGCGAAGATCTACAAAGGATCAGTCTTCACTGACTCCTCGACTTCATACAGTCGGCGAAGATCTACAAATGATCAGTCTTCACTGACTCCTCGACTTTATACAGTCGCCGAAGATCTACAAATGATCAGTCTTAACTGAATCCTCGACTTCCGAAAGTCGTCATCTACAAAGGATCAGTCTTCACTGACTCCTCGACTTCATACAATCGGTGAAGATCTACAAAGGATCAGTCTTCATTGACTCCTCGACTTCATACAGTCGGCGAAGATCTACAAATGATCAGTCTTCACTGACTCCACGACTTCATACAGTCGGCAAAGATCTACAAAGGATCAGTCTTCAATGACTCCTCGACTTCATAAATTCGCCGAAGATCTACAAAGGATCGGTCTTCACTGACTCCTCGACTTCATACAGTTGGCGAAGATCTACAAATGATCAGTTTTCACTGACTCCTCGACTTCATACAGTCGGCGAAGATCTACAAAGGAACAGTCTTCACTGACTCCTCGACTTCATTGGTCGCCGAAGATCTACAAAGGATCAGTCTTCACTGACTCCTCGACTTCCGAAAGTCGCCATCTACAAAGGATCAGTCTTCACTGACTCCTCGACTTCATACAGTCGGCGAAGATCTACAGAGGATCAGTCTTCACTGACTCCTCGACTTCATACAGTCGCCGAAGATCTACAAAGGATCAGTCTTCACTGACTCCTCGACTTCCGAAAGTCGCCATCTACAAAGGATCAGTTTTAGATCTACAAAGGATCTGTCTTCACAGACTCCTCGACTTCATACAGTCGGCGAAGATCTACAAAGGATCAGTCTTCACTGACTCCTCGACTTCATAGAGTCTCCGAAATCTACAAAGGATCAGTCTTCACTGAATCCTCGACTTCCGAAAGTCGTCATCTACAAAGGATCAGTCTTCACTGACTGCTCGACTTCATACAGTCGGCGAAGATCTACAAAGGACCAGTCTTCACTGACTCCTCGACTTCATACAGTCGGCGAAGATCTACAAAAGATCAGTCTTCACTGACTCCACGACTTCATACAGTCGGCGAAGATCTACAAAGGATCAGTCTTCAATGACTCCTCGACTTCATAAATTCGTCGAAGATCTACAAAGGTTCGGTCTTCACTGACTCCTCGACTTCATACAGTCGGCGAAGATCTACAAATGATCAGTTTTCACTGACTCCTCGACTTCATACTGTCGGCGAAGATCTACAAAGGGTCAGTCCTCACTGACTCCTCGACTTCATACAGTCGGCGAAGATCTACAAAGGATCAGTCTTCACTGACTCCTCGACTTCATACAGTCGGCGAAGATCTACAAATGATCAGTCTTCACTGACTCCTCGACTTCATACAGTCGCCGAAGATCTACAAATGATCAGTCTTCACTGAATCCTCGACTTCCGAAAGTCGTCATCTACAAAGGATCAGTCTTCACTGACTCCTCGACTTCATACAATCGGTGAAGATCTACAAAGGATCAGTCTTCATTGACTCCTCGACTTCATACAGTCGGCGAAGATCTACAAATGATCAGTCTTCACTGACTCCACGAATTCATACAGTCGGCAAAGATCTACAAAGGATCAGTCTTCAATGACTCCTCGACTTCATAAATTCGCCGAAAATCTACAAAGGATCGGTCTTCACTGACTCCTCGACTTCATACAGTCGGCGAAGATCTAAAATGATCAGTTTTCACTGACTCCTCGACTTCATACAGTCGGCGAAGATCTACAAAGGATCAGTCTTCACTGACTCCTCGACTTCATACAGTCGCCGAAGATCTACAAAGGATCAGTATTCACTGACTCCTTGACTTCCGAAAGTCGCCATCTAAAAATGATCAGTCTTCACTGACTCCTTAACTTCATACAGTCGGCGAAGATCTACAGAGGATCAGTCTTCACTGACTCCTCGACTTCATACAGTCGCCGAAGATCTACAAAGGATCAGTCTTCACTGATCCCTCGACTTCATACAGTCGCCGAAGATCTACAAAGGATCAGTCTTCACTGACTCCTCGACTTCCGAAAGTCGCCATCTACAAAGGATCAGTTTTAGATCTACAAAGGATCTGTCTTCACTGACTCCTCGACTTCATACAGTCGGCGAAGATCTACAAAGGATACGTCTTCACTGACTCCTCGAATTCAGACAGTCGCCGAAGATCTACAAAGGATCAGTCTTCACTGAATTCTCGACTTCCGAAAGTCGTCATCTACAAAGGATCAGTCTTCACTGACTCCTCGACTTCATACAGTCGGCGTAGATCTACAAAGGACCAGTCTTCCCTGACTCCTCAACTTCATACAGTCGGCGAAGATCTACAAAGGATCAGTCTTCACTGACTCCCCGACTTCATACAGTCAGCGAAGATCTACAAAGGATCAGTCTTCAATGACTCCTCGACTTCATAAATTCGTCGAAGATCTACAAAGGATAGGTCTTCACTAACTCCTCGACTTCATACAGTCGGCGAAGATCTACAAATGATCAGTTTTCACTTACTCCTCGACTTCATACAGTCGGCGAAGATCTACAAAGGATCAGTCTTAACTGACTCCTCGACTTCATACAGTCGCCGAAGATCTACAAAGGATTAGTCTTCACTGACTCCTCGACTTCCGAAAGTCGCAATCTACAAAGGATCAGTCTTCACTGACTCCTCGACTTCAAACAGTCGGCGAAGATCTACAGAGGATCAGTTTCACTGACTCCTCGACTTCATACAGTCGCCGAAGATCTACAAAGGATCAGTCCTCACTGACTCCTCGACTTCATACAGTCGGCGAAGATCTACAAAGGATCAGTCTTCAATGACTCCTCGACTTCATAAATTCGTCGAAGATCTACAAAGGTTCGGTCTTCACTGACTCCTCGACTTCATACAGTCGGCGAAGATCTACAAATGATCAGTTTTCACTGACTCCTCGACTTCATACTGTCGGCGAAGATCTACAAAGGGTCAGTCCTCACTGACTCCTCGACTTCATACAGTCGGCGAAGATCTACAAAGGATCAGTCTTCACTGACTCCTCGACTTCATACAGTCGGCGAAGATCTACAAATGATCAGTCTTCACTGACTTCTCGACTTCATACAGTCGCCGAAGATCTACAAATGATCAGTCTTCACTGAATCCTCGACTTCCGAAAGTCGTCATCTACAAAGGATCAGTCTTCACTGACTCCTCGACTTCATACAATCGGTGAAGATCTACAAAGGATCAGTCTTCATTGACTCCTCGACTTCATACAGTCGGCGAAGATCTACAAATGATCAGTCTTCACTGACTCCACGAATTCATACAGTCGGCAAAGATCTACAAAGGATCAGTCTTCAATGACTCCTCGACTTCATAAATTCGCCGAAAATCTACAAAGGATCGGTCTTCACTGACTCCTCGACTTCATACAGTCGGCGAAGATCTAAAATTGATCAGTTTTCACTGACTCCTCGACTTCATACAGTCGGCGAAGATCTACAAAGGATCAGTCTTCACTGACTCCTCGACTTCATACAGTCGCCGAAGATCTACAAAGGATCAGTCTTCACTGACTCCTTGACTTCCGAAAGTCGCCATCTAAAAATGATCAGTCTTCACTGACTCCTTAACTTCATACAGTCGGCGAAGATCTACAGAGGATCAGTCTTCACTGACTCCTTGACTTCATACAGTCGCCGAAGATCTACAAAGGATCAGTCTTCACTGATCCCTCGACTTCATACAGTCGCCGAAGATCTACAAAGGATCAGTCTTCACTGACTCCTCGACTTCCGAAAGTCGCCATCTACAAAGGATCAGTTTTAGATCTACAAAGGATCTGTCTTCACTGACTCCTCGACTTCATACAGTCGGCGAAGATCTACAAAGGATACGTCTTCACTGACTCCTCGAATTCATACAGTCGCCGAAGATCTACAAAGGATCAGTCTTCACTGAATTCTCGACTTCCGAAAGTCGTCATCTACAAAGGATCAGTCTTCACTGACTCCTCGACTTCATACAGTCGGCGTAGATCTACAAAGGACCAGTCTTCCCTGACTCCTCAACTTCATACAGTCGGCGAAGATCTACAAAGGATCAGTCTTCACTGACTCCCCGACTTCATACAGTCAGCGAAGATCTACAAAGGATCAGTCTTCAATGACTCCTCGACTTCATAAATTCGTCGAAGATCTACAAAGGATAGGTCTTCACTAACTCCTCGACTTCATACAGTCGGCGAAGATCTACAAATGATCAGTTTTCACTTACTCCTCGACTTCATACAGTCGGCGAAGATCTACAAAGGATCAGTCTTCACTGACTCCTCGACTTCATACAGTCGCCGAAGATCTACAAAGGATTAGTCTTCACTGACTCCTCGACTTCCGAAAGTCGCAATCTACAAAGGATCAGTCTTCACTGACTCCTCGACTTCAAACAGTCGGCGAAGATCTACAGAGGATCAGTTATCACTGACTCCTCGACTTCATACAGTCGCCGAAGATCTACAAAGGATCAGTCCTCACTGACTCCTCGACTTCATACAGTCGGCGAAGATCTACAAAGGATCAGTCTTCACTGACTCCTCGACTTCATACAGTCGCGAAGATCTACAAAGGATCAGTCTTCACTGACTCCTCGACTTCATACAGTCGGCGAAGATCTACAAATGATCAGTCTTCACTAACTCCTCGACTTCATACAGTCGCCGAAGATCTACAAATGATCAGTCTTCACTGAATCCTCGACTTCCGAAAGTCGTCATCTACAAAGGATAAGTCTTCACTGACTCCTCGACTTCATACAGTCGGCGAAGATCTACAAAGGATCAGTCTTCACTGACTCCTCGACTTCATACAGTCGGCGAAGATCTACAAATGATCAGTCTTCACTAACTCCACGACTTCATACATTCGGCAAAGATCTACAAAATATCAGTCTTCAATGACTCCTCGACTTCATAAATTCGTCGAAGATCTACAAAGGATCGGTCTTCACTGACTCCTCGACTTCATACAGTCGGCGAAGATCTACAAATGATCAGTTTTCACTGACTCCTCGACTTCATACAGTCGGCGAAGATCTACAAAGGATCAGTCTTCACTGACTCCTCGACATCATACAGTCGGCGAAGATCTACAAAGGATCAGTCTTCAATGACTCATCGACTTCATAAATTCGTCGAAGATCTACAAAGGATCGGTCTTCACTGACTCCACGACTTCATACAATCGGCGAAGATCTACAAATGATCAGTTTTCACTGACTCCTCGACTTCATACAGTCGGCGAAGATCTACAAAGGATCAGTCTTCACTGACTCCTCGACTTCATACAGTCGCCGAAGATCTACAAAGGATCAGTCTTCACTGACTCCTCGACTTCCGAAAGTCGCCATCTACAAAGGATCAGTCTTCACTGACTCCTCGACTTCATACAGTCGGCGAAGATCTACAGAGGATCAGTCTTCACTGACTCCTCGACTTCATACAGTCGCCGAAGATCTACAAAGGATCAGTCTTCACTGACTCCTCGACTTCCAAAATTCGCCATCTACAAAGGATCAGTTTTCACTGACTCCTCGACTTCATACAGTCGGCGAAGATCTACAAAGGATCAGTCTTCACTGACTCCTCGACTTCATACAGTCGGCGAAGATCTATAAAGGATCAGTCTTCACTGATTCCTCGACTTCATACAGTCGCCGAAGATCTACAAAGGATCAGTCTTCACTGACTCCACGACTTCATACAGTCGGCGAAGATCTACAAAGGATCAGTCTTCAATGACTCCTCGACTTCATAAATTCGTCGAAGATCTACAAAGGATCGGTCTTCACTGACTCCTCGACTTCATACAGTCGGCGAAGATCTACAAATGATCAGTTTTCACTGACTCCTCGACTTCATACTGTCGGCGAAGATCTACAAAGGATCAGTCCTCACTAACTCCTCGACTTCATACAGTCGGCGAAGATCTACAAAGGATCAGTCTTCACTGACTCCTCGACTTCATACAGTCGGCGAAGATCTACAAAGGATCAGTCTTCACTGAATCCTCGACTTCCGAAAGTCGTCATCTACAAAGGATCAGTCTTCACTGACTGCTCGACTTCATACAGTCGGCGAAGATCTACAAAGGACCAGTCTTCACTGACTCCTCGACTTCATACAGTCGGCGAAGATCTACAAAGGATCAGTCTTCACTGACTCCACGACTTCATACAGTCGGCGAAGATCTACAAAGGATCAGTCTTCAATGACTCATCGACTTCATAAATTCGTCGAAGATCTACAAAGGATCGGTCTTCACTGACTCCTCGACTTCATACAATCGGCGAAGATCTACAAATGATCAGTTTTCACTGACTCCTCGACTTCATACAGTCGGCGAAGATCTACAAAGGATCAGTCTTCACTGACTCCTCGACTTCATACAGTCGCCGAAGATCTACAAAGGATCAGTCTTCACTGACTCCTCGACTTCCGAAAGTCGCCATCTACAAAGGATCAGTCTTCACTGACTCCTCGACTTCATACAGTCGGCGAAGATCTACAGAGGATCAGTCTTCACTGACTCCTCGACTTCATACAGTCGCCGAAGATCTACAAAGGATCAGTCTTCACTGACTCCTCGACTTCCAAAATTCGCCATCTACAAAGGATCAGTTTTCACTGACTCCTCGACTTCATACAGTCGGCGAAGATCTACAAAGGATCAGTCTTCACTGACTCCTCGACTTCATACAGTCGGCGAAGATCTATAAAGGATCACTCTTCACTGATTCCTCGACTTCATACAGTCGCCGAAGATCTACAAAGGATCAGTCTTCACTGACTCCACGACTTCATACAGTCGGCGAAGATCTACAAAGGATCAGTCTTCAATGACTCCTCGACTTCATAAATTCGTCGAAGATCTACAAAGGATCGGTCTTCACTGACTCCTCGACTTCATACAGTCGGCGAAGATCTACAAATGATCAGTTTTCACTGACTCCTCGACTTCATACTGTCGGCGAAGATCTACAAAGGATCAGTCCTCACTGACTCCTCGACTTCATACAGTCGGCGAAGATCTACAAAGGATCAGTCTTCACTGACTCCTCGACTTCATACAGTCGGCGAAGATCTACAAATGATCAGTCTTCACTGACTCCTCGACTTCATACAGTCGCCGAAGATCTACAAATGATCAGTCTTCACTGAATCCTCGACTTCCGAAAGTCGTCATCTACAAAGGATCAGTCTTCACTGACTCCTCGACTTCATACAATCGGTGAAGATCTACAAAGGATCAGTCTTCATTGACTCCTTGACTTCATACAGTCGGCGAAGATCTACAAATGATCAGTCTTCACTGACTCCACGAATTCATACAGTCGGCAAAGATCTACAAAGGATCAGTCTTCAATGACTCCTCGACTTCATAAATTCGCCGAAGATCTACAAAGGATCGGTCTTCACTGACTCCTCGACTTCATACAGTCGGCGAAGATCTAAAATTGATCAGTTTTCACTGACTCCTCGACTTCATACAGTCGGCGAAGATCTACAAAGGATCAGTCTTCACTGACTCCTCGACTTCATACAGTCGCCGAAGATCTACAAAGGATCAGTATTCACTGACTCCTCGACTTCCGAAAGTCGCCATCTACAAATGATCAGTCTTCACTGACTCCTTAACTTCATACAGTCGGCGAAGATCTACAGAGGATCAGTCTTCACTGACTCCTCGACTTCATACAGTCGCCGAAGATCTACAAAGGATCAGTCTTCACTGATCCCTCGACTTCATACAGTCGCCGAAGATCTACAAAGGATCAGTCTTCACTGACTCCTCGACTTCCGAAAGTCGCCATCTACAAAGGATCAGTTTAGATCTACAAAGGATCTGTCTTCACTGACTCCTCGACTTCATACAGTCGGCGAAGATCTACAAAGGATACGTCTTCACTGACTCCTCGAATTCAGACAGTCGCCGAAGATCTACAAAGGATCAGTCTTCACTGAATTCACGACTTCCGAAAGTCGTCATCTACAAAGGTTCAGTCTTCACTGACTCCTCGACTTCATACAGTCGGCGTAGATCTACAAAGGACCAGTCTTCCCTGACTCCTCAACTTCATACAGTCGGCGAAGATCTACAAAGGATCAGTCTTCACTGACTCCCCGACTTCATACAGTCAGCGAAGATCTACAAAGGATCAGTCTTCAATGACTCCTCGACTTCATAAATTCGTCGAAGATCTACAAAGGATCGGTCTTCACTGACTCCTCGACTTCATACAGTCGGCGAAGATCTACAAATGATCAGTTTTCACTTACTCCTCGACTTCATACAGTCGGCGAAGATCTACAAAGGATCAGTCTTCACTGACTCCTCGACTTCATACAGTCGCCGAAGATCTACAAAGGATTAGTGTTCACTGACTCCTCGACTTCCGAAAGTCGCAATCTACAAAGGATCAGTCTTCACTGACTCCTCGACTTCATACAGTCGGCGAAGATCTACAGAGGATCAGTTATCACTGACTCCTCGACTTCATACAGTCGCCGAAGATCTACAAAGGATCAGTCCTCACTGACTCCTCGACTTCATACAGTCGGCGAAGATCTACAAAGGATCAGTCTTCACTGACTCCTCGACTTCATACAGTCGCGAAGATCTACAAAGGATCAGTCTTCACTGACTCCTCGACTTCATACAGTCGGCGAAGATCTACAAATGATCAGTCTTCACTGACTCCTCGACTTCATACAGTCGCCGAAGATCTACAAATGATCAGTCTTCACTGAATCCTCGACTTCCGAAAGTCGTCATCTACAAAGGATAAGTCTTCACTGACTCCTCGACTTCATACAGTCGGCGAAGATCTACAAAGGATCAGTCTTCACTGACTCCTCGACTTCATACAGTCGGCGAAGATCTACAAATGATCAGTCTTCACTAACTCCACGACTTCATACATTCGGCAAAGATCTACAAAAGATCAGTCTTCAATGACTCCTCGACTTCATAAATTCGCCGAAGATCTACAAAGGATCGGTCTTCACTGACTCCTCGACTTCATACAGTCGGCGAAGATCTACAAATGATCAGTTTTCACTGACTCCTCGACTTCATACAGTCGGCGAAGATCTACAAAGGATCAGTCTTCACTGACTCCTCGACATCATACAGTCGCCGAAGATCTACAAAGGATCAGTCTTCACTGACTCCTCGACTTCCGAAAGTCGCCATCTACAAAGGATCAGTCTTCACTGACTCCTCGACTTCATACAGTCGGCGAAGATCTACAGAGGATCAGTCTTCACTGACTCCTCGACTTCATACAGTCGCCGAAGATCTACAAACGATCAGTCTTCACTGACTCCTCGACTTCATACAGTCGCCGAAGATCTACATAGGATCAGTCTTCACTGACTCCTCGACTTCCGAAAGTCGCCATCTACAAAGGATCAGTTTTAGATCTACAAAGGATCTGTCTTCACTGACTCCTTGACTTCATACAGTCGGCGAAGATCTACAAAGGATCAGTCTTCACCGACTCCTCGACTTCATACAGTCGGCGAAGATCTACAAAGGATCAGTCTTCACTGACTCCTCGACTTCATACAGTCGCCGAAGATCTACAAAGGATCAGTCTTCACTGAATCCTCGACTTCCGAAAGTCGTCATCTACAAAGGATCAGTCTTCACTGACTGCTCGACTTCATACAGTCGGCGAAGATCTACAAAGGACCAGTCTTCACTGACTCCTCGACTTCATACAGTCGGCGAAGATCTACAAAGGATCAGTCTTCACTGACTCCACGACTTCATACAGTCGGCGAAGATCTACAAAGGATCAGTCTTCAATGACTCATCGACTTCATAAATTCGTCGAAGATCTACAAAGGATCGGTCTTCACTGACTCCTCGACTTCATACAGTCGGCGAAGATCTACAAATGATCAGTTTTCACTGACTCCTCGACTTCATACAGTCGGCGAAGATCTACAAAGGATCAGTCTTCACTGACTCCTCGACTTCATACAGTCGCCGAAGATCTACAAAGGATCAGTCTTCACTGACTCCTCGACTTCCGAAAGTCGCCATCTACAAAGGATCAGTCTTCACTGACTCCTCGACTTCATACAGTCGGCGAAGATCTACAGAGGATCAGTCTTCACTGACTCCTCGACTTCATACAGTCGCCGAAGATCTACAAAGGATCAGTCTTCACTGACTCCTCGACTTCCAAAATTCGCCATCTACAAAGGATCAGTTTTCACTGACTCCTCGACTTCATACAGTCGGCGAAGATCTACAAAGGATCAGTCTTCACTGACTCCTCGACTTCATACAGTCGGCGAAGATCTATCAAGGATCAGTCTTCACTGATTCCTCGACTTCATACAGTCGCCGAAGATCTACAAAGGATCAGTCTTCACTGACTCCTCGACTTCATACAGTCGCCGAAGATCTACAAAGGATCAGTCTTCACTGACTCCTCGACTTCCGAAAGTCGCCATCTACAAAGGATCAGTCTTCACTGACTCCTCGACTTCATACATTCGGCGACGAATCGATCGGAGTCTACAAATCAGTGGTCGACCATTATGTGCCCAAAATGGCGACTAAAGCCTAGGTACGGCGACAATTTGATGGAAGGTCTACAAATCGGTCGACGACCATTATGTGCCCAAAATGGCGACCAAAGCCTAGGTACGGCGACGATTCGATCGAAGTCTACAACTCGGATGTCCTAACGCTCAAAATAGCGACAAGAGCTGAGGCACAATAAGGACCCGATCAAAAAGACTCAAAAGAGGATCAACAAATCAGTCCTCAAGTTGTCGATCTAAAGGTATCAAAGACTACCTCCTACTTATACGATAGATTTTTTAATCCTAAAGGGTAGTAAAAATTAAGTATGTCTGCTACCTCCTGGAAATTATATATATGCGATCATAGTTAAGAATGTCAAAAGCTAGGTGTTTCCCGGATAAATTTATTTATTATGAAAAGTCATACATAGGAGATATGGGAGTCTCTTGATAGTCCATTTTACAAGGGTTTCTTCCCCTTAGAAAGAGAGACAATAACACAGTCGTCTTCATCAGACGAACGGTCGTGTTCTTTTGATGGTTGATCATCCTCCTCGGTGGGAAGTCGTAAAAATTGTTCGAGGATCGGAACTTGAGAGAAAGGAAAATCCGCCTGGTAAGCCCTCAAAGTTGACCACCATCTCCTTTAGGGTGGTGTGGAGTAAGTCAGAGGCTGCGATAACCATCTCTTCTCCCAACGGTTAGAAATCCTAATCCCGAGGGATGGCCTCTTCAACTTCTGGAAAGTCGGAAAAATCTACAAGTCCTTGAGAATTAAATTATCTCGCCACAAAATGGGGCTTTACTCGACTCAAGTCTTCACCTTAAGTAAATGAAGCTGATGACTCGAGTCTCGGGGGCAAGTGTTGGGTTATAAATAAACCCGACTATGTATGTACGTTCTTGGTCTATGGTGATTTCCTACAGGTGACAGGTCGAGTACGCTTTCAGTGCGAGGAGAAGAAGTCGACGACCTTTCTTGTTTATTCCAACCATTTGGAGATAAAAGGTCGACTACCGATCATGAAGAAGTCGACTTCAAAAGAATGACTGGTCGACTATGGAGACTTAGAGAATCTTCCAGAGGACAGGTGGCGACCTGTTTCCCACCGTCTCCAAGGGAAAACCTTCCCTCGAAGTAAAGACAGGTGGCGACCTGCTTCCCACCGTCTCCAAGGGAAAACCTTCCGTCAAAGTAAAGACAGGTGGCGACCTGCTTGTCACCTGCTTAAAAGGAAAACCTTCCTCCGAAGTAAACATGAGGTGGCGACCTGCTTGTCACCAGCTGACTGACAACCGCTTCTATCAGCCAATCACAAAGGGCTGATTGCCGCCCCTAGTCAACCAATCAGAAGCCAGTAGCCGCCTCTACAAAGTCGGTAAACTCCCATATAAATAGGGACCTATCTTATTCAATTAAGAACAATCTGCTCTGAATACTTATATATTACACTCTCAAATACATTACTAACTTAAGCTTCGGAGTGGAATTAGGGGCCATCCCCACCCCTTTTTAGGTGCTCAACCTTAAAAGTCTCCCGGAGGAAATCAAGTCCTCGAGAGAGCTACGTCCAAGGCGAAGCCTAGAAGTCCATTCCGTGAAGTTTGTGGCCACGTCATTTTGATCCCAACAGTCAGTATATTTGTTACCCTATTTAAGATATTGACAATAAATAAATATAATAAATATACATATATATTGTTGATTGATTTAATCTTATAGATAGAATATTGGCAATAAATATATATATGTTTTAATATGGTCTGAAATTTATATAAACATATTTAATATTGGAAATTATTTTATATAATTAATGTTACTTGATGGGTAAGTTAAACATTTTTGGACTTTAAATCCCAACTTGGGCAACAAGTAAACATTTCGGCCCAATCTTTGAAATTTTAATTATTGGGCCGGTCCAATATGTCAAACCGGGACGGATTTAAATCGAACCAAGTTTTCTCAATTGGTTCGACCTAGTCGGGTCGGGTCGAACTGAGGTAATTTAGTGGATCTAACCGAACCGGTTATGTGTGTTGAACCGAACCAAACCATATTTTATTGGAACAGTTCAGACCGAACCAGATTTTAAAATTAAAACCGGACTGAACTGAACCGGATTTTAAACCAGACCGAACCAAACCGGATTTATTAGACCGGACCGAACTGGACCAAAATTGACTGAACCGAAATGATTTTCAAAACCGAATTCAAGTAAATTAAATAAAATAGGGTGGTCAAGTTTTAAAATCCAAATTTCTGAACCTCTAAATGGACTACACAGTGCTCATAGGGTTGCTAACATTTATGCCTTGTTTCGATTATAGGGATGGATCTCAGAGATACATGTTTTTGGGACTGGATTAATTCGAGGGCTGAATTATAATTGTTTATTATTCAATATATATATATATATATATATATATATATATATATATATATATATATATATATATATTAATGTGTGAATAGAAATGTTGTCTTTACTTAGTCAAGCTAGCTGGATATTGCATGTTGTGGGCAGAGCCCTGGTTAAATATATGGAATGCGCCCTAGGATAGACATGCTGTGATGGTTGGAAATGCCTAGGATTCATGTATAGAGTGTTGCGTAATTGAATATGAGCATGAATTGCAAATCAGCCCCTAATGTTTAAAATTATTTTAAAACCGAAAATCAGTCGCCAAATATGTATGATTGTTGTGGAATTTTCATGTTTGACAAGTATGCTAGAATGTTGAGGATGTAGTTGCATTTGATAATTTACATGGAAGTAGAACTATATATGCAAGCATGAGTTCCTCGGAACATTAGACGCATGACGCGTAAGCATGAATGTGATTTGTTTGATGAATGTTACTTGCGTATGATAATTTACATGGTTAGAATTATATATGCATGAGTGAATTCATCGGAATATTTTTCGAACATAAAAAGGGCCTTCGGAAAGCCAAGATCGGGTATGCTTGTTTTAAAATCCCCGTTCCGGTAATTTGCAATTGAAATCGTTTTAAAAGATTGATCTATTGGATTGAAAACGGCGGTAATGTGAACTCTTTCACAACCATCTTCCATTGGTTTAATGGTGGTCGATTGGTTTAGATGACCGAGGAATCTATTTGTCGGATTCAATCTTAATAGATATCTGATGTATGCAATTCTTTCTCAAAATGTTATTGTCTACCTGATTTTGCATAACCATCAATATGTTAGTTTTCATGGCTGACCTGGTACCGTTCTACGAACCACGCAATCTGGACGACGTGGATTACAATGCATGGAGAGATAATGTTATGGATCTTCTGATCGCTGCGAATCTTGATGATCAGGTCAATCCGACGGCGAATAGGCTGAGCTTGGACGAATACGAAAACCCACATGAAAGCTACAACAAGAAAAGGTTGAGGAAGGATCGAAATGTACGAGAGTTGATCCTCTCGCAGCTGTCAACTGAAGTAGAAGAAGAGTTTACACAACTCAGCGCATTGCATCTTGTTGTGCCATATACCTTCGCTTCAGTAAGGGTAAGGCCGCTGAAGCAAGAGCCTTAATGGCGGAATACTTTAGTATTCTATGCAGTGATGACGGCATAATAGCCTATCATGATCCCGCTGATGAGTTCGACGTATGGACTCGGGCTCAGAAGGTAATGAGATTGTTTTCTCTTTCATGGTTTGTTAACGAGAAAGGCTTAACACGTTTGATCAAATCGATCAAGACGACGATAGACCTATTCGAAATAGATGAGAAAGAAGGAAATTTTCCAAAGGAGCCCGAGGCATTCGATGAAAGATTCATCGGTATGTTGAAATGCTTGGCAACCCCCAGCAAAAAGAAGTCTAAACGATGATCCGGTGCTTTACTCACCATGATATCAGTACCTTTTTGGTACATTTCGGTTAAGACAACTAGTCCATCAAACTTCTTTCATGACTGCTTCGAATTTGAGAACCAATACCCCAGTATTGTTCAGTGTTTGTTTTTCTACTCGTTTAATTTATGAATTTGGAATACATTGCTTCCATTTCATTGAATAAAGCAGTTACCTTTCGATTCGAAAAGAGTTATGCTTATCAAGATTAATCGACTCGGTTAAAAACGGGATCGATCCTAAATAAGTAAATAACCAAAATGAAATTAACATCATAAATGACGAAATCAAGCAAATCCATACATTTCCTCCTACATCTAAGTCTATGGACTAGGTCATGCCATTAAATCCATTGATTGCGTAGCTCTAAGAATTAACCGATTAAAAAAAACTCTTTCTTTATTATTATTACTCCATTGGATGAAATAAACTGTAATGATAATCATATGCAAAACCGATAGGATTAAGTTATGTTAAATTCAGAAATGAAACGATTTGACCTAAAGTTACACTGGGGTAAGTTGCGCCTCGCGCAAGTGGACCTCGAAAGAGGAACACATCGTTTCAAAGTATGAGTTTAATAATGAAATGTTTAAAATGATATTGTGCTGAATTTTCCTTTGCATTCCTTCAGAAATGAATTATTGATAACATTTACATCGGTAGGAAGTAGGCTTCGAAAGCTACTACGACCTTGTAAAAGTATCAACTGACGCATAAGGTGAAAACCTAAAATGCTCAGATCGGAGATGGGATAAAATATCTGAAATAAGTTAACAAACGAAGAAGGATGAAGTCGGTTAACGATTTTCCGTTCATACGCCTTGAACGATAAGTCAGGCTAAGCATTCAAATCAAATGACATACTTCTATTAGCATAGTTTGTAAACATAATGTTGTAGTCATTTCGTCACACGTTCCCTATGAGATGATGAGAAAATGATTCACATTAATGTAAAACTATGTTCCATTGTAATCGGTAAGACACGCCGCCATAAAAGCTGAAGAATGATAATGAGCTACTCATATCATCACGCGGCATTAATTTGCGCATTAAACACGTATTTAGGACAACAGTATGTTACTACTCTTCGAAAATACATGTTTACAGCTTAAAGACATGGTATCGTTGTCGAACATGTGACATTACATACTTGAGGACGAATTTTCCGATGCATTGACAGTTCAGAATAATGAGTATTGATCAAATCAGGAGCAGGATATTACTGACATCAGGTCCCACTTAATTCAAGTGAGAGAGATTTGAACCAGCAACTCGAGTGAATGACATGATAAATGATAATGGGAACATTTTCATAATAAATCCAGTGGGAGGTCTAAACACCTACCACAACTAATCACAGTTGCTGTTCCGACGAATCAAGTTGAACTTGATTATAGTAATGCTAAACCGGGGATACCACAACTACCTATACTACCCATTGTTCCCAGTGGGAGTGATCCGACAAAAATTGGTTCCAGGTCCTATTGATCAAGGAATTCATCTTGGAAGTAAAATTCTGAGACCAAGAAGTCGTATAAGGAAAGTTGTCGGTTATGGTTAAAGCACTCCTCTTGTACCCAATAGAAGTGATACTCCGATGAGGAGCATCATCTCGAGTGGGAGAATTAATCCCAATTGGAAGAAATTCTCCGATAAGAGGTTTTATTCCGAGTGGGAGAGTTGTTAAGACTCAAAGACGGGATAATCAAGTCTGTATAAAAGTCAAAGGCGTCGAACTTCTCGAAAGAAGTACCCCATCTAGAAGAGTGATGTTCTCACTCTAACACCTATTGCACTGCATTGGAAAGACCTCAAGTGGAGAAATGGAAGAAAATAATAAATGAGAGAGATCGCCTAAATGAAAGCCATTAAAGTTTGTAGTTGATTTACCTGCTAACTACAGGGGCATAAGGATACGGTGAGTCCTGAAAGAAGGCTCACCACAGATGGAAAAGGTCGAACGATACAAAGCTCGACTTATTGCAAAAGGCTGTACCCAACTTCACGGAGTGGACTTTGACGAAACATACTCACCAACTGTGCGTAAAACCACGGTAAGTGCTATTTATGGTCCAACTGTGGACTTTTAAATCAAGTTTTGTTTTTATGCGTGTCTATAACGTTTCTCACATTTTTATGGACGTTTTTAAGGAATAGAACACACTTTTTATGGAAATTTATTCAAATTGGCAAGAAACGCCGCGGACGACGATTATATCGAAGAGCTGGACCAAAATATATGACCGGTCGGGTTTCGAACTATAAATGGCACCGACCGTGGTGTCTTGGAGCTTGATGGAGTGTAATCCAAGGAGTGTTGTTCTCCATTGGATGACGGTTTCTTAGCATCCTTTGGTTGTTGCCCTCAGATGCTATACTCCTGGAGACCCACGATAGGTACCTTACAATACCGCCCCCTAGTTCTCAGATCCTTCTTTATTTCTTTCCATCGAGCACAGGTAGTAGGCTACGTGCTTTTTACTCGAATCCGCAAACGGGGCCAATGTTTTCACACGGTGTCCTGAGTGCCTTCTTGCTTCGGACCTCCGCCCTTCCTTCTCCTCGAGATACATGCAAAAGGGGCAATACCGAGACCACAAGGGGGGGTGGTACTCGATGAACCCTCTCTGATGCTTAAACGAGAATAGGTTTTTAGAGGAAGAAAGTAGGTGCTAGAGAGAGATAGCAAGATTAACCTTGAATGGTGGGAGGAGAGCTCTTATTTATAGAGTTCCTATTGAACAGTCCAGGTTCCAACACTTTCCTGGTCCGGTTCTGGCAGTTTCGTAATATAAGTTTGCCTTAACCGTAAATATGGTGCAATTGACCTCGGTTCGACCGTAGGTGAGTTTAAAGCGGTTAAGTGTTGTGAGAGTGGTCTCCGAAGGCGCGCCCCGGGCGAAATATCGTCTGGGTAGAGGGGTCCGGATGAGTGGGGCTCGTCTGGACGGAGGGGGGGTACCCAGGTTGGTACCCATAGTGCCTTGCTAGGTAACCCGAGCAAGGATATCTTGCTTGGGTTATCCCCGAGTGGTTTTTCCATTCGGGGCCTTCATGAGTGGTTTTCGCCACTCGGGGTGTTTTTAGGGCCTATGTATTGGACCTCGTGTGTCCGTTTTCCAAGTTTCGAATTGCAATCGATTGTGGCCCAATTATCGGGTCCAATTTATGATAGCTTCGGTGTATATCCAACATTATTGACGTATATGATCATAATAAAATCTTTATCCCTTTTTAGTTCGGTATCAGAATCACAATTTACTCATAGGGTACTACTTCCTATGAGATTTTGCCAATTTTTCTAGATCAAATTTTACCTCGATTAAAAATCCAAATTTCAATTTCGATAAAAAAAAAATCACATTTTTTATTAAGATCATGAACGCTCTACACATGCTCTGATTCCACTGTTGGTTTTATGAAGAATTAATACGGATCAAAACAAGAAACATGCCATGTAACTAATCCGCAGCGGAAAGGTTGCAAACTCCTATATCGCAATCCGTAGCCCAATATGTCAACAGGAGTTCACGGAATGTCGGACGGTGTCCTTCGGTTAATCTTGTTTAGGAGGCAATCCGAGGGCAATGGTCTCCACAGAAAAGCCTTTTTCAATCCGCTTGCTGAATGTATCTCCGGGGTGAATTACTTGAAGTAATTCGGCACCTACTCTTTGTCTATGTGGGTTCGGTCGAACCTCCTTCATTTAAGGAGATGGGATTTCTTTGTGACTACTAAAAGGGAGAGAATGATAAACCCCAAGAAATTCATACCACCTCTTATTATAAGAGGAGGTGGGAAAAACCCTTGGTGGGTTTTCTCACCATTTTTCCCGCACCATGTGTCCAATTGGGCCAGCATGGCCCATGAGGATATCAACCTGCCCCAAAATTCCCTATGTGTCATACCCCAAATTAGACTTAGCATGTTGGGCTTATATTAATGGGCTCCTACTACGGCGGCCCATTTACTCTAAATGCCAACAATGCATACAACTCCTTATCATAAGTAGGGTAATTTAAGGCAGCCCCACTCAACTTCTCACTGAAATATGTAATCGGCCTCCCCTCTTGCATAAGTACCGCGTCTGTACCTAAAGCATCACATTCAATCTCAAACGATTTTGCAAAATTAGGTAAAGCAAGTAAAGGCGCATGAGTTAGCTTCCCCTTAAGTAATTGAAATTCTCTTTCTTATTGCTCTTCCCACTTAAATCCGACATTTTTCTTGATGACATCCGTCAATGGTGCAGCAATATTGTTGAAATCCTTCACAAACCTCCGATAGAAACTCGCAAGTCCGTGGAAACTTCGCACTTGACTTACATTGGTTGGGCTTCGCCATTCTTGTATAGCACGAATCTTTTCCTCGACAACTTGTATTCCTTTTGGTTCTTTGAGAACTACCAAACTTATCAGATTGTTCTGTGCCGTTCGACTCTGACTTATCAATCAAGTCTTCCATCCTTGATTGTGGCGTCATCAATGTACCAAGGTTCTTGCTTCCCCAAGCAACGATTCAAGGTCCTCCACCCATACCTGAAGTAGAAACGGTTCATTGACATCAGCTTGCTAGGGTTTTCGTCTCACGTCGGCGAGAATCATATCAGTTAACTCTTTGATTAGCTAGACTTTTACGGTCCAACTATGTTCAATTCTTGTTTGATTACTCTTTCTTTACACATATGGATGTAGTATTACTTGTTTATGTTGATTATATTTTAATTACTAGAAACAATATGAAATTGATTTTTTATCATAAGTATATTTTTTAATCGAATTTCAAAATGAATGATTTATATGAATTGCAATATTTTATGGGCAAAGAGATAACAATGTCTGATAAGGGCGTTGTACTCTACCAAAGATAATATGCTTATGATCTTTGAGCCAGTGGGAAGGTTGCTAAGACACCTCTAATGTGAAGTTTACTAGTAAGAAATATGAAGATTTGTTGGCAAAAAAAAAAAGTAAGATGATTATTTGAAAAATAAATCAAGATGATCTTAATTTTGTTATTGAGTCTTCTTATAAAAGGCTTATTGGGAAGCTTTTATACTTGACAATTACTCGACCTGATATTTTTTGGACTTTGTAGAATTTGAGCCATTTTTAAAGAAACCAAAAAGGTCTCATTATGAGGCTACAGTGTGTGTGATCAGTTATAGCTTAGAAAGAAAAAAAAGATGATATTGTGTGTAAGTCATTTGCGGATGCTGAGTATAAGAGTATAAGACATATAGTTTCTGATATTGTTTGTCTCGGAGGATTGTTAACGGCTTTAGGTTTTCCTGAAAAAATCTGCTTTAGTATTAAATTGTGGTAATGAAGCCGCAAATAAAATAGTTAACAAACTCCATTTTGCATGAGCCACATATAAAAAGATTGGCATTTTATTAGACATATGATGATTATGGTACTGTCTGTTGGAGCAGTTTATTATGTTCAAACAGGTGAGTAGATGGCTAAGAGGTCTTGACATCTCCGCAACTTATTTGATGGGAAAGCATGGAATGAATAACATAATTCCTCCAATTTTGCCTTAGAGGGAGCAGTGTCCAAGTTGAGAGGGAGTATGGAGTTTTCTGGGTTGGGGCTGGCTCTCCAAGCTGACCCACGTCTTCCATGGGGTTAGTGTTTCACAAAAGATGAGATGATGATAGGTAGGTTAGAATGAAAGGGAAGGTACGTACACCAGCTGTTTAATTAACAACCAACATAGTATAATTGAAGTAATGGATGGAGAGGCGTCCTCATAATTATTATTACTAGATACTAACCCCGCGCACCGCGCGGGTAGAATATATAAATAAATAATTTAAATACTTAATTATTCTAATTTATAAATAATTATAAGTTAAATGCTTAATTTATTATAATTCTTGTAAAATAATTTGTATCAATTCATAGTTTACATTTTTCAAAATATAAGAAGTAAGAACCTCAGGTCGTCACATTAGTATTCTATAACATTATCATTTATAATTCTAGTCTTTATAGATTTATATCGTAAAATTTTGTGTTTTTCCATTAAATATAATTTTTTCCATATAAGTTTATAAATGTTTAGCTGTAAATAAATAAATAGAATGTACACTTACCAATATTTTTATACATTCCATATTAATATTTATTGCATAACATTAATGTTAGTGGTGGCAAAATAACATTAATGTTAACGTATAATATTTATGAAACATATTATATTTGTATAAAAGTAAAATACATGCTTAATAATGTCTAAATTACATAAATTTTAACTATTTCAAACAACTTAAAAAATAACTTTATCTGAGACAAAAATTAATTCTTGAGAATATCTAACTTTGTTGTTGTAACATGATGATTAATAAGAACGATAGATAGAACTATATATGTTATATGTGTCGTGGCTATAAAAAAAATCAATATTTAAAATTATAATTCATTAGTTGTAATTTAAAAATAATACAATTGGTGGAAGATTAAAAAAATGTAGTTATAAGTATCAAATTATCTACTAATTATTATTTTTTCATTAAGAAAACTCTAGTTTTGTCAAAGTATCTTGATTGGATAGAACTACGTGAAATTTATATGCATAATCAGCGCATATATAAAATAGATTAATAATTACATCAATTGAATATATATAATACTTGAATATTTTATTCTACTTGTAAAATTTTAATGTAAGGTTTACCCTAATAATGACCACCTAATTGACCTAGAGACACCTATTTCCTACTATTGTAGTATAGATCGTTTCATTAATATGCAACTTCTAATTAACTATTTCCCTCAAGCTAGAGCTTATACATATTAAAACACATTTAATTTGAATATTTAATATTATATATATTAAAATATTTAATTACCGTGATACAATGCAAGTAATCTTTTTTATAACTCTAAACTTTTGAAGACCTCCATGAAAACTTAAAATCTGACATTTTTAGTGAATTGTCAGATCCAGTATTGTATGTGGCTAATGGGTTTGAGCTTAGCCAACATGAATTTTGCCTATTAATCAACAACACAAATAGGTGAAGAAATTAGCATGCAAAAAATATTAGCAACTTTTTAAATTATTTTAAAAAACCACTTAAATGTTATTACAACCTCAAAAAGATCGAGTAAACGGAGATTTCTACAACTCAAATAAATAGAAGTATGGTAGAGACTACTAAACACGTGATCTGTACAGATCGCATATAACTAATCTAGGGATGGAAAGCGTTCCATCAACTCATCTGTTATTTCACATAAAAAAAACTATAATTTGTTTAATAAGGGAAACAATTAATTATAAAAGGAATAAATAGGTAGGTATTAGAGTCTTTAACTGCGGACAAATACCGCCTTGACAATCGAGGGCGAGGCATCCCCATCCGATCGGCCATCTCAATGAATTCACTGTTGACCGATAATCTTCAACGTCCTTCTCGAAGAAGAGAACCGCGCATCTCGTTGACCTCCGTGGTCAACATCTTGACCAGCGGCGCTCCTCCTCCGACCGCCCTCCTGCAGAACATCGAGTCTTTAGGGTTCCACGTCACCCGCGCTGCTCTGTGAGTGGCAGTCTAAGTGGAACGGGTTGTCGAGTGACGACCGAGCGAAGCTCAAGGCCCGGCAGGCACCAACGTGCTGACAGCGGTCGACGTAGACATAATTACACGAGCTTGAATAACATATTGCCAAAAACTAAGTTATAAATCACTCAGAAAAGAAATAGCTAAGTCAGAAACATAATATACATAACTAAATACAATTATTATATATAAATTCCCCACATATTAACACTATCTTACAAAAATCCAACATACCTATGGACAAAACCCTACTCACGGGCCACGGCAATATAACCCTATTTATATTGCTTCATAATAAATATACTATTATCTTGCTTGTACAATTTATACACAGACTCGCGGTTTAAAATATTATATATTTTCCAAATACATTTATATTGCTTTAAATACCTCTTTATAATATATATTTTACTATAAGAAAATAGAACGTGAACGTGGGGTTATATATATACATACTTTTTTTTGGTAATCTATATATACATACTTGGATTTGTCTGAAGTTGATATTCTTTCTTTTCTTAGTTATTATTATTGATAACGTGAAGTTATATATATTATACATAAATACAACCTTATTTATCTTCACCGTTTTTTTTATTATATTGCTCTATATTTAATACTCTTTGCTTATGTGGCGACCTGTAGTCTTCCTGTACCAAACTGTATACAATTACTATTTAAATGGAAACTTAAAATTAAATTGTTTCTTTAAATTGCTTAGAGACTAAAATAGGAGATAAAAATACTTCTTAATTTATAACCAATCAATATTTTATGTCTAAATTTATAGATCTCCAATTAAATGTCGATTAAATTAGGAAACGCTGACTGGACTAACCACCCACGTGTCAGTCAGAGGGCTTCCGGTACCGAATTAATATAATATAGTAGATTATTATTATTATCTAGTGTACGTACGCACTGTAGTGGATCCCTTCATTCGTTCATACGCTAGCTACTGGTGGGTAGTGAATAGAGGTAGCTATGATGATGATGAGGAGGAGTTGGGGAGGGGGTGTCCTCTTAGGAATGAGTTGAAAAGCTCAAGGGCCGCTCGGGGTTTGAAGAGTGGGACTTCATGACCAGCTCCTCTTACTGTTGCAAACGTTAGTCCTTGATATACCTCCGTCCAACCTCCAACCTATTATATTATTACAAACAAATATCCACTCACCCAAATTAATGATTATTCCTAGACTAGATAGATAGAAAATTAATGCATCATATCATCAACATCGTCACTAATTACCTGCTTGTTGACATACCAAGGGTACCATGGAATCTTGGTGTTGAGTTTGAGGTGGGCGAGGGCGTAACGGGTGGCGGTTACTGGCACCACCGAGTCCACATCACCACTGCATGTATGCAAATGCAACCACTGATGAGTTAGTTAGTTATATATATTCAATGATGGATGCAGGTGCACCTACCAAGTAAAGTAGGAAATGATACCTGAAAACCCAAATTCGTAAACCATGGGCAATCATCTCCTTGTAAATAGGAAGGATTGAAAGTTGGGTATCATTCCAATTGCGGTTCAACACGTCGCTGCAAGCAGTCCATTTGTAAGGAATTGTACGGGTGATGTTGGCATGTAGAGCTTTCTGGACATCGGGGCGGTTATAGTACATCTCTGCATACTTTTCAGTGCAAGGGTCATATCGGCCATTATAGTAGTGGTTGATGATGGAACCCGGTAGACGCATGTTGTGTCGAGTTGGGGAGTAGTAGTGAGTATCATCATATTGTGACTTGTTGCATGGAGGGGCATAGATGTTGTACTGATCAATGTTTCCAAACTCCTTGTCCATTGCATAAGAGTAGAGGGACTCACACTCGTTCGACTCCTTCTGCGTCCGGAAGTTGCACCTGTTAATCAGTTCATTGTACGTCTTGTCCGATATCATTGCGTGGCTCCACCAATACGTCACCGTTCCCAGGTTATCGTAGTAGTTATCAGTCACCGCATTCCCCACCTAATTTACCAGTCGTCGTCGTCGTAGTAGATATTATATATATATATATATATTTTCACTAATTAAAGTGAGAATTACTAGCTACTACTTACCATGATACCCTTTAGATTGATGCGGGGGTTGTTGGAGTTGGAATTATACCCCATAATCTGACGAGCTAGCTGAGGGACGTAATGCCCAGCGTAGCTCTCCCCCGTCAAATACAACTCTCGACCCTTGTACCGTGGGAATCGTTCCAACCATCTTACCACAAACTCCAGTGAATCCTCAGCTAACCAACCATATCATCAAATTAATTCATTAATTATTATTAATAATACTACTAACTCTTCTTCTTATATATATATATATATATATTACCAGTTCGGCGGTCGCCTGTACTAAAGAGATCGGAAGAGCGGTTAGTGTAAGAGAATCCAACGCCCGCAGGAGTTTCCAAGAAGAGGAGGTTGGCAGCGGTGTTCCATGACCATTTGTTGATGTACAACCCCGACCATGTCTTGTTTATCCTAAATGGCCCGATTTCCTCCGATGCCCCGTATCCCACTGAAGAGCAACCTGGTCCTACATAAACCCTACCACTTTTTTCAAAATTGGATGCAAAGCTAATTGTTAGGTTATAAAGTCTAGGTCAACGGGTCGTCAATCTAGAATTTATCTCCCACTAATGAAATGTCGGGTTCAGTGCTCCTAGGACTAGTCATTCTGATCCGTGCTCTTATACTCCCTTGGGGTAGTCGTTCTGATCCCTGCCCTTATACTCCCTTGGGGTAGTCGTTCTGATATGTGTCCTTCTCTTCTCTCCCTCTGACCTCCTTTCCTTCTCTCCTTCTGACCTCCTTTCCTTCTCTCCTTCTGACCTCCTTTCCTTCTCTCCTTCTGACCTCCTTTCCTTCTCTCCTTCTGACCTCCTGGGGCTTGTCCTACTGCTCTATGCTCTTCTGCTTCCTTGGTTCTCTTCTCCTTGCCACCCTGCAAGAGGGGCAATACCAGGCACAGAGGGGGGGGTGGTGCCTGATGAACCCTCTCCGATGCCTAAGTCAGTACGGTTTTAGAGAGATAAAGCTAGAGAGATGTCAGAGCAAAATTGTGCAACTTGACAAGATGTTCAAATGAGTTGTGAAGGTGGGGTATTTATAGGCAACGGTGTCATTAAGGTGGCTTAATGACATCGTTAGCCTTTAAACACAATTAATTAACCTTTAAGCGTATAATTAAGACTTTAGGATTCGGATGAGGCAGGCGGAGTGGACCGAGCATGGGCGTCTGAAAGGGGTGTCGGGACCCTTGGGGGGGGAGAAATCCGACCCCCAAGGGTAGGGGTTGGGTGAGGACACCCAACCCCTCCTAGGGAGGGTGGGGTTGGCCAACCCCATCCCTCCTAGGAGGGATCGGGTTGGCCGACCCGATCTCTCCTAGGAGAGATCGGGTTGGCTGACCCGATCTCTCCTAGGAGAGATCGGGTTGGCCAACCCGATCTCCCCTAGGGGAGATCGGGTCGGCTGACCCGATCTCCCCTAGGGGAGGTCGGGTGTGGCCACCCAACCTCACCTAGGTGAGTTCGCCTCTTGTCGGACGGGCGCTTCGGCCCCGTCCGAGCCGTCGATGTTCTCGCGAAGTGTCCGGGTTGAAGTTTCGATTTGCAATCATAAATGGGACGATAAAAATACAACGGTTCGGAAGTCAACAGGTTCAAATTGGGCGTATATCCATCACATGCCCCCGAGTCAACCAATGGCCTGACCCTTGATTGACTCTATTTTAGGATGGTATGACACGCGCAATTTGAAACCGGGGTTTTACCTTTCGTCTGAATGCTTACTTACCCATGGATGCGTGCCTCTGACTCTGCCCCCTGCCTTATGAGATAGAGGAAATGTAAACGTCAGAGTAATACGGACGTGTGCCTAGGCACGTGTCCGTCTGAGGTGGGAGTAATAAACCTATCTTTGCCGCAGGCGTATACTCAGAGAATACATGTTCACATAGGAATGCAATATGAATGCAACTAAGTGACTTATGCTTCAATTTCATGCCGGGATAAGTCTAAGTGAAGAAAAATTTCAATTTTGGTCCGAAATTTTTTCTAAGTATGGGATACTAGAAAATATGCCTATAGGACGTTAACTAGGAGTGAACATGGACATATCATGAACATGAGGATGTGTACTAGCATACATGCAAGTAGGAACATAAGGATGGGAGTGAGTAGAGACATGCTGCGATTGTAGTCATGAATGTATGCATGAATATGTATGTATGGATGGGTTGTGAGTATAAGCATGAGTGATGACATTGACGTACCCGTAGATGTTATCATGAATATGAGCATAAATGCAAAGGTGAGAGCATAGACCTCTCCTTTACCTGAGGGTGGGGACTCTGCCACTCAATGGGACATAACGTTCCGCCTCCCTTGTACTAGCATGAGCATTGTCCATTAACCTCGACCTTCGGCATGTGTATCATTTTTCCTTCATTCGTTGGGGCGTGTGTATAGCTCTTGACCTTTACCCTGCAATTTGTTCCCCATAAAAGTGAGGGTGAAAAAGCTTACAAGCTTTCTTCTTACCGCCGCGAGCGAAGGGGTCTATTGACATGTGTTAAGGGTTGACCCTTCCTTCGGATGTGCTGGAGTGTTGCTCCATTTGGGGAAACTAAAAGTTCGCCCTCTTCCCTTGGTGTTAAGGTTGCCCCCGTAGTAGGCGTATCTCGCCCCTCCATGAGTAAGGGTTGATCTTGGTGTTGGTTGCTTGTATAGATGACTCACTTTTGGGAAGCTTTCTTCTTCAGACAGGGAGACCGTTGAATCAGATGAGAGGGAAGGACCCTCTAGTTCTGCTTATCAGACCAAGAAATTTTCTAAGTCAGGGGTGACTGCTAATGCTTCCAGTACGTTCTTTTTCCCTTCTTTTTTCTTTGTGATATACTTATGATTGTTCTCATGCTGCTTCCTTTTTGTTGTTAGAGCGTTCTTCCTTGGTTACCGAATGGTTCTTGTGGTGGGTGAGAGTTCAAGTCAATCTAAATCTAAGGCGCGGAAACCTGACTCTGAGGTCGGGCCCTCGGCTGCCGAGGAGAAAGAAACCGCGAGAGGCTCTCCATCAAGTGCCCCCTTGCTGACTCCCTCCCATGGTAAGGAGGTAGTGGTTGAAGAGGCACCCCCTTTGTTTGACAAAAAGAAACAACCTGTGGCTGGCGATGGGGTGATCATAGGTCTTGATGTCTCTTCTATATCCCCTGCCCCCCAGCCGAGGGGCCGAGCCTCAAGTTTATTTCATCTTTCATTGAGGTTCCTTTCTCTTGCCATGGCTCTGATTAAGATAGCGAATTCTTGCTTTGGAGTTTGGTGGAGACTGCTCTTGAGTTAGCCTCTACTAGTATCGTAGTTGTGATCGTTGTGGGGATCGTTTTGTTATATGCCCTCAATAGTGCTTGTCGTGATTCTTTACTTCATGGTTGATTTCGTGGGATATGGAGGTTGTCTTCATAATGAGGACGTCTCCTTCCTGGTGTCACCCAGTGGGTTGAAATATAAGTGCCTACCTTTGATGAGCGTACGAAGGGTGTTGTTTTTCCTTTTTCTTGAACCTCCTCCTAAGGCTAGGCGTAGCCTTTTGATGTTCGTGGTCGGGATGGTGTCTTTACAATGCATGTCTTTGACAGATGTTTTATGATGTGCTGCCGTGATAAACACTTCGGGGTATGTGAACGTGATAGCCACTTCGTGATGTGTCGGAGTGATAGCCCTTCTGTAGTGTGTGGACATGATAGCCACTTCAGGGTATGTGGACATGATAGCCACTTCAAGGTATGTGGACATGATAGCCACTTCAAGGTATGTGGACATGATAGCCACTTCAAGGTATGTGGACATGATAGCCACCTCAAGGTATGTGGACATGATAGCCACTTCAAAGTATGTGGACATGATAGCCACTTCAAGGTATGTGGACATGATAGCCACTTCAAGGTATGTGGACATGATAGCCATATCACGATGTATGAGGTTGTGCTTTAGTATTCCTTTCTCATTGGAGAGCCTTCATTGCTATATTTGCCTTTTGTGTGGGCTATGTCTGTTGGGTTAGGTCCCGATGTCTCGTCTTGTCGGATGTTCTATCCTTTATGCTCTTTAGATGTCTCCTTCATGAGTTGTGCTTGACGATGTTCAAGTCTGATACGAGCATAGGTCACGCGAGGGCGACATGCCTTCGGATTTCATGTCTTTGCTATCCTTCTTGGTGGTGTTGGGTTCCTTTGAGATACTTCTCTTGACTTGTGATATGGGTGGTAGGATAACTCGTTATTTTTCATGATAACCTCTTGTGCTTCTGTATATGATCCTTTGGTCATGGACTCTTCTCTTGGTGTGTTTTCCTTTCTTTATCTTTCTTTTGTGCTTTCCTTTACATCATACCTGCTATCTCATCAAGAAAAAACATTATGTGTTCTTCCCATTACTTTACTTAGAAATTTCTTTCTCATGGTATCCTTCTGAGCATGGTATCCTTCTAAGCATGGTATCCTTCTAAGCATGGTATCCTTCTAAGCATGGTGTGATGATCTCTTCTGATACCCATTACACGGTATACGTTGTACTGTTAGACCAAAGATACGCTCTTGGTGGGCGTCGAAATCTGTTCACGAGACAGGCTCTCGGACGGCACTTAACGTTTCACAGGATAGGCTCCCGGAGGGCACAGGTTAGTCCACCGATACCTTCTTGACGGGTGTCAAACTATTCACGAGACAGGCTCTCGGACGGCACTTAACGTTTCACAGGATAGGCTCCCGGAGGGCACAGGTTAGTCCACCGATACCTTCTTGACGGGTGTCAAACTGTTCACGAGACAGGCTCTCGGACGGCACTTAACGTTTCGCAGGATAGGCTCCCGGAGGGCTCAGGTTAGACCAAAGATACGCTCCTGGTGGGCGTCGAACTGGTAGTTTGAAATCTACCTCAAGATACGCTCTTGGGGGCGTCGAACTGGTAGTGTTTTTTCTACCTCAAGATACGCTCTTGGGGGCGTCGAATCTGGTAGGTTGCAAATCTACCTCAAGATACGCTCTTGGGGGCGTCGAATTCGTAGTTTTTGGAAACCACTCTCAAGATACGCTCTTGGTGCGTCGAAGGTCGTAGTGTATAAACTACTCTCAAGATACGCTCTTGGGGGCGTCGAAGGTCGTAGTATGAACACTACTCTCAAGATACGCTCTTGGGGGCGTCGAAATTCGTAGTTTTTGGAAACCACTCTCAAGATACGCTCTTGGTGCGTCGAAGGTCGTAGTGTATAAACTACTCTCAAGATACGCTCTTGGGGGCGTCGAAGGTCGTAGTATGAACACTACTCTCAAGATACGCTCTTGGGGGCGTCGAATGTCGTAGTATATAAACTACTCTCAAGATACGCTCTTGGGGGCGTCGAAATCTGTTCGCGGGATAGGCTCCCGGAGGGCTCATAATATTACCTTACCTTGTGTCCTTTCTCATGTAGGGTGCATCTTTGGTATGCTTTTCGAGTCTTTGCTTGACTTTTCCTTTTATGATATTGCATGCTATCACGCTTTTCCTTCAGTATGGGAGATCACCTCTCGAGGGCGATGTTTGTGTGTTGCCAACTTAGGGCGAGTTCATATAGGAAGTTGAAGATGTTTTCCTCCTATGTGACCTTTTCTGGGAAAGGTGGTATTGCATGTTATTGTGATCTTCTGCCTCTAATCTCTTCTTTTACACTTAGGTGGACTACCAAGCACTTATTCGTTTGGTGCCCCCCAAGTTGCTTGGTGGTCATACCTCCTTTCATATTTGGCCGTTGAAGGCCCCTCGTTCATTTTCTTGGTTGGGTACCCCTTACGCTCGGGGCTCCCTTGTCTGCCTCTTTGAATGCGATGAGTGTCCCTTGTAGGATTTACTCTTTCTCATGCTTGCTTGTTTCAGTCATAGGCATGGTTTGAATGATGCCTTTGTCGGATGTGTCTTTGGAGGTTGGGTGGAAGAGCTTTTACTTTGGGTGGGTGGGGGTGGATTTCATTCTCTTGATAACTAGGATGTGGCAGTGTCTGTATCCTAGGGGTGCTTGTAAATTTTTCCCCCCTTTCCTTGTGTAGGTTGAAGAGCTCTCTCATAGAATGGTGTCTTGAGTTGTTAATCTCGTAGGCGTGTTTCAGACTATTCAATCTGATCCATGCTCTTTGCTCGTGCATGGGGGTGTGGGGGTCTGACCGGGTTGTATCTTCTTGGAGTGTTGTGGCACTTAGAGTGCCTTGCCTTTTCCTTCACACTGGAGTATTCTTCGATGCCCTTAGGGGGTGTTCCACTGGTCATGCTCCTCCCACCTTGAATCTTGGTTATAGACTTCTTTTGAATTAGGACTTGAACCTACAAAGGACGTTTTCCTTTAGGTTCGCCGGTGATGCTCCATGATTTTCTATGGGTTTGTCCCCGTATTGGCTATTCCTTGCTGGATAGCTTCATTAGAGGCTGCATTTGTGTTGCGTACGTATACGTGTTTGAGGTGTGTTGAGCTGACAAGTCCCTCCTTTTTTGTTTTGTCATAACCTTCATTCATCCTGTATTTGGCGTATGGCCTTAGAGGCGGGATATTTTTCTAGTGTCCCTTTTATCGTGGTTCTCCTCTTGATGGGATGCCAGAGTCAAATGTCTTATCATTTGCAGACAAGGTGGTTGATCGGGATGTGCGTCTAGTATGAGGGTCGATCTTGAAACCTTACTCCCCAAGCTTTTGAGCTCTTCTTTGGTTGATCTTGTAGAACTATTATCCTGCCCTAAGGCTCTTGATAGGAGATGTATCTCATTTTCACACTCTAGTTGTTGCACTATCTCTTTTGCTAATCTTGCATCTCTAGAGTTTCTCTCTTGGTGCATGACTTCAATGACAGGATTTTCTACCGATGTTTATTCTATTAGGACTTGTATCCTTGGTTGCCCTCCTTTCTTGTGAGATGGCGAAGGAGTGTTTATGAACACTCCAATGTGTCGTACTTGGTAGAGGTATGCGTCTAATCCTTATGGCGCTGTCTTGAATCTTCGTGTACCTGTATCTGATGGACATGTTATTCATTACATATATGGTACGGAGTCCAAGGATCTCCGGGTTAGGATCATATTTTGAGAACAGAGACATAGTCATCTATCAGATGACCTCTTTTCTATGGAGTTAATTTTTGCAAGGATAAATGCAAGGAAACTTGTAAGGATACTTGTAAGGATATGTGTTCCATCCTTTTCCTGGTTCATTTGTAGTGCCGTGTCCCTAATGGGTGTGTTGATGTTCTGACCACCTTTACTAGTAGGGGGTCCTTTGGTATTAGGTATGCCTGACTCTTCTCTAGTATCATCAATGGTTGGTCATGGGAGATGTCTGACGGACTCCCCTCATGTACTATGATTCTCTTCATGTCAAAGTTGGTGATTCCCTCTCTTATGACTAACATATCATTGTGTGGAAATACTATGTTTTCCATATCCCTTTTTAAAAGCTTGATGATGGTGTCACCGTTCTTCCTTTGCTAGGCTTGGTGTCCTTGAGGGTTTTTGATGGAGGTGTATTCCATTATCTGGGATGGGCTTTCTAAGTGTGGTTGTGTCTCCTGGCTACTTTGTGAAATCATAAAGATCCGCGGGAGGTGTTTGCCTTTGATGGTGGGCGTTACCCATGTGATATGGTTTCCTCCATTTTTGGAGGGATGTGTTCGCGGCTACCCTCTCTTATGCTAATGGGCGCTTGTGGGGAGGGCATGTTGTAACTGGTGCCCCCCTTGCATACCAATGCCCGATGGGATCCTTTGACGGACTTGGCCCTAGGATGCTTAGTGGAAGGTTATGGTGGGGGTAATCTTTTGTGACCTTCATGGTAGTTCCTCTATAGGATGTTGGGGGTGCTCAACTTATTTTTGTAAGTGAGCCTTCCATCTTGTGATCCTTCCCAGAAACTTGACCTTATAGGTGTTCTTTGGGATTGAGGAATCTGTTGCTTGTGCATCTCTTGATTGGCGACGGCCTTTTACTGATTCTTCTAGTGGTTCACCTGTGTACATATATATCACGGAGCCCGGAGGCGTCCGGTATGGTCATTCTTGGAAAACATGTTGATATCAAGTATCAAAATCTACCCCTTTTAGGGAGTTGACTTGTTATGCAGTTAAATTAAATAAGAGGATATGGGAAGGATATGGGAGTGGGGGTGTTGATATCCCCTGTTTCCTTGGTAATGTAACTGTCTTCCTCCATTAGTCTGTGTGTATTCCTTCCACTTGAGGAATATGAGGTCGCATCCTTGCAAGGCGGACTAGGTGGAGGTGTATCCTTCATGTATGCTATGTGCGGTCTCACTCTACTATGTCTCTCCATGAGACTTCCCATTGTAGTAGCTATGTGCTGACGTGGTGTGGTACTCTATTAGTTCCCTGTTCAAATCCTTGTCTTTTCAACTCCTCCTCTGTCCTAGGAGGACGTGTGCCAAGGGTTGTCATGCACAAGGGGTTTGGACCTGTCGTGCTGTATCATGGGTAGGTGGTTGCTTTATTGTGTTGTTGGGACTATGTCCCTCCCTTTGAGCTTTCCTTGGTATGTCCTTTAGGCATGTCTGTGGTGATACGGACTGTATGTGTACATTGCCAGGGTGGATGTTGGAACTCCTATATCCTTGTTGGTCTGGCATGTATGTCCTCCCTTAATGCGGTGTATGTCCCTATTGGGGTACTTGGTTGAATCCATGCCTCCTTGGAGGTCTTGCCTGTCTATCTGCCCCCAGAGGGGTGTATGCCCTGACATCCTGCTGTGTCTGTTGCTGCCTTCCCCTTGGGGGTGGCCTTTGGTTGTCTCTCCTTTGTTCTCCTCGCTGCCCTGTTCGAGGGTGCGAGTGGCGTTTTTCCGTTGGGATTTTCTCCTCTTCATGAGCTTCTTCTCCTTCATGCTGGTGTTGCCTTCTCTGTCTGTTCCTCAGGGTCTCTCAATAGGCTAGCAGCTCATCCAATGCTTTCATCAACCTCGGAGTCACTGTTTGTGCTCCTTGCGAGTATGCGGGCCTTATGTTGGTTGTGCGGGCACGATTGTCGTTCCTTTAAGTCATTATTCCATATGGATACCCTTGAGGTTGTGCCTCATAGTAGTACCCCTGTGGAGGTGCCGTGTATTGGGATGGCACTCCTTGTTGCCCCCCTGTCCCTGTGGCTTCCTAGTCAATGGAGTTGGAGCTGTGGAAGCATCCTCCCTGCTTGTTAGGCTGGGGTGCCTGTGGGGCTATCTGAGGCTCTGGTGTGCAGGCTGTTTCTCTGGGTTAGGCTGCCTTGCTGGAGGTATAGGATGTCTTTCTTGCCTATTGCCCCAGGTGGGCGATTATTTCTAGACACTAAGTTGTTCGTCTTCGCTCTCGTGATTGTCAGGCTTTCTGTTCGAAGCCCACGGACGGCGCCAAGTGTTAGGTTATAAAGTCTAGGTCAACGGGTCGTCAATCTAGAATTTATCTCCCACTAATGAAATGTCGGGTTCAGTGCTCCTAGGACTAGTCATTCTGATCCGTGCTCTTATACTCCCTTGGGGTAGTCGTTCTGATCCCTGCCCTTATACTCCCTTGGGGTAGTCGTTCTGATATGTGTCCTTCTCTTCTCTCCCTCTGACCTCCTTTCCTTCTCTCCTTCTGACCTCCTTTCCTTCTCTCCTTCTGACCTCCTTTCCTTCTCTCCTTCTGACCTCCTTTCCTTCTCTCCTTCTGACCTCCTGGGGCTTGTCCTACTGCTCTATGCTCTTCTGCTTCCTTGGTTCTCTTCTCCTTGCCACCCTGCAAGAGGGGCAATACCAGGCACAGAGGGGGGGGTGGTGCCTGATGAACCCTCTCCGATGCCTAAGTCAGTACGGTTTTAGAGAGATAAAGCTAGAGAGATGTCAGAGCAAAATTGTGCAACTTGACAAGATGTTCAAATGAGTTGTGAAGGTGGGGTATTTATAGGCAACGGTGTCATTAAGGTGGCTTAATGACATCGTTAGCCTTTAAACACAATTAATTAACCTTTAAGCGTATAATTAAGACTTTAGGATTCGGATGAGGCAGGCGGAGTGGACCGAGCATGGGCGTCTGAAAGGGGTGTCGGGACCCTTGGGGGGGGAGAAATCCGACCCCCAAGGGTAGGGGTTGGGTGAGGACACCCAACCCCTCCTAGGGAGGGTGGGGTTGGCCAACCCCATCCCTCCTAGGAGGGATCGGGTTGGCCGACCCGATCTCTCCTAGGAGAGATCGGGTTGGCCAACCCGATCTCTCCTAGGAGAGATCGGGTTGGCTGACCCGATCTCTCCTAGGAGAGATCGGGTTGGCCAACCCGATCTCCCCTAGGGGAGATCGGGTCGGCTGACCCGATCTCCCCTAGGGGAGGTCGGGTGTGGCCACCCAACCTCACCTAGGTGAGTTCGCCTCTTGTCGGACGGGCGCTTCGGCCCCGTCCGAGCCGTCGATGTTCTCGCGAAGTGTCCGGGTTGAAGTTTCGATTTGCAATCATAAATGGGACGATAAAAATACAACGGTTCGGAAGTCAACAGGTTCAAATTGGGCGTATATCCATCACTAATAAACTAACCATTTAATAACAATTCAAAACCAAACGCTTGTTAGAAAAATATAGTTATAATCAATATTTAAGTATCTAGAAGTCTTTAAGTAATGTGAAATTACAAGTAATGTGAGCTACGTAATATAATGTCAGATTACAGTGTTTGGTTGTGCTGTATTGTGGAGTGTAATGTTAGATTACAATGTTAGGTATGTGTTGTAATGTGCATTGTAATGTGACTTTAATGTTTAAATGAATATATATTCTGAAAACAATTAACTATTTAAACTTTATGTTTTGTGGTTAATACTATAATTATTTATGAACTTCAAAAACTAAATTTTTAAACTCAATACGTATAATTATTAAAATTATATTAATTAAAACATTTTCATAGTTTATAAAATAATTTTTACAAAAAAATGCAACGAAAAAGACTTACTCATTTTATACAAACATCGTATGCATTATTCTTTATTATAATAATGAGTTATGAATTAGATAAAATGTAAAAATTATTATTAATTATTATTAATGTTATTATCATAATATATAAAGATAATATAAATTATTTATATATTAAATAAATAATAACACTCTGTAATGTTGGACGTAATCTCACCTTACATCCGGTTTTGGATGTAATCTCACATTACGTTGAAGAAGTTTGGACGTAATCTCATATTACGATGCACATTACATTACGATGCACATTATGTCGTTTGGCAAACCAAACAACGTAATGTGGATGTAATGTGGGACGTAATGTGAGATTACATCCCACATTACATCCATTCAAAAACCCCCTAAGGGGGTGTTTGGATGGACGTAATGTGAGATTACTTGAAATGTGAGATTACGAGTAATGTGAGACGTAATGTGAGATTACTTGTAATGTTAAATTACAATGTTTGGTTGTGCTGTAATGTGGAGTGTAATGTTAGATTATAGTGTTTGATGTGTGTTGTAATGTGCTTTATTATTATTATATTAATCTATATGAGAGTATATCTTAATATGATAAGATTTAAACGAACATATATTTTGAAAATAACTAACTTCTTAAAGATTATGTGTGTGATTAATACTATAGTCATTTATGAAATCTAAAGACTAAATATTTAAACTCAATATGCACAACTATTAAAATTCTATTGATTAAAACAATATATATAATTTTATAAGATAATTTTCATAAAAAAATACAACGAAAAAGACTTACTCATTTTATTCGAACATCATGTGCATTATTATTTATTATAATAATGAATTATGAAGTATCTAAAAACTAAAAAGCTAATAACAATAAAAAAAATTATAAACATAATAAACTATAAAGATAATACAAAATAATTTATCTATTTAGTAAATAATAATAACACTCTGTAATGTTGGACGTAATCTCACATGACATCTGTTTTTGGATGTAATCTCACATTACGTTGAATGGAGTTTGGACGTAATCTCATATTACAATGCGCATTACGTTACAATGCACATTACGTCGTTTGGAAAACCAAACAACGTAATGTGGATGTAATGTGGGACATAATGTGAGATTACATCACACATTACATCCATCCAAACACCCTCAAGTTTTTATAAACATTTCTAAGTAGGTGTTTAACGATGACACTAGACTATGAAGCTACTAGAAGATTAAGTATCTATATTATCAAGGTACTAGAGATCCATATGTACCTATTAATATGTGATAGAATGAATGAGAACTAACAAGTTAAAAAAACAAACAAGTCTCACTTTCTCTCTCCACCTCTCTCGCACACACTTATATACATTACACTGAAAAGTAGTATCAGAGAAAGGTTCAAAAATCGTAATGACATCGACAAGCATGCAAGTGCCAAGATTAACGAAAGATAACTACGATATTAGGTGCATCCAAATGAATGCCCTTTTAGGATCGCTTGACGTGTGAGAGTTCATGGACACTAAGTTCAAGGAACCCGATGCGGCTGTAGAAATGACAAATGAAGAGAATGATCAATTGAAGGAGCAACATAAAAGGGAGAATTTTTCACAATATATCATGGTCTTGATGATGTCATGTTAGAGATCGTCGCTCTAGCTAAGAGATCAAACAAAAAAAGGGGAATACTTCAAAAGTTGTTCGGTGGCATCAAAAAAGTGAGGACGTTTTTGTCTACAAGCTCTTAGTGCTCAATTTGAGGCCCTCCGTCTAGAAAGCTCGGAATCTATATTTTATTAGTTCACCAAGGTCATTTCAATCGCGCGTTAAATGTAAAGAAATATAGAAAGTTTAAAAGATGTTTGTCTCATAGAGAAGATCTTACGATCCATCGGTCCTAAGTTTGACCTTGTGGCTCTGGCGATTGAAAAATCCAAAGAATTAGAAGAGATTATGGTAGAACAACTCATGTGTTCGCTAGAAGCCCATGAATAATGACGTTCGTGGTCGATGTTGTAGAGAGGGCGTAGTGTATGGAATATTAAGAAATCAGAAGTTCAATGCCATGTTTGTTAAAATAATGGCCACTATGCAGGAGAATGGTGGTATAATCCCGGTAATTACAGAGAAAATGCGAATCTTGCGGAGAAGACTAACGAAGATGAAGTACTTTTGATGGCGTATGATAAAGTAGTTACATTAGAATACGTCACATGGTTCAATGATAAAGGAGTGTCCAATCATATGTGCAGATGAAAATGATTACAGAGCTAAACAAAATGCGTGATAGGCATGTTACCTTCGGTAATCTTTCTAAGTCACCTATCGAAGGGAAATATATATATAAAAAAAAAAATTGCACTCAATAATGGGCAGCAGCTCTACATCTCTGATGTCTATTACGTTCTTTATATGGTAACATTATTCTTAGTCTTAGAAATTACTCAAGAAGGTATACGACGTCCACATGAATAATCAAACTCTTAGCATTTTTGGTAAGAACAATAAACTTATCACGCATGTTACCATGTCTAAGAACATGATATTTCCTCTACGGTTGAGCACAAATGAGGAGAATTTCTTGAAGATGACATCCATGGAAAGCTCATCTCTCTAGCACATCTTGATACAAGCCTTGTTTAAGATCAATAATCCCAATGGCATGTGCGGAACTTGTGTCATAAAAAAAACCAAGAGAATCATTCAAGAAATATCATTCGAATAGACCAACCCACCGTATTGACTTAGTCAACTCCGATTTGTGCGGAATTATAAAACCCTTGTCCATCGGCGAATATAGGTATTTGTAAACCTTTACTGAAGACTATAGTGGCAATACTTGTATTTATATGATGAAGTAAAAGAGCGAAATATTGATGAATTTTAAGGAGTTAATGGTCGAGAAGCAAAGCAATAAGTATTTAAAGTGCTTGCGAACTGACCGAGGAGACGAAAATACATTCCGTGACTTTGACCGATTTTCAAAGAGAATGAGATAATCCATCAAATCACCGTGCCTCAAACGCCTCAGCAAAATGGTGTCTCTGAGATAAATAATAGGACCATTTTGCATGCTCAAATAGAGAGGAGTTCCAAGAGAATTTTAGGGAGACTTTGTTGCATGTGTTGTTATATTACTCAACCGGTTCCCAAGGAAGAGGATTTTAGACATAATGTAGGAGGAAGCATGGAACAACCGCAAACCAAGTGTCGAACATCATCCTGTTTCCAGGTGCATCGCAATGAAAAGTGCAAGAAAAAAAAGCGGACGAAGCTCGAGGGTAGGAGTATGAAACGTGTCGTGCTTGGATATAGAGGGAACTCTAACAACTACATGTTATACAATCTTGTCGCAAAAATGATTGTAATGTCGCTTGACGTCAATTTTGATGAGGAACATGCATGAAGTTTGGAAAATAACAACTATCAAAAGGAGATCTTAGATCTCCAGGAGTCGGAGCAAGAAGTGAAGAAGTTCATGAGCCAACTTCACCCGCAAACGTTGGTGCCCAATAAAAAGGACAGAGTTCAAGTGAATCACCTATGAGAAAGATTAGTTGAATACGGGAGATATATACCTCTACGGGGGAAGTTGATACAAATTACGAAGCACTTTATGTTAAGTTTTGTCTCTTCGTAGGATATGATACATTAACTTTTGAGGAAGCCACTAAGGCGACAAAATAGAAGAAGGCAGGGGAGGAAGATATCTGATCCATTCAAAAGAACAAGACTTTGGGGCTTACTACACTCCATTGTGGTCATGATGCCATTAGAGTAAAATGGTTGTATAAGACGAAAACAAATGTAAATGGAGAAGTAGAGAAATACATAGCACTGCTTGTTGCAAGGGATACAAGCAAAAGTTCGAGATCGACTATGAAAGATTCTTTGAACCAGTTGCTCGACAAGAGATTATAAAATTACTCATTTCACATTTCTTACAAAAGAAGTGGAGCATATTCCAAATGGATGTGAAATCAGCGTTCTTGAATAGGAATCTTGAAGAGGAGGTTTACGCTCAACTGACAGATTTTATTGTTAAATGCCAAGAAGACAAGGTGTTGATTGAGGATGGGACTATACTGGCTAAACACAAGCTCCAAGAGCATGGAATTCCAAAATTGATGTTTTGATCGTGTGTTTGTACGTAGATGACTTGGTGTTCACCAGCAACAATCTTGCCATGATTCGAGATTTAAAAAAAAAATCCATTGAAAAGGAGTTTGAGATGAATGAATGGGCATTATGACCTATTTCCTTCGCATTGACGTGCATTAAGGAGAAGATGGAATATTCTTCTCTTAGACATAATACACGGGAAAGATTTTTAAGATGTTCTTAATGGAAGGTTGTCACCCAATTGACAACCCGGTCGATACTGGAGCACCAGGTACAAAAGGAGGAGGAAATCCAGTGAATGCAACTAACTAGAAGAGCCTCTTACGATGCCTAAGCTACTTGATGTCTACCCGACCCGACATACTCTTTGAAGTCGGTTTGGTGAGTGAATACATGGAGACTCCAAAAACCAATCACATGAAGACACCCAAGCGAATCCTCAAATACATGAAGGGAACGATTGATTATGGTTATTTTATTCATCAAAAGAAGATGCGAAAATTATCAGATTCATCGATAGTAATTGGTCAAAAAACATCGATGATCAGAAAAGCACGGGGAAAAGTATGTAAAACATGCAACATATTTAAAAAATGGTTTTATGGACCAATATGTTCTAAAATGTACAACATATTTGAAAATGATGGTTTTATGGACCAATATGTTTTAAAATGTACAAGATGTTTACAAAAGATGATAAAATGACATTATGTCAACTTGCTGTCAATTGTCCCATTAAATGGACACGTGCGGGTCACGTTTATTATAAATTACCAATCATAATAATTAAAACAAGAAATTATTAAGTCTTCTCTACAATTTCTAAGACCACTAACAACGTTCCTATTTGGGCATATATTGTGATTGCTAAATGCTAGTCAAAGAAATTTCATTTGTAAAGGGTCTAATTGGCTGAAAAACACAAAGTCTCATTATATAAGTCCAATAAGGTTTATTTTAGTCCATTCTTGGTGTCACTAGGGTTAGTTTGTCGCCTTTAGATAGACACCTTAAGACCTGGCCGAATTTAACAAGTTTGAATTCAATTTTAGAGAAGATATTTTCTTCTCTAGGTTCTTTAAGAAATCTCAAACTTATCAGATTGTTCTGTGGCTTTCGACTCCGACTTATCAATCAAATATTTCATCATTGATTGGGGCGTCATCACCGTACCAAGGTTCTTACTTCCCCAAGCAACGATTCAAGGTCATCCACCCATACCTAGAGTAGAAACGATCAAACGACATCATCTTGCTAGGGTATTCGTCTCACGTTTCCGAGAAACACATCAATTGGTATCAGAGCTCAACTTCTAGCTTCAGGTTTCTTATCCTATTTAATTCTTTTTTATTTGCAGCATCTGGAATTTCGCTGAAAAAGAAAAATGAAAAATAGAAAAAAAAAAAAAATAAAAGAGAGAGAAAACAAGTATGTTCGGCATTTCCAATTATGACCTATCATCTATAAAGTTTCAATCTGTTTCACAAAACTAATAGCGAAGTTACGCAAAATCAACAATGAAGTAATATAACTGAATTATGAGAAGTTTGTTCGTGGGAATTTGGTGAGAAGTGTCAAGATAAAAAATCTATAATTTCATGGGAAAAGTGATCCGGAAGTGTACCTTTAATGGGAAAACAAGGTATTTCTTTGAGCATAAGAAGGTAAGACTAGGTTCCATTTAACTATATGATTATGTTATTACTTGGTGGGATCAGGTATGCATCGATAGGAGGCAGAGTGGAGAATGTCCAATTGCAAGTTGGACTGATATGAAGAGGGTGATGAGGCAACTATTTGTGCCGAGTAATTACTACTGCAATCCATACTTGCAAGGATTTCATCAAGATTGCTCCATTGTTGCTTCAAATGCAAAATCATAGGCTAAGACAACTTCCATCATCAAAGCTTCCCAAGGCAGCTGTTACACTTGATCAACTCCCAGTGAAGTTCAGTTATCTGAAAGAGTTGAAAAGTGGAAGTGAATTATTTTGATGTTGAACATGAATAAGATGAAATCATTGATGATACGCCTTTCTTAGGATTTTCTATAATGTATGATCCAAAGTCGGTGTTGAGTTGCATGGAAGATGATACGTCTTATATATTGGAATGTTTGAACGAAGCAGAAGAAGTCGTGGTGACCAAAAAAAGTATTTTGTCAGCATTACTACATGAGCAAGTTTATGAAGATCTGTTCATTGTATATGTCACCAATAGAATAAAGTTATTGAGAGGTATTGATCATTAATTCGAATTTGTTTTAGACCCTGGAGATTGGCCGCCACAACTTACGAGGATAGTAGATTTCCCTATTCACCAGAAAGCAAGATTCGATTCTCGAGGCAAGATTCGGGACGAATCTTCTTGAAGAAGGGGAGAATGATGTTAGCAGCCCCAATGCGGGCGAGTAAACAAGACAAAAAGGTCCAAGACACTTTCCAAGTCTTAGGCTATTTATAATTCATTGTCTTTAATTTTTAGAAGTTTTTTTCAACAATTAACAAGCTGAACTTTATGTGTTTGATGTTTAGAACATCGGTCTATTATTTGGGTTAGTTTAATTTAGTCATTTGATGAGCTACAAGAATCAGATGCAATGGAACCAATTCATGTTCTTGTTGGACCGATTAACAAAGGCCGAGCCAAGAAGATCAAAGAGGCCTTGCTAGCATATGTTCAATAATATATTCACATGGAATGATCATCTATTGGAAATCAAGATCAATTTAAAGGTCAACCCTCACACGTCACTTTAGTTCTTGCATCTACAAGTCTTGGAGATGGTTAACAATTCTGATTGGAACATGAAGCCTTCAAGACTTATGTTATTTCTATTAATTATCTTTAGTTTGTTGAAGTGTTTTTCAACAAGTAATAAGCTAAACTTTATGTGATGGGTGTTTAGAATATGGGTCTATTACTTGTCTTAGTTTAATTAAGTCATTTATTGGTCTAATGGGCTGAAAAACACCAAGCCTCATTACATAAGTTCATTAGGGTTTCTTTTAGTTCATTCTAGGTGGCATTAGGGTTAGTTTGCAACCTTTAAATAGCCACCTTAAGAGTTGACTAATTTATCAACTTTGAATTCAGTTTTTGTGAGAATATTTTCATCTCTAGGTTCTTTGAGAACTCTCAAACTTATCAGATTGTTATGTGGTGTTCGACTCCGACTTATCAATCAAGTCTTCCATCCTTAACTGTGGCGTCATCACCGTACCAAGGCTCTTGCTTCCCCAAGCAACGATTTAAGGTCATCCACCCATACCTGAAGTACAAACGGCCCAACGACATCTGCTCGCTAGGATTTCATCTCATGTTGGCGAGAATCATATCACTTAAAGAGAAACGAAAAGGCCCGACTAAGATCCATGTTGACAACAAGTCAGTTATTGCCTTAGCAAAGAACCTAGTTCATCACGAGAGGTTCAAGCACATTGACACATGGTTCCATTCAATTTGAAAACATGGCATGGAAAAAAAGGTTTATCTCATATATGTGAAGACCAATAATCAAATTCCCGATATTTTTACAAAACCTATCAATACTGACAACTTTCAATACATACAAAAAAAAAAACGCTTAGCATCACCAAAATAGAAGAAACAAGCTTAATGGGGGAACGTCAGAAAATAAACTTGTAATTAATATTGAATAAATCTAGAAGTCCCTAAAAGTTTCACAGAGTCTCTAAGTGTGAAGAATTCTCTCTAACTAGGAGTTTCAAGAAGTCATTAAAATATGAAACTATTAAAAGATGAATTGTCTATATTATCAAGTTAATTGAAGAATCCATTGTACCTATAAATATGTGTTGGAATGAATAAGAAATGAACAAGTTAAGAAGACAAACTATAAGTCTCTCATTCCGTATTAACCCCTCTCGCACTTATATATGCACCAACAACACTAGCATTGTGTCCCATACTTTTCATTTTTTTTTTTACAAGAAAGAAAGATATTAGAAGAGATATACATGATGTTTTGGGACTCTTACCAAAAAGCAAATCCAGTTTTAATTTTTAATTTTTTTTTATTTTGGAAAGAAACAGATCCAACTTTTAGTTTTGATATGGACCAAATTAAACATTCAACATATTTGCAATCTTGGAGAATGGAAACTGATTACATGTTTACGAAACAAAAAATTTATATGTCCTGCCTTCAATCAATTAAAAAGGATTGCCCTTCGGAATTCATATTATCAAGGAAGAGAAGCAAGAAGCAGAGTGTTTTTTAATAAAGACATGACGTAGAAATAAAGATTTATGTTTTGTAAAAACGTGACTAACTCCCGCCTTATTTAAATGACAAAATCACCAAAGATTGGAAATATGTTGAAAGTTTAATTTGGTCAATGTCAAAATAAAAAATTGGATATATTTCTCGACAAAACAGTCAAAAGTTAAATTTACTTTTTAGTAAGAGTCCTTTTCCACGTATTTCTTCTAATGAGATGGAAACTAATTAAGGGAAGGGCCATATACAACCTAGATATTTAAATATAAACAAAGTAATAAGTATGTTGTTGATCATGCAAGTTAATCAATTAATAGAAGAAAAAAGAGTTAGAGTGGGGAAAAGAGAGTAATGCATTTTGCGGAAAAAGAAAGAGTAGTGTGATGCGATGTGACTGACCTCCGTTAAGCCAGATGACCAAAGGCTTAGTCAATGGGTTAGTGTAAGCTTCAGTGAGCCAGTAAAAGAGGGCCCTGCCAGCGACTTTGTTGACGGTGATATAGCCGGAGAACTGCTGGAAGGACACCGATGGTTGACCGGGAAGACCAGTTATCCGGTCAGCTTCTTCTTCTTCTTCTATTTTCCCTGCACCACATAATTGATGGCTGCAGATCAGCACAACTGTGAGAAGGCGCAGCAGTTCATGAACAGACACCATGCCTATTGCCTCTCTCTCTCTCTCTCTCAGTACGACGACTCAACCCTAAGAAGAAGAAGAAGAAGAAAGGTAGCTATATTTTACTATCTAACGTGTACTTTCAGTGAAACAAGCAATTCAATGCAAATGCAATGGGGCTAATTAAGAGTGCATTTATTGAATACAGACAGACAGACAGATATATGAGATATTATTATTATTATTATTATTGAAACTGGAATTGGATAGAGCCGTGTGCTGTATTGTATACGCCAAAATTAATTCAAATCTTATTTTTCCTAGGCTGTCACTTATCCAATGTTAGATTCCATTGTCCCAAATCAAGCCAAACGAGCTACCAATGAGCAACTATGTATGTAAGTTGGGTTGATTCTAAAACTAATTGGCGACATGAGGAGGTGACTCACTTGCTTATTACTCAATTGCACATACACCATCGCCGTGAGGGTTCCATGATTTCAACAGACCCCTTACCAGGCCCCAGCCCGACCCGGGCTCTATTACCATGTTAGATTCCACATTAGGCTCTGATACCATGTAAGTTTGGTAAAACTCAGTATATTCTCTGAATGATATAACGTGAATATATAAAGAGTACAATAGCTAGATAATGAAATAGCTAAACTGGGAAAGTAATAATCACATAATTTACAAAGATTATACAACTATATTTAACACTACTCCTCAAGTTGGAACGTATATGTCGAACAAGTCCAACTTGTCACATATAGTATTTATTGAAGCTTTGCGGAGAGGCTTGGTCAGAATGTCTGCAGGCTAGTGATCTGTCCAAACGTGAATGAGTTGGATGCATGGAGGACAAGTGTATGTTCTCATAACAAGGTCTCGAATAAGGTGATAATTCACCTCAATATGCTTGGTCCTCTCGTGGAAGACTTGATTGTTGGCAATATGCACGGCAGATTGGTTGTCACAATGTAGCCTCATCAAATCGTCAGAGAAAATACCCAACTCGCTGATTAAACGCTTCGTCTAGACTAATTTACAAGCTGTGATTTCTATTGCACGGTATTCTGACTATGCACTGGATCGAGATACAACTTTTTGATTCTAACTCTTCTATGATATAAAGAAGACGCAATTTCCAGAAGTTGACCTTCGACTAGTAGGGTAACCCGCCCTGTTGGCATTAGTAAACGCTCCGGCCCTATTATATTCCAGGTCAAGATATACGAGTCAGTTTCCTGGAAATCCCTTAAGATATTTAAGAATCTGAATAGTTGCATCCCAGAGTGTCGTGTGCGGAGCTGACATGAATTGACTAACTGGAAATGTATGATCGAGTAACTGTCGGATAATTTAGCTTCCCGACCAATCTTCAATTTTTTTTAGAATAATGTAGGGTTGCTCCGTTATCAGGCACACGAGCTTGATTTTAGGAACCATCGGCGAATCAACAGGATTACGTTAAAGCAACCCTCACTCGGATAGTATATATCAATGACATACTTTCTCTGACAAATAAGTATCTTCTTAGGAGACCGTGATACTTCAATGCCAAGAAAGTATTTGAGTTAACCAAGGTCCGTGATCTGAATTTTTTTGTTCAAAAAATTCTTCAATACCGAGATCCCCTCAACATCATCACCGGTTATAATCAGATCATCAACATCACTACAAGAATTAATGATTGTTGTGGCGACCTAAATCCCCGCGATAACACCTGATATCGTCGATATAGCTCTGTTGCAACGACATGTGTAGGAATTCGAACTACATGCACGCTAAAACACACACATTAGTAAGACATCAGATCGTAACACAAATACGATACTTACTTGTTCGATGTGGCGGCGTGCGGCTGCGGAAGCGTAGATCGTTGGCGACGGCTCGGAATCACGGCGGTGGGGATGCCGGTTGGAGTGGTACGTCACTTGAGTGGAGCGTACCTCGGGTCTCCACGGATGATGACCCAAAGACAAGGTGGTCGGGCACCGGAGCTCCGACACGAGAGGAGGACATCGAAGACAAATTCAGACTAGTCTCACAAACTATCACTCACAAATCTGTATTATGTAGGCTCTCTACAATAACCATCCATATAGATGGATATATATAGGCACGGGGCGGTTACACACTTCCGAAGTGTGTAACTTTAGTCCCGGACTTACCGAGCTGTGCAAGAGCACCCCATATGGGAGTGCTCAGTTGCGTGGATAGTAATATACCTCTGTACATTTCCTTCGTCTTTCATACATGGCTCAACCGTGCGACCGGCATACTTTGTGAGAACTAGTTGTTGTATATCTATTAGGAGTATACAACTGTTCATTGAGGACAACTTGCAATAAGGAAGTGTGCTTGTACCCTAGATCGTCGAACCTCATTAGGTATCTACAAAGATCTCATTAGCTATACCTTGTATTGACAATCACAAAACTAATTCATGATTGGTGCTTGATGGGCTCCGCTATGGCCGTTAGGCCCTTTAACGGCGAGGAAACGGTGAATAGGGCCACTGGGCCCTCAATGGAGGTCAAGATGACCCAGGCGAAGGGTCCCGATAGAGGGAGTCCCGATGATGAAAGGTCCCGACAGAGTCGGTCCCGATAGGTGAGCTTGATGCTCCTGATAAGATGCCTTTAAGTAGGCCCCGATGACGAATCCCTGAGAACGATTGGCCCTGTCACGATGACGAGGGGCCCCAAGCGGTGACACAATGAGACAACTCTGGAGTCCCCGATATTAGTCGGGACTTGCTATCAGAGGTAAAGGCCGAGATACGCGGGGCGTGGCCGAGATAAGCGAGATCATGGCCTAGATAGGCGGGATCGTGCCCGAGATACGCAGAATACGGGCTAACTACCCCAATGGTTCACCAGGTAACTGAGGTACCTCTCCGCCTATAAAAGGGCAGAGGTTACCTCAGATCAATGACGTTTTTGAGATACACTACTTGAGTTTACTGCTTGCCAGTCCATACGAGATACTCATTTAAGCATCGGAGAGGGATTATGGGTCACTGACCGGTCTATCCCCTCTTGGCGCTCCATCGGAGAGGATTACGTGGAGCGAAGGAGCTGGGATCATCGTCAAAGATCGTGCCGGAGTTCCACCGCGATCCAACATTGGCGCCGTCTGTGGGAACGTGAAAAAAAGCTTATATGCCTTCTACTCGTTCAATGGCGGCTGGCAAGCAAAGAAGACAAGGACAATCTGGTGGTTCCCGTCATCCTGCTGGGACGACTCTGAATTCACCACCGGAGCATGCTGAGGACCAGAATCTCCCCGCGGAGGTCTCCCGGACAGGGGGGCATAATGAAGCTCCTGAAGATACTGCTGCTCAACACCAGGGGAATAGGGAGCAGGAGGCTCCTCCAAATGCGGACCTGACGAGGGCTGTGGCGGAGGCCATGCTGATGTTTTTGGCAGCCGTGGAGGCTCTCTTAGATCGGAGAGAGGCTGCGAGGAGGCAAGAGGAGATGCCCCCACTAGAAGAGGAAGCGCCCCCGCCAGCAGAGGTTCAGAATGTGCGGGAGGCTCAGCCCCGAAGCCAGGGCAGTAGTAGGGAGTCCACTCAACCAGAACGATTTGTGGTCGATGGGCCAGGACCAGTGCAGCATAGGACCATTCCCCTTAATGGTCCCATCACCCCCGATCAGGTGGTGAAGATCGTGAACATCTGCATGGGAGAGCAGAAGCCGCTGGTGTCGGAGCTGAGGGATCGATCCACCCATCCCTTCGTTCCTCGACTCATAGACACCCTCGCCCCGCCAGGGCTGGGTATCCCCACGATTAAGGAGTATGATGGCGAGGGAGATCGGGTTCGTCATGTCTAGAAGCACCTTATGGCGTGTCTGGGCAGAGCCCCAAATGAAGATATCGTGTGTACGTTGTTCCCGAAAACACTTGGTGAGAGAGCCCTGACCTGGTTCTTCAGTCTGCCCCCAGGCTGCATCACTTGCTGGGCCGATATGCACGACCGCTTTATTCAGCAGTACCAAGGTCGGTGACGTCTGTTGAAGAGTGTAAGGTCCCTGACCCAGGTGGTACAGAGGCCCGATGAGTCGCTGGCGCACTATTACCAGCGATACACTGCCAGCGTGGCGGAGATTGATGAGGAGATTTCAGAGGGTGAGACCATCCATACCTTCATTCGGAACCTGACAGCCCCCTACGGTTCCGACTTGATGCACAGCGTGGCCGAGAAGGCTGTGTGGAATATGGAGGCGTTGCAGAAGAGGGTTAAGCGGCAAATCGATGTCCAGGAGTCGAAGATAGCCGCTGGAGAGCTTGAGCCCCCGAAGTCGAATAAGGGAAAGCAGTCGGTCAAACCTTGGACGATCGTAAGTCGAAGGATAAATCCGAGAGCAGTCGGAATCGAGGCCGCTCTGATCGAATGGATGATAGGTGTTCCTCGAAGAAGGACAGGCGGGAGGATCGTGACATTCCTCTCAACAGCTCTATGGCGGAGGTGTTAACGGTCATGGAACGACAGGGTATCTCCAGGTACCCCCGAAGAAGGAAGGAGAATTTTTGGGATCCCGCACCGATCGCTACTGTCGATTTCATCGCGCAAATGGTCACGACACCAACCATTGTTGGGAGCTGAAGAAGGAGATCGAAAAGCTGATCCAGAAGGGGAAGCTTAAGGAGTTCGTCGGGGAGAAGCGGTCCCGATCCCGTTCTCGATCCCGATCACGGTCCCGTTCCCGATCTCGCGATCGGTCCCCAAAGAAGAAGAGGTCTGACCCGGAGTCTTCTGGTGCCCATAAGGAGAAGCGGGGCACTATCAATTTGATTCACGGAGGATTTGCGGCGGGAGGTGATACCTCGTCCTCCCGGGAAGTTTATGCCTCTAGAATTCCCACTGCTGTAGTGCTGGGTAAGAGGTCCCGATCCTGGACCCTGAAGGAAGAGATGGTGATCTCCTTTTCGTCGGAGGATCTCGTAGGCGTGGAGACTCCACACCTATGAAGCGGATTCTGATCGATGGAGGGAGCTCCTCCGATATTCTGTTCATGGATGCGCTGGAGGCCATGGGGAAAACTAAGAAGGACCTGAAGGAGGCGAACTTCCCGATGGTCGGATTCTCTGGCTTTACCTCCTATCCGTTAGGAGTGATCACCTTACCAGTAGAGTTTGTTAGCGGGTGGAAATCGGAGAGGAGGAACGTGGAGTTTGTGGTAGTAGAATCCGCAGGGACCTACAATGCGATTATCGGAAGAACTACCATCAACCGCCAGATGGCAGTTGCCTCGACTGTTCACCAGAAGATGAAGTTCCCGACTGACCATGGAGTCGGAGAGGTCAAGGGCGACCAGGTGGCCTCCAGGAAATGTTATGTTAATGCCACTCGAAGGAAAAGACGAGAGGCTATGACTGTCCTCCAGACAGATGCTGATCCTAGAGAGGAGTTTGGGCGTCCCGCCCCCGTGGAGGACTTGAAGGAGGTCGAGATTGACGGGCCTCAGAGGAAGGTGAAAATCGGGTCTGCTCTGACCGAGGAAACAGCCCGAGAATTGATCGATCTACTGAAGGAGTTCAAGGAGCTGTTCGCCTGGTCCCCGAGTGATATGCCAGGAATCAGCCCCGATGTGATCGTACACGAGTTGAAGATCGATCCCGCCATCAAACCTATCGAGCAGAAAAGGCGTCCGATGGGCACAAACAAGAGGATCGCGATCCAGCAGGAGGTGGGCATGTTGCTCGATGCTGGGTTTATCAAGGAGCTCCGATTCCAGACTTGGGTTGCTAACCCGGTGCTGGTAAAGAAGAGCAATGGGAAGTGGCGGATGTGTGTTGATTTCCGCGACTTGAATAAGGCTTGCCCGAAGGATTGTTACCCGCTCCCGAGAATCGACCAGCTGGTGGATACCACGTCGGGACATGGGCTGTTGAGCTTCATGGATGCGTACTCGGGCTACAACCAGATCAAGATGGCTAAGGAGGACGCCCCCCACACTGCCTTTTATGCTGATAGCGATATCTATCATTACGATGTCATGCCTTTCGGACTGATCAATGCCGGGGAAACCTACCAGCGGATGGTGAACAAGCTGTTTGGAGATATGCTAGGGAAGACCATGGAGGCTTACGTGGATGATATGCTGGTGAAGTCCTGACAAGCTGAGGATCATGTGCACAACCTAGCCACAACGTTTGAGCGGATGAGGCTTCATCAGGTTCGCTTGAACCCGACAAAATGCGCCTTCGGAGTCCACTCGGGGAAGTTTCTGGGCTTTATGGTGAGCCAAAGAGGAATTGAGGTGAACCCCGAGAAGCTAAGGGCGATCGAGGAGATGCAGTCTCCGATAAACCATCGGGAGGTGCAAGTGCTGAATGGCCGACTGGCTGCAATGAATCGCTTCCTGTCCAAAGTGAATGACCGATCAATGCCATTTTTTGAAGTCCTGAGGGCCAACAAGAAGTTTGAGTGGACCGCCAAGTGTGAAGAGGCGTTCCAGGCACTCAAGCAGCACCTTCGCACCCTCCCGCCGTTGGCGAAACCAGTTCCAGGCGAGCCGCTCTATCTTTACTTGGCTGTTTCTAAATTTCCCATTAGCTCTGTGTTAGTGAAGGTTGTCGAGGGTAATCAAATTCCCGTCTATTATGTAAGCAAGGCGTTTTCCAAATCTGAAATGAATTATCCCGCCGATGAGAAGTATCTCTTTGCGTTGATTATAACTGCTCGGAAGCTGAGGCCTTACTTCCATGCGCATGAGATTACTGTGTTGACGAACCAGCCTGTGAAGCATTTTTTGAACCGACCCGATGCGTCGGGGAGATTAGTGAAATGGGCAGTCGAGCTAAGTGAGTTTCGCATACACTTTGCTCCGAGAACGGCTATTAAGGGCCAGGCATTGGCGGATTTCATAGCAGAGTCTACAGTCCCCGATCTGGAAGAAGCGGGTCCTGTAGAGGGGGCAACCATGGAGGTCCCGATAGCAGAACAACCAGAGATGGCAGAGCAATCAGAACAGTCAAACGAGGAAAATACTTGGGAGATGTACACGGATGGCTCCTCGAGTTCAGATGGATCAGGAGCAGGGTTTGTATTGATACCACCAGGTGGAGGTGAGCCGCTTCGATATGCTTTGGCCTTAACGTTTAGGGCCACGAACAACGAAGCTGAGTACGAGGCTCTTATCACGGGCCTGAAAATTGCCAAAGGTACGGTAGTTGTTCACTTGAGAGTGAAATGTGACGCAGCCCTGATTGTGAACCAGGTCCAAGGGCGATACGAGGCGAAGAGCCCAATGATGAGGAAGTACCTTCGCGAGGTGCAAGTCTTGAAGGAGAGCTTTAAAAGCTTCGACATCGAGGCGATCCCGAGGGAAGAAAACGTGGAGGCAGATGCCTTGACCAAATTTGCCTTGGGGGCACCCCTGGAGGAAAATCGGAAGGTGCACTTCTTGGAGAAGGTGATCTTGTCGACCACCGACCCGACGCAGGAGTGTGCTATTGAAGCAGGATCAGAGGAGGAGCCCACTTGGATGACCCCAATAGTCACGTATCTGACTACGGGGGTACTCCCCGATAATCGAGTAGTAGCTGACAGGATACGTCGGATCGCGGCTAATTACGTGATGCTGGACAATCAGCTATACAAGAAGGGCTGGTTCTCGACTCCGTACTTGAAGTGTGTGGCTGAGCCCGACACAAGTCGAATCCTGAAGGAGGTGCATGAAGGGGTCGCAGCTTGTCATGAAGGGGCCCGATCCATTATGAGAAAATTGTTAAATTTGGGCTATTATTGGCCTACGATGAGCAAGGAGGCGACGACGTTGGTCCGATGCTGTGACGCGTGCCAGAGGTACGCCCCGAACATCGTGGCTCCAGCCGCTAATCTGACGTCCATCAGGAGCGCTTGGCCCTTCGCGCAGTGGGGCATCGACTTAGTGGGACCTCTCCCGCAAGCACAAGGTCAGTGTAAATATTTGTTGGTGGGTATTGACTATTTTTCGAAATGGATAGAAGCAAAGGCGTTGGCCAAGACGACGGGGAACCAGATCGTCAAGTTTCTCCAAACCCATATCGTATCCAGATACGGGATTCCCAAGGTGGTGATCAGCGACAATGGTCCACCGTTTAACGGGACTCAAGTGAAGGAGTATCTGGAAGAGTTGAACATCGAGCATCGGACAGCTTCTGTCCATCATGCTCAGACTAATGGCCAGGTGGAATCAGCCAACAAAATCGTGATGGATGGCCTGAAGAAAAGGGTCTATGCCTTGAAGGGCAAACGGCTGAACGAGCTGAAAAACGTGCTTTGGGCTGTTAGAACGACACCCAAACGATCAACCGGGGAGACTCCGTTTGGCCTTGTTTATGGCACGGAGGCTGTTGCTCCCGTGGAGGTAGTTGTGGCATCCCATCGATGAGATATTACGAGCCTTTGACGAATGATGAAATGAGGCGTCTGGATTTGGACTTGCTCGAAGAGAAGAGGCGGGAAGCCGACGAAGTCCAGGCTCGAATGCGTTTGGCGACGGCCAGGTATTACAATCGGCGAGTTAAGTCCCGACAATTCTTCGTCGGGGAGCTGGTTTGACGTCGCAACGAGTTTACCCTTTTGGATCGAATCAACAAGATGTCACCAAAATGGGAAGGACCTTACAAGGTCGTGGGGATGCCAGCTCCGAATGCGTACAAGTTGGAAGACCTCGATGGCAGAGCATTGAAGCATTCTTTTAGGGGCGAACACTTGAAGAAATGTCATGCTTGATGAGAAGTCGCCTTAAGTGGTGCCCGATGAAAAGTCGCCTTAAGTGGTGCCCGATGTAAAATCGCCTTAAGTGGTGTATATTATTTATCGTTTGATGCGATGTAAGCAAATTTTGTGCCATCAATGAATAAAGAGGTTGCTTCCGATTAGAATTATTCTTAGATTTATTCTAAGCGTTATTTAGTCGCCTTGAGTGGTGCACGAGAAAAGTCGCCTTAAGTGGTGCATGAGAAAAAGTCGTCTTAAGTGATGCACGAGATTAAGTCGTCTTAAGTGATGCATGATTCTTAGATTTACTCTAATTATTGTTAAATTCGTCTTAAGTGATGCATGATTCTTAGATTTACTCTAAGTATTGTTAAAGTCGTGTTAAGTGATGCACGAGATTAAGTCGTCTTGAGTGATGCATGATTCTTAGATTTATTCTAAGTGTTGTTAAAGACGCCTTGAGTGGTGCACGAGAAAGTCGCCTTAAGTGGTGCACGAGAGAAAGTCGTCTTAAGTGATGCACGGGATTAAGTCGCCTTAAGTGGCGCATGGAGTTAAATCGTCTTAAGTGATGTATGAAAATATCTTAAGTGTTGAGGTTTCGCCTTAAGTAAGTAAAGTCGCTTTGAGAAGTGCAATGGGAAATCGGAACTAAGAAAGTCTGATATTCATAAGGGCTCAAAGGCCCGAGGATTACAAAAATGAGGAAAGTACAAAGACTCTAAAGATAAGCAGTTGGGCTTGGTCCTTGTCGGCAGCATCAGCGGGAACAGGGTCCACGAGGTCTGTGGCAGAAGGCTCCACAGGTTCAGCCGCTGAAGGATCGATTATCGGGGCATCAGCACTTGGAGGCTCTGCTGTGTCTTCAACAATCGCGGGAGTGCTCCCCTCATCACTCTCCTCCGAGAGAGCAAAGTATTTCTTCGCGAAGGGAGCGAGAGATGGAGACTTGTCGAAGTTAATGGCGTCGCCATACTCCAGGTGGAGTTCCTCAACTGCATTGAAGAGGGTGTTCTCCACCTCCGCGCTGCAGAACTTTACAGCATCAGCCTGGAAGTCTTCGGACCCCCGATAATCCTCCAGGCCCTTGGTCTCGGCCGCGACCAGCTATGCAGGAACCTCAGCGATCCGCTACCCTAGAGCCTTCTATTCCAGGACAAGTTTGTCCTCAGCAACCCGCCGCTCCTGCTGCTCCCGCTTCAGGAGCCCCTCGAAGTCACGAACCTGCTTTTGGAGGTCCCGATTCTTTCGGTCGAGGATGGCCTGCTCCTTGGCCAGTTTTCCCCACGAAGACTCGGAGGCCGCGAGATCCTCCTTAAGCTTGGCCGTGACCGCCCGCTCTTGCTCCAGGACCTCCTCGAAGGCGAAGAGGTACTCGATGGAACGGTTGATGTGCCTCATCTCCTGCGAAGGAAGGAAAAGAAGTATTAGTAGATGAGCAACCGGTCTTATTGATGAAGAAAAGAAAAGTGAAAGTCTTACCTCTATTCGACGCATGCACATCTCCTGCACATCCCGGCGCATGTCCTCCCGATCTAAGGTGATCAGATACCTCATAGTAGGCAGGATGGAGCCTGCTACCAGGTGTAAAGCCAGCTCCGGATATGTGTCCCCTTGTCGGAGCTGGATCCCTTGCAGCGTTTGGATCGGGGTCCAGGGAGCATCCTCCTGTGCGGGGTCGAAGGCCTTGTAAAAAATTCCGTCGAGGGGAAGAGGAGAAAGGCCGACTTGGGTCGTGGAGGGGCGTGCCTCCGACCCACCCCGGGCTGGGGAAGGAGTGAAGTCGTTGATGGACGACGGTTGTCACTGCTGTCGTGAAGAAGGCGAGGGGGGTAGCCCTTTGGAGGTTGGTTTCAGCGGGGACTGCCCTGTCCTCCGACGATGGCGAAGGGAGCCACCCTCAACAGTCTCCTCGGAGGAGTCCAGGCTCTCCACCCGACGAAATTGTTCGCCGGTCGGGGTCCCACCACTGGAGAAAAGTGGTGCCCCTGCAGAAGGAGGCGCCCCTGTTGAAGGTGGTGCACCTGCTGAGGCTCCAGCACCCGACGGAGTCCCCGAGTGACCTGAACCTAGAGGACGAGAGGAGGCTTCAGAAACGTAATCAGGAAGTTCATTAGAGCCCTTACACCAAACAATGCGTCGGGAGACATATTGGTCCGTCCCGCGGTAGTTGTAGTAGCCCGCTTCAGGACACGAGGAGTTTCCCCTCGGAGGACACGTTTGACATCGGCGATGCGGGCCTCCATGGTCGAAGGAATCAGCTCCTTCGGAACCAGCTTCCTGTACGATTTAATAGCGAGGCGGAGCTTTTTACCTTCTTCAGCGGTCTGGACGTCGAAGAGCTTGTCCACCTCCACGCGGCTCCGCTTTGGCCGCTCCGCGGAAGGAGATCCCGATGGAGCCGCAGCCTTCTTGGCTGACTTCCTCTTCCGCGTAGGGCGGACAGCATCGGTCTCCCCCTGCTTAAGGATCAGATTGGTCAGCACGGATACCTTCTTAGCTGCAAACAGTAAAAAACAGAGGTTAGAGATGTTACCCAGGGAACCATATTGGAGGGGCCGTCGAAGAGCTGCCCCCCGGAGACTATGTCGAGGAGTCGGATCCCGGCATTCACCAGGTCTCGCTCCACGAGAGAATTGGCGTCGAGGGGAGTGTAGGACTCCCGCCACCGGTAGAGCTGGATGAGTTGAAGAGTCTGGAAGTCTTCATCGGTGTAGGTGTGGAAAGCGGGAGGGGAGTCCGCTTCCACCTCCAATCGGGGCCACGGGATTGAGGAGTTTTGGATGAAGAAGTAGCTCCTCTTCTACCCACTGTTATCGGACCCCGTGTCGACCAGGAGTCCCCGACCCTTGACCACCTTCCATGTGTCATTGGTCCAGTTGCACAACCCGAGTTGCGTCTTGTTCCACTTCGGCATCCGGGGGTAGAAGCCACAGACCCCTGCCTCGTTGCACTTCATCCTGTAGAAGGTCCTTAAGAGCTTGAGGCTGTAAACCCACTTCTGTCGGAAGCAGAGGACCTGGAAGGCGTTCCACAAACGTATGGCGTGGGGAGAGAAGGTGGTCGGATGCGTCTTGTAGTGCTGGCACATCTCGACTAGATTACCACAGAAGGGAAATCTAATCCCCGCTGATATTTGCCCCGTAGAGACAAACACCTCCCCTTTCCGGGGATGAGTAACCTCAAGGTTACCCGAGGGGCGGGGCCAGGGATATGGGAAGCGAGGTTCCCAGGTAGAGGTGATGCATCCCTCCCGGAGAGCTGCATCATACGCAGTGCTGGAAATCTCGTTCAGAGCATAGTCGAAGTTGAAGGGCTTTCTTCCCTCGGAACTAGATCCACTGTCTGAAATCAGCCATGGCAAGGAAAGGCACATTGGGTTTTTCGGGAAATTGCAAACAAACTAAGCAGAGAGGAAGGAAAAGATATACAAGCAATGAACCCTTACCAGACATGATGATTACAGGTCGGAAGGATGAACTTGGCGTTGCCGGAAAGTTGCTTGGAAGAATAGGAGACCGGAAGAGCACTTGGATCTTCGGAATCGCAGAGCTTGGAGTTCTCAGAAGTTGCAGAGAGCTTTCGAAATTTCAGAAACGGTAAAAGTGAAACTGTGCCCAAGGTTAGGGTTTTATAGGCGAAGAGGACAGTCGAAGGGACGCTTTGATCTGAATCGTCAAAGTTGAAGCGTTCTGATCTGGACCGTTGAGATGAAACGTGCAGAATGGCAACGGGTGCAATGATGAAACGGCCTGAAAAGCACTTTTCAGAAGAAGCAGGCGCGAAAAATCAGGCACGGGTGCTGAAGACGTCGCTTCGTTATCTGCTGCATTTAATGGCTGGGGAACCGAGGAGTCCTCTCGGATTTGGCAGTTATCCACAAGGTATTGAGGAAACGTGAACGAGAAGACTTGTACTAAGTGACTGTATCAAGGGAAAGGTCCCCGACTCCGATGTCGAAAGGTCGGGAGTGAAAAGACACGACGAACTGTAAGTCCTTCATGTCTTGGGGGCAAATGATGGGCTCCGCTATGGCCGTTAGGCCCTTTAACGGCGAGGAAACGGTGAATAGGGCCACTGGGCCCTCAATGGAGATCAAGATGACCCAGGCGAAGGGTCCCGACAGAGGGAGTCCCGATGATGAAAGGTCCCGACAGAGTCGGTCCCGATAGGTGAGCTGAATGCTCCCGATAAGATGCCTTTAAGTAGGCCCCGATGACGAATCCCTGAGAACGATTGGCCCTGTCACGATGACGAGGGGCCCCGAGCGGTGATACAATGAGACAACTCTGGAGTCCCCGATATTAGTCGGGACTTGCTATCAGAGGTAAAGGCCGAGATACGCGGGGCGTGGCCGAGATAAGCGAGATCATGGCCTAGATAGGCGGGATCGTGCCCGAGATACGCGGAATACGGGCTAACTACCCCAACGGTTCACCAGGTAACTGAGGTACCTCTCCGCCTATAAAAGGGCAGAGGTTACCTCAGATCAATGACGTTTTTGAGATACACTACTTGAGTTTACTGCTTGCCAGTCCATACGAGATACTCATTTAAGCATCGGAGAGGGATTCCGGGTCACCGCCCGGTCTATCCCCTCTTGCAGGATTACGTGGAGCGAAGGAGTTGGGATCATCGTCAAAGATCGTGCCGGAGTTCCACCGCGATCCAACAGTGCTCACCGTGAATACAATTCTAAAAGAGATTATGTTGACAATCTTCCTCTTCTCACGATTCCTTCAACACCAACCCGACTCACTTTTCTAGACATGTCCCGTTAGGCCGAATCTGTACATGGCCATTTGGAAAGACACTAAGCTAGAAATTATTGTGCCAGGTCTCAAGTCTCTGATCGTAGTCGTTAGGGTACCCAATCTCTAACCTTCCAAGGATCCTGGGTCGCGTAATAGCACACACGGTATGAAACGTTTGTCACAACACTCTTCTCCTTTTTCCATGGAGTGTATGCCATTTGTCACAAAGACAGTGTTGTGAGGATGTCTGTTCAAATGTCGCATGGATCTAAACCAGAGTCCACTAACTCCCATCCCGCTCCAAGGTAAACTGGAACTTTATTCCACTAAAGTTATTGATGACTACATTTCAACGAGCGACTTATGAATTCGAGCAGTTAGCTCTCTAATCGTCCACTTGACGATTTTAAGCTCAAAATCGTGTCTCATCATCCATTCGTCACAAAGACGTAACGTCCCCTAGGACGCGGAGGCGGTTACTCGTGTGAGAGAGCTAACCTCTAGTTTACCCGACATACATTTAAAATTCGAGTGAATACACATAGCAATCACAATAAACATGTGTGTATTCAAATAAAACATATTGATAAAAATGAACATTGGGATGTGATCATTGGGAAAAATAAGCAAGCTACCTCGCTTTTTACACAATGTTCAAGACCATTTGTGATGTGGGAGATCTTTAAATGTCGGATTTTGGCGTACGCGTATTGTATTTCATGCAGTAACGCGATCTGAGCAAGACCCATAGTAAATTATGGGGTTTGACGTTTCTTGGCCAAATTCCTTCGTTTAGGTTGAAATTTCAGTTTTATGTTTATGTCAGTCTTTTTTGTAATTTGTCGGTTTTGTTCGAGTCTGTTTGCAAATTTCAGATTTTTACCTAGGCCTAGGGTTTCTGTTTTCAGTATTTAAGATATGTTTAGCCTTATTTACATTAATTTTATTGATATATGAAAAAAAACTGATGTTTTCATCAACCCTGCGTCAATTCCTCGGCATTCTTCTGAATCAACAAGTTCTTGCGCCCTCTATCCTTCAAATTATCGGCATTCCATTTCGAATCAACGAGTATTTGATCCATCTATCCCCATCACGCTGCATCAATTTGTTTTCATTGTGATCAAATGTCGATGAGTTGCTCATATGTAAGGGCTTTACGGACTTACCGCTTATCCATCATTCATCGACTATCACTTCACATTCACCATCTTGCATGCAACCATGCCTTATGCACAATTATATTGATCTTTTGAATGTCTAAACATCCTCAAGATGCTCTTCGTAAAACATTACAACAAAATTACCAATCGACTAACACTGGAACAGTAATGTGCATCATCCGTAATATATATAAGAACCTCATAGACCAAAATTAATACTCGGTTGTTGTTGCGAGAGCACTAACTTCATTCGCATATAGTGAAATTTGCACCCGTTTCTCACTATCTGATGGCCATATTCAGTAGGAAACATTTTCCTAAGGAAGTCATTACTCCCACTAGGAACACATTTACTATATTTGTCATACACATATGTACAACACCTCAACAACTACTGTTATATGATCCTTCAGCATCAATCCAATTCGAGCCATATGCCCGATTTATTAGTGGGTCTAGTACATGACACAACCACACAAGACGCCAGACTTAGCTCATCTCGATTAAGACAATTTGCGCACCAAGTTATGACTTTATATGGAATTAGGTTATCGAGGTAATAATATCATCAATCATCCAAGAACATAATTTTTCAAATGATCTCTCAGAATCTTAATTCTGATAATATATTGTTTTACCCTCCGAAAATCAACTTAAGTCTCACACTCATTTGATTAACTCCATAACTTCCAGCACGTACTATCTGTCGACCACATTTACTTGACATGATTTTGTCGATGTTTTAATAACAGTCTTAGTCCGTAGAGGCTAACACATCATCATTAATAATATTGTCTCAAGGGAATAAAGTAGATTTCTAATAGACTCCCAAAAAGTCCAAAAGCTGCATTCTCATACCACAATATAATGAAGCACTTCAGTTTCTACTTGAGATTCCGAGGGCAATATCTACATCCAAGATCAACGTGGCTGGAATCATGCGAATATCACGTTCTCAATTATTCGAGACACATCTCAAATTTTTCATGACATTTAGGACCTCACCGATCCATTTGCGCTTTGCGTCTACCATCTTGTCCTCAATTTTCCTTAAAGGGTATAAGAAGCCACAATAAGCTCCCACTAGGATTAAGAGTATTTTGTATACGCTCCCACTGGAACGATAACCTCTACTCATTTCGAGTAACAACATGAAAGTTCTTGCTATGATCATGACCAAGATCATTTACATTCGCAACTGATAATGAAGAAGGCGAGCATGACGAGAAACTTATTCAACATCTGCAAAAATCCTTCCAGTCGAATGAAGTTATCTTGGTACATTTAGCTCAAGAACTCAAAAATAGGTCACAACCCACTTTTCCCTCTATGAGGATAAACGTGTTCATTTCGACATCTTTTTAGTTTAGGCACAAATTTGCTCCCACTTTCAGACTTTATCTAGATCATAACGTTTATGAAGTGGTATGTAACTAATATTTAGGCACTTGATCAAGTTGACAAAACAATCGTCTCGATATAAGGTGGGTCCTCCTTGTGGAGAGACCCGGATATTACCATACGTAATGTATTATTGGACCAATGTTGTCACTGACTCAACTATCTTCGGAAGCGTATCAACTTCGTCTTCTAACAACATGCTTATGTTGCATAGTGCCAAAGAAAAGCAATAGTTAACAGAATGAACTATCTTTTTATATGACGTATCTTTATAAGTCAAGTAGATGAGCTAACCACTGTCTTAACGTATACTAGAACCGTAAGTTCTTTATCTATTCAATTCATCTACAAGGCTCATTTAGCCATCTGTAGAATATCAAATAAATATACAAGATACGAAACATATTTAAGCCTTTCCACAACAAATATGGTCTAGTAGATGTCTAATTTAAACTTATTCTTGTTGCCTACACAAGGCTTCCGGTCACGCCGCTTGCAAACTTGCGACAAATATTTGGATATATTGAAATAATTCCTAGATGCAACTGTGATATACGATAAATCCACTGGAACTAACCATATAAACATAAACTCAATGTCATGGAAATCTTAAATGAAAAATTAGGTCTACCAGAAACAAAGACTGAAATCAGCAATTCAACCATAATAGTAAGGCGTTGTGGACTCATTTGTCTCATAGACATAGCTTGCAGATGCCAACTCATTCGGCTGCAGCTCGAGCTTCCGTACCTATAATAATTTAGTTGAATTTTTGAAGATCAACTACAAATCTTCTTGTCCATGGCTTGATCCCGAGTCACAACTCATAGACTAATTGCTCGAACTAGAAACTCAATAGTCTACTAGTTTAAGTATCAACACATACATGACGCTTCAGAGCAGTGCATTTATTTGATTAGTAAACTAATGGCTACAACTATAGCACTTTTCTTAGCCATTTGGACATAGTGCGGACGCATCCTCTCGCTAATTTCATTCATCTTCGATATCTGACTGAACCCGTCATGCTCATCATTCTTACCACGATATTGTCACATTGGTCTCTTTTTGGCTTTTGGAGGAAGTCACCACATGCAACTCGGCTAGAGTTCTCCTACTCTTATGCCTTTCCTCTTCTAGCTTTAAAGTCGCTCAACTTTTTCTAGAGTGGTAGCCTAATTAGAGTGAGACAACTGAATTTTTACATGCTTACAACCTTGAGTTTCTGCCTTTCAGTGACTATATGACCAGCGTGTCGGAGTTCAACTATCATATCAGCCACATGCCAAATATGTAACTTCAGGGAGTGTTCAATGTGCCTCTTATACGAGGTAAATTACACAGTCAGGAACACTTTCCTTTATGTGGAAAGGAAATTAAATTTCCTATTCAAGTCGTTTCAAAGCGCATTAGCACTCTGACAACCTTGAAATTTCTTGAACACACTATCATTCGTAGCACTCAACAAAATGATACACACGGTCCAATTCTGCACTTTCAGACTTCATAGACTCTTAGGTTTCACCTTTGCTGGGCCACATTCCCTGCTTTAGGCTTTTCCATGTCATTGAATATGGTCTCCAGAATTTTTAGCATTTGGTGCAAGTACATAACTTTCTCCTGCCAAACCTTAGAGTCATCACCATTCAAAATTAGCGCACAACTAAGTTCGGTGACAATCATTTGGAGGACCATATCATGATCATTCAACAAGGCATGCAAGAATCATTGTTCATTATTCTTACACATGTTACACTCAACTTTATTATTGACCAAATTAATTAAAGGAAGCATGCCCCGGAGTCAAAAGTTCACTATGTTCCCAATCATCGTCCAAGTACATGCTGTTGGATTACGGGGATGTAATACTACGGAATGCTAAACGTTTACTAGCAAGAAATCTAATCTACGCAGCGGAATTAGTACACATACCTTTTAGCTTTCCTACTCGAGAACGATGTGGAGGGAGTTCTGATCCTCCGGTCGGAACCACGTGCAAGTTCTTCGTCAGAAGAAGTCCCACGTGATGTAGCTCCGCAACAATACCTCTGATCGGTTCTTCAACGGAGATGGAACCTCGGACTTGATGTTGGTGGTGCCGAAATTTAAACTAGGGTGACAAGTTTTCTCAATGGAGATCCTTGTTGTGTTTAAACCCTTAGGAGTCACCCCTATATATAGTATTGGGTGGAGTTGCCAAAAGGCAACTCCACCCTATGTGGTACTAGGGTTTCGGCCGAACCATGTAAAAAGGGGCGGAGGCCCATTTTGGGCCTCCCTTGTCAATTACTAATTGGATTTGGCCCAATTAGCCCAGATTGACAATTACCTAATTAACTTAGGTAATTCCCTTAATTAACGGGCTCCTATTATGGCGCCATGTCACCATATGCTAACAGCTCCCACTCGCCGGAATGGGAGGGTGCTCGTTAATCTATACGATTACGCAATGGTATCAACATCTCAGTCTTCAGTCTTCGTCTCCGTCTCCGAATAGTTCATACGAGGCTTGCCGTGCGACCGGCGGATACTACGGGCATCGTGCTACTCATCTGTTAGGAGTAATGTAGCGCCCGCAGAATGTTAATTCCCTTTTCATGAACCAAACCTGTTAGAAATAATATCTGTACCACACTGCATCCTTGGTCAACTGTTAATTCTCCAATTGCCCAGTTTTCCACAAAGGAATACTTCTCAAGGGCATCCGTACAAGTGTTCACAACCTTCAACTAATATCCGGTTGGCGGTCACCTAGTGAACACGAGAGTCGGTGAATTAAAGGTGAACTTGACCATCCCCATCGCTTATATCCTTAGTCTGACTCAACCGGTTTCCAAGACGTGGTCACTTGGCTGTTTTCTTTGGAACTACGCTCGTACGCCGGGAAGCGAGCATTGAGCCAAACCCTAGGTATAAGTTCTGAGTCCGTGAGGATACTTTGGATGCCTCTTCATAAGGCATTCGGGATCAATCACACACTCAAGGTGAAGAAGTATGCGCCCTTTGAATCACCAGGATTCTAGCTAGCACAACCGAGCATGACCCCGTGGTCGTATATGGCACGCGCAGTATGAAGCACGCGTCGATAGAACACCTGGTAAAGCCATGGATGGGATATGTCAATAATGCTATCGCAGAATCTCTCATCTGGCCTTGAATGTGATATATAGTGATAGACAAAGTCCAACTCGGCAATTTACAAAACGAAGATTAAGTCATGTTGTTAAGCGTGACAATGTTATCGTTTTGCTTAATCAGGGTTATCCCCCTGATTCTTAGCCAATCTTGTTATGGTAGAGGTCCCTCTCTCCTTACAAGATGACCGTGCCTGTGTGACTAGGCAAGGTTCACATTCGACATAATTTTGGTGGAAGAATACTTATTCCTACGACTTAGTTTATAGACCGTAAAATTCGATGTTGTTAATCATTATGACGTTGATAAATCATAAACTCAAATTGCAATTCCTTTATTCAAATTGAAACATAATTTCAAATGTCAAAATGTTGTCACTTTTACAAGCCACACAGTTTAAGCCATACGTAATCCAAGCAGTTTTACGTGCTTTTCAAAAATCTCCCTACGTAACGGCTTAGTTAAAGGGTCTGCGACCATATTGTCTGTAGGCAAGTATTCTAAAGCGATTATGTTGTCTTCCAGAACATATTTAGTATAATTTTATTTCACATCAATGTGCTTTGTCCTACTATGGTACTTTGGATTCTTAACTGCTGCAATGGCCGCCTGACTGTCGGAGTACACATTCACAGGTTTACTCTTCTTGTCGGTGCCAATTAATGCAGTAAGAAGCCTCTTCAGCCAGACCGCTTCTTGTGCGTTTTTGGAGAGGGTAACGAATTCCGATTCCATAGTGGAAAGCGCAACACAAGATTGCTTCTTGCTCACCCATGATATGGCAGCATTAGCAAGGAGGAAAACTCCTCCTGTGGTGGACTTATGATCATCCGGATCGCCACCGTGGTCGGCATCACTATAACCGGTCAATTCGAGCTGATCGTCCTCATAGCACAGAACGTAGTCGGCAGTACCTTTCAGATATCTGATAATTCGTTTTACAGCCTTTAGATGTTGATAACTAGGATCTGATTGGAATCTTGCTACTAGGCCCACAGCGTAACAGATGTTTGGCCGAGTACAGAGCACGACGTACATTAGACTCCCTACCATGCTCATATACTCTGCATTCTTCATCTGTTCACGCTCCTGCTGGTTTTTCGGGCTATCACGCTTCGATAGCGCGCACCCAAACACAACCGGCGTATCCACGGGTTTAGCATCCAGCATTCTGAATCTTTTCAATATTTTGTTGATATATGATTCCTGAGATAGACATAATTTCCGGGTGGCACGATCTCGGGTAATTTTGATGCCTAAGATGTACGTGGCCTCTCCCATGTCTTTCTCCTCGAATGCTGATGCTAACCAGGACTTTGATTTATTCATGAAACTCATATCGTTCGCAGCAATGAGCATATCATCCACGTATAGTGTTATGATGACATACTTAGACCCGGAGGTCTTAGTGTATATGTAGGGATCCTCGTGAAGATTCACGAATCCGTATCCGACGATTTCCTCGTGGAATCCGTGATACCATTGCCGAGACGATTGTTTAAGGCCGTATATAGATCTTTGGAGTTTGCAAACTTTATGTTCTGCCAGGAGTGATGAAACCCTCTGGCTGCTCCATATAGATCTCTTCCTCCGGGTTTCCATGGAGGAATGCGGTCTTAACATCCATTTGATGTAGCTCTAGATCAAGACTAGCAACTAGGGCAAGGATGGCCCATACTGTGGTGTAACGAACAGTTGGTGAGTATGTTTCATCAAAGTCCACTCCGTCGATTTGGGTATATCCTTTCGCAATTATTCGAGTTTTGCACCACTCGAATATTCCACCCAAAGTGAATTCTAAGATTTCACTTTCTATCTCTGTGGTTAACAGATATATCAACTAAAGACTAAAACCGAATTAGTTCTTATTTTGGCAATTTCTTCCTCCATTGTTTTCCTCCATTCCCTCGGTTTAAGGTCCTTCCTTTGCTTGCTGAACCGTCACTGGTTCAAGAACGAATATCAAGATGTGAGACACATCTTATTTGATGGGACACTTCTCTAGAGAAGTTTGTTGCCTTTGACTATGTCTAGGCACGTTAATCCCATGTTTTAGTCTGATCGTTACTCCCACTCGGAATAATGCTTCTTATCGGGGCATTAATCCCACTGGGAACAATGATGGTTGCTGAACTTACTTGGAATAACCTCTCGGTCTCGGGATTCTACATCCGAGATGTATTCTTCGATCACTAGGATCTGGAACCGAGTTGGTTGTTCCACTCCCACTAGGAAAAATGGGTAGTTGAAATAGTTCATTAACATGATTATCAGGTCCGACTTGATTTGCGTTTTGAAATTTAGTGATGATTGTGTGTGAGGGGGAGTGAGCCCTCTCACTGGCTTTATTATGAAGACGTTTCCATCATCATTTACCAAATCAATCACTTATGCTATATCAATTCTCCCACTCGAAGTAAGTGGTACCTGAGAATCTCCATCAACCATCTGTTAACTCAATCAGTACTAGTTCGTTCGTTCTGCAAAGCGTTGGAAGTCCATCCTCAAACCTTTATAATGTGTCATGTTTATTCACGAAACCATTGTTCCAGGCTAATTTTAAAACTCGTATTCTCCAAGAGTAGCGCGTAATCTTAATAAATACTTGTTTTAATGTGCAAATTAATGCGTTTTTGTGATAATGTTTTACCTGAATCATTCATTAGCTTTTATGGTAACTTGTTAACCGATTTGGTCAGAACATAGTGTTTTAAATTAATGTGAGTTAAATTAATCTCATCCCGCAAGAACAATTAATGTGCAACTCTAACATCATGTAATTCTAAACTATGTTTCTTGAAGTGTTTAATGAATGCTTTTAGCCAAACTCTTCGTTCAAGGCTAATGGTGGGAGAGTCGTTTTACCGACTACTTCTTTTCGTTTATTTAAATCATCCATAGATTTATCTATCTTATGGACCATGTATTTGAGCTGTCGCTTTTAATGCCATGGTTGATATTCTAATTAGATTGTAGTAGCTGGAAGGCTTACATAAAATCTAAGTAGTTATCTATGAGTTATATCTGAAGAATTACAAACGAATATTCCGCATTCATGAAAATACTTAAATTTGTATTCTAAAACGATGTGTCCCATCTTTTGAGGTGACATGCGCCTCGCGCATACCCGGTTAAAACCCGTGGTTTTGAGAATCGTTTTAGTCTCCAAAAAGCAAGATCGGTTTTAAACATGCATATTATTTGGGATACAAACTATAAAGGAGTACTTTAACAAATAAGGATGCTTGTGCAATGTGTTGAATAGCGTAAATAGGATAAAAACGAACGATGATAAATTCAATATACTTAATTTAAGTATTAGTAAATACTCCGAAAATAATTTGTTCCACCAAGAAACTTATTTAAGAGTATTTTCAAACAGAAATAAAAGTAGAAGTTTTAGCAAATCTAAAGATAAAGAATCTCTCATTCCATCTTTATTCTTCTGGGGCATCCTCGATCAGGTCACTGCTTCTGTTTCTCGGTTCTGTAATTCAAAAGAAAATGAATTACTCTCGAGTGATTAGAAGCAAAGAGAATGAATGATTTTCATCATATTTTCCCTTTACGTACCTTAGGAGGATTAGTGCAGGCATTAGCCAGGTGTCCTTTCACGCCACACCTGAAACACGTTCGAGTTTCCTCTTTACGTGTCTGCTTTGCTTGCTTTTTCTTACCACCAGATTGTTTGCGTTTAAAATTCTTCTAGGATTTGTTTGCCACAAACTTCTCAGTTTTGTTCTAAGAGCTTTTTCCCTTTCTCTTACGCTTTCCCTTTTGTTCGGTTGGAACGGAGGATGCAATATGCATTTCAAATCTAGACTTTTCAGCCATGAGTCTATCTTCCTCCAGCTCAAGATGAACTTGTACCTTCTCGAGAGTATCGAGATGGGTAGCATGGGTAAGGCTCATTTTCATGATATTCCAAGATGGGTAAAGAGCGGATCATGTAGTTGATTTGTTGTTCCTCAGACAGGTTTTCACCTGCTTCCTTGAGCTCAGCGAACAAGTTACACGTATGCATAATATGATCTTTTATCGTATGCTTGGGATTCTTCTTATAGGCGTCAATAGCGATGTTTAACGCTCTCTTTTGGCAGTGGTATAGACACCAAATGTTGCCTTAAGACCATCCCATAGGTCCTTGGCAGTCCCCAAGTGGTCTAACCTATAGAGAATCTCGTCTTCCAGCATAGAGAGTAAGGTGGAACGAACATCATGATCCTTGACATCCCATTCATCATAGAACGTATTTTGCTCATCTGTGAGGTCTCCCTCAGGCCTAGTTTGTTTTGTGGTCAAATGCTCCAGACCTCTTATTTCAGAGATTATCATCTTAACTCATTTATTCCATATTTTATAATTACCGCTATTCAATCTTATTCCCTTATTCAACTAGGAAATGATATTGCTAGTTGCAGCCATCTATATTAACAATTGACAATCATGCAAAGTTTAGGAAGAGAACAACATTTTGACAGGATTGCAGACATCAGATTATCTATTATGATGGAACATGACGAATAGTGATTCTTCAGTCACTAAACCAAACAAACCTTCAGTAAACTGAGGAAGGGGGTGTCGTGAAAGAATTCACACTATTGTCGTTTTCAATCTAATAGATCAGTCTTTTGAAAACGGTTATTTTATTGCAAATTACCGGAACGGGAATTTTCAAATAAGCATACTCGATCTTGTCTTTCCCAAGGCCCTTATGATTTTATAAAATTATCCGATAATTTACGCATGCATATTTATAATTATACTACATCTAGCAAATCATCATGCCATGCCATAAATATCGAACACAACATGCTTACGCGTCATGCGTCTAATGTTCCTAGCATATATAATTCTATGTAAAGTAAATTATCACATGCGTTCTACCGTGAACATCCTAGCATACGCGTCAGAACATGCAATTTTCGCACATATCATGCATTGGCGACTGGAAATTTCAGTTTTATAAAACGTTTTGAAAATATTAGGGGTTGTTTTGCAATTCATGCTTACAATCAATCATGTGAATTTCTAGACATGGATTATAGGAACTTTCAATCAGCATAGCATGTCTATCCTATTGCGCAAACCATATATTTAAATCCCAGAGCTCAATGCTCGCAATATAATATCCAACTAGCTTGACTAAGTCAAGACGACAGTTCTAATTATATCAAAATATATGATGCAGAAAGTAAACAATTGCAAATCAACCCACTAATTTAATCCAGTCCCAAAAACATGCAAGTCCGAGATCCATCCCCATAATCAAAACAAGGCATTAGGGTTTTGATTGAAACCGTGTATTAAAATACAAACCCTAAGAGCACTGTTTAGGTTAATTTTAAAGTTAGAAAACATTTTGGATTTAAAATTTGATATCCTATTTTATTGAACAATTTAAAATTTCCGAAAATTTTAAAGTGGTTCGGTCCAAATTTTAAAATCCGTTCAACCCGGTCTGATTTTAAAAATTCCGGTTTGGTCGGCACATATATTATTAATATATATAAATATTGTCAAGATTCTATCTATAAGATGTAAATCAATTAACAATATAAACATATATATATAATTTTCGGCCATATATATATATGTATAAATATTGTCAAAAATATATTTAGGGATAAAATATATAGACAATATATCTTCTTAATATTTTCAAGTAACTAAATTCTATCAATATATCTTTATCCCTATCTTTTAGCTATATATATTGATAGTTAATATCCTTTACAATATCAATTACGCAGCGGAAAGTTTACACATACATCAAGAGTAACCGTAGTCCAAGATCCTAGCTCAAGGGAGTTCGCGATCCTCCGGTCGGGACCCGTAGAGGTTCTTGTTAGAGAAGCCCTACGTGGTGCAGCTCCACAGCAAAGCCTCTGATTGATTCCTGGCACGGGGACAGATCTCTGGAGAGTTTGCTCGAAAGAAATTTGGCACACCCTAGGTGTTATATGTTTCGGCCGAACCTTATGGTGTGGGAGGAGGGGTTTTCTCTCTAAAACACTCTTGTGAGGGAATTATGATTAACCCTAAAATTTCCCTAACACCTCTTATTTATAGGAGGAGTAAAGTGGACAAAAGTCCTCTTTACCCCCTCTCTATATTTCGGCCGGCCTATGTAATTGAGGAGGCCGAATTTTGGGCCTCCCATGTCAATTGGGATTTGGGTCTAGCCCAATTACCCTAATGTGACATTTACCCAAGTTCATTAGGTAAACTATACATATTATGGGCTACCAATTACGACGCCCATCACCATATGCTTACAAACTATAACTCACCTTTGAAAGGGAGGTTATGAGTTAAACTTGCGATATCATGGTACTGACCTTATTTATGAAGTGCGTGTCGTTTAAATACTTCGCCATCCTTTATCGTCAAAGGCGAATAGTAGGAGACGTCGTTTAACTGACGTTTCTTTTTCATTGCTCATTCATACCCCAAGGTGTTATCCACCATGGACCATGCATTAGGTTTTCACCTTGTGCTCGTTGAAATTCTCTATGAGAATTTGTATGAGTAAAAATCCTTGAATGAGTGTTAGTGCAAATGAAAATTTATTTCAAGCATTAAATCAAGAACACACTTTATATTGAATCTTGTCCTTTGAATCGATGTGTTCCATCTTTCGAGGAACACGCGTGCATTACGCGCGCATCACCAGGTTCACCGGTGGTAAAATTGTTTCGCTTCAAAAATTCAGTTCAATTGGTTTCGTACATACTCATCATTACAATTTTAATTTTATAATGGAGTACTAAAAAATAAGGATTATAAAACATCACACTAAGATTAGCAATGTACTTGACAGTATCTATAAGATCGAGCGGCTCGAGGCGAATTAGATGAATAATTTCATACTCGATTTAAGGATTCATTACATGCCCATAATAAAGGTTTCCGTTATTCACGAGGAAGCCTTTTTAATTCAAGAGTATTTATTTATTTTTTTATTACTGAAGGAAATAGAAAAAGGTTTAAGCAAGCAAGGACGTTTTGACATCTAGTCCTTATTTATTTGGGGTATCATCTCCATCTTTACGCTCATTCTTCTTTGCGGTCCTGTAATTCAAAAAGAAGGATTTGAATTACTCTCGAGAATTCGGAATTTGACGAGAATATATGACTTTCGTCATTATTTCTCTGAACGTACCTTAGGAGGATTGGTACAGGCAGCAGCCAGGTGGCCTTTCACTCCACACCTGAAGCACGTGCTAGATTCCTCTCGACGTGCGCTCTTTTTCTGTCTGTTCTTACCACCATTTTGTTTAGGTTTGAACTTTTTATGTGGGTCTAGACCAGATGATTTGTTAGCCTTCTTTTGAAGGTCTTTACCCTTTCTCTTGCGCTTACCCTTTTGCACAGTCGGGGAGGATGATGCAATATGCTTCTCAGCCTTGAGTCGATCCTCTTGTAAGCATATGGTGATGGGCGCCGTAAATAGAAGTCCATTATATGTATATGTTACCAAAGTTAATTGGGTACATGTCACTTTAGGACATTGGGCCAGACCAAAATCCCAATTGACATGAGAGGCCCAAAATTGGGCCTCCCTATACTACACATGGCTGGCCGAATTATGGGTGGGGGTAAAGTGGACTTTTGTCTACTTTACTCCTCCTATATATATGGGGAGTTAGGGGGTTTTATTAGGGTTAATCACAATTCCCTTCAAGTGGTGATTTGAGAGAAAACCCTTCCCCCAAATACACCTATATCGGCCGAACCTAAGTATCCACCAAGGGTGTGCCAATTTGCCTTCGAGCAAACACTCTGGAGATCCGTCCCTTGCCAAGAATCGATCAGAGGTTTTGCTGTGAAGAAGATACCACGTAGGGCTTCCTGCACAAGAACCCCTACAGGTGCCGACCAGAGGATCGTGAACTCCCTCCTACAGAGATCTTGGGACGACGGACTACTGTTGAGGTATGTGCAAATTTTCCGCTGCGTAATTTCGATTACTAGCATGTACCATGATTTAGTGTCCGTAGTGATTACTCCCAGTAATCTAATAGTGGTATCAGATCTTGCGTTAGGTGTTCATGATTTTGATAAATTGGTGTTCTTGAAAAATCATAAATTTGACCGAAAATTTTAAAAGAAAAATTTTAAATTTTCGTTTTTTGGTTATTGGTAAAACCGAAATTTTTCATAATTTTCTTAGGAAATTTGATGTTCACGATCTTCAAGAAAAAGATGATATTTTTGAAAATCAAACATTGGATTGTAGATCTTATTAAAATACGATCTTAAAATTTGACCACTTGTTCCCAAATTTGTGTCTTTGGCCGAAACCCTAGGTGAATTACAAGGTAAATTTTTTTATTTCTTAGTCACCAAGAAATAAATTTGGGCCGAAAATTTTAATGATATTGTTTACCATATTTTAATTTTATTCTAGGTAACAATATATCTATAATTGGGAACATTAGGATAGATTCACATTAATATATAGAAATATATATAACTATCAATATATCTAAATATTTAAATATGTTAAAGATATTATTAATAGATTTTAGTTACCTAAAAGATTGAGAAAATATATTGTTAATATATGTTTCCCTATTTAAGATATTGACAATAAATAAAAAAAAAAAAAAAAAATATATATATATATATATATATATATATATATATATATATGCGTGTCCCAAATTTTACATATATATATATATATATATATATATATATTTGTTGATTGATTTAGTCTTAAAGATAAAATCTCGGCCCAACCTTTAATATTTTAATTATTATGCCGGTCCAATATGTCAAACCGGGACGAATTAAAACCGAACCATATTTTCTCAATCGGTTCGACCTAATTGAGTCGGGTCGGACCGGGGTAACTAAGTGGATCGAACGAACCGGATTATACCGGACCGAACCGAACCGGATTTTACCGGACCGAACCGAACCGGATTTCCTGGCCTGAACCGAACCGGTCCAAATCGGACTAAAATTGACTAAATAGAACCGTATTTTCAAAACCGAATTCAAGTCAATTAAAATAGGGAGGTCAAGTTTTAAAATCCCAAATGTTTTGAACCTTAATAGGCCTACACAGTGCTCAAGGGTTGATAACCTTTATGCCTTGTTTCGATTATGGGATAGATCTCGGAAATACACGTTTTTGGGACTGGTATAATTAATGGGCTGAATTGCATTTGTCTATTATTCAATTTATATTTATGCATGATTAGAAATTTAGTCTTGACTGAGTCAAGCTAGCTGGATATTGCATATTGTGGGCTTAGCCCTGGTTAAATAAATGGAATGGGCACTAGGATAGACATGCTCTGTTGGTTGGAAATGCCTAGGATTCATGTCTAGAATGTTGCGTGATTGAATATAAGTATGAATTGCAAATCAACCCCTAATGTTTAAAATTATTTTAAAATCGAAAATAAGTCGCCAAATGTGTATGATGGATGTGAATGTTACATGTTTGAAACGTATGCTAGAATGTTGAGGATGTAGTTTCATTTGATAATTTACTTGGAAGTAGAATTATGTATGCAAGCGTGAGTTCCTCGGAACATTAGACGCATAACGCGTAAGCATGAGTGTGGTTTATGTGATGAATGTTACTGGCGTATGATAATTTACGTTGATAGTAGAATTATATATGCATGAGTGAATTCATCGGAATATTTTTCCAAAATTAAAGAGCCTTGGGAAAGCCAAGATCGGGTATGCTTGTTTTAAAATTCCCGTTCCAGTAATTTGCGATTAAAACCGTTTTAAAAGACTGATCTATTGGATGGAAGACAACAATAATGTGAACTCTTTCACAACCATCTTCCATTGGTTTACTGGTGGTCGGTTGGTTTAGATGACTGAGGAACAATTATTTGTCGGATTCCATCTTAATAGATATTTGATGTATGTAATTCTTTATCAAAATATTATTGTCTCCCTGATTATGCGTGATTATCAATGTGTTAGTATCAATGGCTGTGATCAGCAATTTTATCTCCCAAATGAATAAGGGAGTGAGATTGAACAGGAACAATTATAAGATCTGGAATAAGCGTGCGAGGATGGTAATTACTGAAGTGAGAGGTTTGAAGCATTTGATTTCAAAACAAGTTATGCCAGAGGGAGACCTCACGGCCGAACCGAAGAAATTCAATGATGAATGGGATGCAAAGGACCAGGAAATTCGTTTCTCCTTGTTGTCACTGCTTGAGGATGACATACTCTATGGATATGATCACTATGAGTCTGCCAAGGACCTTTGGGACGGTCTTAAGGCAGGGTTTGGTGTTTACACCACAGCCCAGAAGCGGTCATTAAACATCGCTTTAGACTCGTACAAGATGAATCCCAAGCACAAAATGAAGGAGCATATTAGACACATGTCTAGCATGCTCGCTGAACTCAAGGAGGCAGGAGAAATCCTAATCGACGAACAAAAGGTCCAATGCGTTATCCGATCCTTGCCTGACTCTTGGAATAACATGAAAATTAACCTTACCCATGCCATTCAACTCGATGACCTCAAGAAACTGCGAGTCCATATCGAGCTGGAAGAGGATCGTCTCAAGGATGAAAAGCCGAGAGCGGAAATGCATCTTGCAAGAGAAAAGGCAAGGGCCTTCAGTGTAAGGCAGATAAACCTTTAGCTCCAAAACCTCAGAAGAAGTTCAAGCGAAAGCAATTCAGTTGCAAGAAAAGGCAAGAAAAACTTACACGTAGAGAGGAAACTCGAACATGTTTTAAGTGTGGCGTGAAAGGACACCTTGATATGGCCTGTACCAATCCACCCAAGGTACGTGCTGAATAATAAGGGTTAAGAACCTAGGAGAGGTCTGAAGTTTGCCCCATGTTAACGGGAGAGGTCTGAAGTTTCAAATGTTGATTTGAGAGGTCTGAAGTTTCAACTTTGTTGATTTGAGGTTTTCCGTCCATTTTTAGGGTTAAATTTAACATAATTGTGTGAAATGACATTCTTGCCCTTTTAATATTTTGTTTTATTTAATATCTTATTTGAGTAAATGTGAAATGACAAAATTACCCTTAAGGCCAAATTACTCCGGCCACCACCACCCCGGCTCCGGCGACCACCACCGAACTCCGGCGACCACCTCCGACCACTAATACGGCTCCGATCGGAGCCATGTTGTTGGTCGGGGGTGGTCGCCAGAGTTCGGGGAGGTCGCCGGAGTTCGGTGGTGGTCGCCGGAGCCGGGGTTAGGTGTTAGGTGTTAGGGTTTAGGGTTTAGGGTTTAGAAGTTTAGGGTTTAGGGTTTAGAAGGGCATTTTCGTCTTTTACTTCAAGCATGTGAGGAGCGCACTTTGATAGAAGGGCATTTTTGGAATTTAATTTTTTTTCTGGTCACATGCCAGGCACGTGACCAATTTCCGTCAAAATTAACGGTAAAAACAGACGGAGACTGTTATTATCAACAAAGTTGAAACTTCAGACCTCTCAAAGCAACATTTGAAACTTCAGACCTCTCTCGTTAACATGGGGAAAACTTCAAACCTCTCCTAGGTTCTTAACCCTAATAATAATGATAACCTCATAAGTTCTTCAAGGACACTTCTCACTCGAAAGTAATTCAAATTTACCCCTTTTGATTACGGAAACGAGAGGGAGAACAAGCACAAAACTGAGGAGCTTGCCCCGGAAACAAGATTGAATGAAAGACTTTATCTTTATTTGATGAATGAACCTCTTCTTAATTTCAGTTTAATATACTTAATGATAATAATGCTCCTTGAAATATAGGAAACACTTCATTTTGAGCATGTGACAAATGCTTGGACTAAGTATCGATTAACCATTTCTCAAGCTATTCCATCCTTTTGATTGGTGTTTAATGCATTGCTTATATATTTATTGCTTATAAATCTTATTTTATTATAAAGTACTCCATTGAATGAAATAATATGTAATTATAATCATGTGCGAAACGATTGGATTAAAATGAATTAAAATCAGAAATGAAAAGATTCACCCTAGGATTAAAACTATGGTGAATAGCGCTACGCGCAAGTGGACCTCGATTGACAGAACACATCGTTTCAAAATATGAATTTAATAATGAAATGTTTGAATGATTAGGTGCTAAATTTTCGTTTGCATTCCTTCGTAAACAATTTATTGATAACATTTACATCGGTACAAAGTAGGCTTCGAAACTACCACGACCTTGTAAAAGTATCAGCTGACGCATAGGGTGAAAACCCAAGATGCTCAATTCGGAGATGGGATAAGATCTCTGAGATATGTTTGCAAACGAAGAAGGATGATGTCGGTTAAACCATCTCCTTCCGTACGCCTTGAACGATAAGTCAGGCTAGGCATTCAAATTAATTAAAACACACTTCATGAAGCACAGTTAAAGAATATAATGTTATAGTTACTCTATCAGGTATTCCCTAAGAGATGAAAAAGACGACTCATATGTATATAAACTGTGTTTCAATAAAATAGGTAAGACACGTTGCCATAAATGCTAAAGAATGATAATGAGATAAAATCATATATTCTTGCGACATTAAATTGTGCACTAAACACGCATTTAGGACAAGGTCATGATAACTACTCTTAGAAAATGCATGTTTAAAAGCTTTTGAAAAATGGTGCTGTGATCAAACATGTAGACATTACATCTCTTGAGGGAGAATATTCCAAATGCATGGACAGTTTAAATCTAAGTAGTCATGATCAAAACGGAGCAGGATAGCACTGACAATCAGATCCCACTTAATTCGAGTGGGAGAGATTTGAACCGGCAACTCAAGTGAATGACATGGTAAATGATAATGGAAATATTTTCATAGTAAATCCAGTGGGAGGAATAAACCCTACCACATAAGTCACTGTTGCCGCAGAGACGAATCAAGTTGAACCTGATTGTCATATTGCTGAACCAGGAAAGAAGGCCACAATTGCCTCTACTACCTATTGTTTCCAATGGGAGTGATACCCATTTATTCCCGTGGGAGTGATCCGACCAAACATGGTTCCAGATCCTAGTGATCAAGGAATTCATCTCGAAAGTGAAACCCGAGAACGAGAGGTTATCAAAGGAAAGTTGATGGTTAAGGTTCAAGCACTGCTCTTGTTCCCAAAGGAAACGATGCTCTGATAAGAAGCATTATTCCGAGTGGGAGAATTGTTCCCAATAGAAATGATGCTACGATAAGAAGCATTATTCCGAGTGGGAGAAATGATCAGACTCTAGATGGGATTAACCAAACCTAGACGAAAGTCAGTGGCATTGAACTTCTCTAAGAAGTATCCCATCGAGTAAGGTGAAAACCGTGCTCTAACAACTGTTGGCATGCATTGGAAAGACCTCAAGTGGAGAAATGGAGGAAAATAATAAAAGAGAAAGATCGCTTAAATGAAAGCCATCATAGTCTATAGTTGATTTACCTGCTAACCAAAGGGACACAAGGATAAGGTGAGTCCTGAAAGAAGGCTCACCGCTGATGGAAAAGGTCGGCAGATGCGAAACCTGACTTGATGCGAAATGATATACCCATTTCACGGAGTTGACTTTGACAAAACAAACTCACTGTCTGTGCGTAAAACCACGGTTAAGGCCAGTCATTGTCCTGGTAGCAAGTCTCGATCTCGAGCTGTACCAAATGAATGTCAAGACCGCATTCCTCCACGGATACCTGGAGGAAGAGATCTACATGGAACAACTGGCGGATTTCATTACTCTTGGTAACGAACGTAAAGTTTGTAAACTCAAAAGGTCCATCTATGGTCTTAAACAGTCGTCTCGGCAATGGTACCACAGATTCCACGAGGAAATCGTAGGAAACGGATTCGTGAATCATTACGAGGATCCATGCGTGTATTATATGACCTCCGGGTCTAAGCATGTCATCTTAACCTTATACGTGGACGACATACTCATTGCCGCAAACGACGTCAGTTTTATGAACAAGTCAAAGTCATGGTTGGCATATGTGTTTGAGATGAAAGACATGGGAGAGGCCACGTACATCTAGGGCATTAAAATTGCTAGAGATCGGGCTACCCGGAAATTGTGTCCGTCTCAAGAAGCTTATATCAACAAACTGTTGAAAAGATTCAGATTACAGGATGCCAAACCCATGGATACGCCGGTGGTGTTTGGGTGCGCACTGTCAAAACGTGACGGCCCTAAGAACCTGGCAGAGCATGAACAAATGAAGGGTGCGGAGTATTTAAGCATGGTCGGTAGTTTGATGTACGCCATGCAATGCACCCGTCCGAATATCTGTTACGTCGTGGGCCTAGTAGCACGTTTCCAATCAGATCCTGGCTATCAACATTTAAAAGTTGTAAAACCAATTATTCGTTCTTTGAAAGGTACTGCCGACTACGCACTGTGCTATGAGGGCGGGAAGTTAGAATTGTTCTGTTACAGTGACGCCGACCATGGTGGCGATCCGGATGATCGTAAGTCCACCACAGGAGGAGTGTTTCTCCTTTCTAATGCCGCCATTTCATGGACGAGCAAGAAGCAAATCTGCGTCGCGCTGTCCACGATGGAATCATAATTCGTAGCCATCTCCAAGAACGCACAGGAAGCGGTCTGGCTGAAAAGGCTTCTTACTGCGCTGCTTGATGGTGACGTCGGGAGTAAACCTGTGAAGGTGTTCTCTGACAGTCAGGTAGCCATTGCGGCCGTAAAGAATCCGAAGTACCATAGTAGGACCAAACACATTGATGTGAAATATTTTTATAAAAAATCTATGGTAGATGACAATATAATCACTATGGAATACTTGTCCACCGATAACATGATAGCGGACCCATTAACTAAACCACTACTATTCGGAAAGCATGTAAAACTGCTTGGATTGTGTAGGGTTTAGAAGTGGCATGTATCTGTGATGAAATTTTGATATTAGAAATTTACATTTTGTAAGCAAAAATATTGCAACTGAGTTTATGACCAATCAACGTCATAATGTTTTGATTACATCAAATTTTCGGTCTATAAACTATGTCATAGGTGATGGATATCTGCCCAATTCGGGTTCGTATTTACATTTCGGACTTCGTAAACACATCGAAAATCCCATAACGAATCCAAACGCATCACCCGAGGTTCAAAACGGTCCGGAAGCGCGACATGCACGTCCGGACCAGACCTCCGGATTGTCCACTGGCAATCTGAACCCCGTCGAATTGCCTAAGTCCGACGGGGTTCAGACTGCTGTCCAGGTACCGCGCGCTACCCTTGTTTACGTATACTGAGTAAAGAGTCTCCCAAAGCCCAACTTAATCAAACCAGACGACGGTTTCTAGTTTCCTTTAAGACCGGCGTCGAACCGCACAAAAACCGGGCTCGGTTCTAAGGTTGCCTATAAATAGGGGACCTTTGCCACCCACTTCAGGAGATATTCTCAAGAGATTGGCTTTGGAGCTTTGACCTCTCTCTAGAAAATTTCTCTCTCTAGACTCTTATTTAAGCATTGGAGAGGGCTCAACAAGCGCGACCCCCCCTCTCCGTGCTGGTTACTGCCCTTTGTGTAGGTAAGGAGCGCATGAAGCCGGTGAAGTGCATATTCCCGACAACCAGCTGCCGTCATCCGACAAAAAACTGCCGTCATCCAACAACCCACTGCCGTCATCCGAAAACCCGACACGATCACAACTCGAAGTGCCGAAGAGTCCGACTCGCCGGTTGGATTTGGACGCAACACTTGGCGTCATCCGCGAGATTCGAACAAAAAGCTATGTCGCACAACGAGCTATGGAAAGCAGTCAACCTCCTCCGGATGATGTCAACCCGTAGGAGAAGAAGAGAGGCCCTGGCCGCCCAAAGAAAACTGCAACCACAAGCAAGAAGCCGACGAGAAGTCAGCCTGGACCTTCGCACATCCCCGAAGCCACATCCACTGCTTCCTTCGTGCCAACCAGAAGCGTGCCTGCCACACAGCCCGATCCGGAAATCCAGAACGCAGCACGCGTAACACCCCCTCCCGGGTTCGAGCCTAGGGCACACATCAATGAAGAGTTCCCTTACGAGATGCCAGCTAAAGGAGTTCAACAACAAGAAGGAGGTGCAAACCCACCTCCACCAGTCACACCCGCCATGATGGCTGCACTTGAAGAGTGGTTAGCATTCAGAAAATCAAGGATATGCTCCACCACCTCCGCCGCCAGTCTACGGACAGGCCACGCCGGCAAGGGAAGTGTCACGCGAAAGTACTCGACAAGAGACACCGTAACAAGGAAGAGGAGGACAGTATTCTGAAGGTACATACAAGTACTAACAGCTAAGGCATGAAGCAACGCACTCATACACTCCGTACATAGAAGCACATCATCAAGAAGAGACATCGGGACAACCTCCACATCCACGTTCACTTCCTGCCAAGGATTCCTTTACGATCATCCAAGGATTGCATCCGTATTGATCTACCAATCAAGCAACGTTAAAGTGCACAGACACGCGCATTTCCAAAGTGCGCACATTTCAAGGGTGCGTAGAGTTCCAAAGCGCACGTAGCCCCAACTTGCGGTGTACCCTAATCAATACCTGGCAAGCACGCGCATTTGCATCCTTACAACAAACCCAAGTCATGGGTATTCGAGAGTTCGACCTCCGACGATGCGCATATAGGAAACTAAAATGCAACACTTCCTACGAAGGATGTTCCAACACTCGATAATCAAAGATAGCCTCAATACCGGGAGAAGGATATTGTAGCACAACACCACACCCGACGTGTCCGCACCCGACGCGTCCGCTCCCGACGTGTCTGAACCCAACGCATCCGCTCCTGACAGGTCCGTTCCCGACGCGTCCGCTCCCGACGTGTCCACGCCCGACGCATCCGCACTCGACGTGTCCGCTCTCGACGCATCCGCACAAATCCCGGATTTTCCCGAAAATCCCCAATGGGGGCATGCACAACTACACCCATGCAATGGAGCCTCAAGCGTTCTATGCGTGTTGAGGTCGGTTCCACCTAGGACACCTCGGGTTGCAATTCGCGAACGGGTTGGATGTGCACGCAGGTACGGTCTCCTGTCAGCACGTCACTTGGCTTTGGCTCCAATCTCGGTCTCCTACACGTCGGGTCCTGTAAAATAGGCAATAACCAGCATGGACAGGGGGGTGGCGCTGGTTGAGCCCTCTTCGATGCTTAAGTCACAATCTAGAGAGAGAAAGTATGTAGAGAGAGGTCAGAGCACAAATAGCTAATTTGGGAGAGTTTCGAGTTCAGTTATCAAATGGGAGGTCTAGGTCCCTATTTATAGGAAATCCGAGAACCGTACCCGGTTTTATGCGGTTCGATGCCGGTTTAAAGGAAAATGCTTACCAACATCGAGGTTGGCTATGTGCGAACTGACTTCTCATACTTAGTAAAAATAATAGGGGTAAGCGCGCGGTGCCAGTCGACAATCCGGACCATCTCGGATGTCCGACATGGTCCGGATCGCTGGGCGAACCGGACCAATCCGGACTGCCGAGGCAATCTGGACCTCCGGGTTGCCTTGTGGCAATCCGAAAGTCCTGGTCCGTGTGCTGCGTGCATCCGGACCATTTTGGACTCGGGGTGTCCGCGGTAAAATCCGTTTATGGGTTCTGACGTGTTTGCAAGGTCCGAAACGTAAATACAAACCCGAATTGGACAGATATCCAACACTTGCCCCCGAGTCAAGTAGCGGTTCAAAACCCATGCTTGACTCTATTTAAGATAGGATATTCGTCCGATTTAGGTTTGGCACTGACCTCAGGGATGGCATGTTTGTCAATCGAATGCGCGAAGCACAAATTCATCCATCTTTACTTTTTCGACGAACGTGCGTAGTCTGTTCACGGGGTTAGCGTAACAGACGGTATACATATAACATCGTGCAATTAACGACATATTCGTAATAACAGGCAATAATCGAAATACTTGTAATAATAAATAATCATGCAACGTGGTGTCACCATGGTACATGACGTAAACGTGTAACATGATGTTAACATGGAGATGACGACATAGCATATGGATGACGTAATCGCGCAATAAGCAAAATACTTAGAGCAATATAAAATTGGAGAGCATGCTTGTCAACATGAAGCATGATGTAATCAAAGAATATGAAGTAAGCATGTAATATGATGTAAACATGCAACACATACTTAGATTATAAAAATAATCATGTAACAATCATAAGTTAGAATCACGCATATATAAAAATAATATCATGCATAATAGCCTATGTGTACGCAACATGCAATAATAATTGTACGTAGCGCGTCATGCAACATTAGGGAGCATGTATGTAATGTAAGCATAGGAGAGATATAAACATGCTCATACATGATTCTAGGGACTTGTGTGAAAATAGATATGAGTTTAGTCCTTAGCACACGGTGTAGACACTATTAGTGAAAATTAGGAGAGAGAATAGCCATTAGCTTACATCCTCCCTTGATAGTTTTCCAAGAAGCTCTCATTGCTTGTTGAAGAAGGAGCTTATGGAGATGTAAATTTGGAGTAGTCACATCATACTTGACATCAATTAAATTCCGGCCAAGCTAGAGGTGGAATTCGACGGCGCGTGGAGTGCAGAACAGCGGCGCGTGGCAACCAATGGAGGCGCGTGACAGACACGGGAGCTGCGTGTACGGCGTTTCTGGGTGGCGCGTGGAGCTCCGGTGACGGCATGTGACTATTCAGACTTGCTTCGTGTTGGTGTGTCCAATTCCGTACATGGCTGGACATTTTGTGACTTCGTTTGGCCTTAATTCAATTTTGAAATCACTATGTGCTTAGTCACCTTAACATGCATACAAGGTGTTTGATGAAATTCATTAGGATACTTAGCCCCAAATCGGCCAAAATTTTTCTAAGTGCTGAAAATTTTAGAAAAGTGAAAATGAATTGTTACACTTCCCTTATGCATAGTATTTCATTGCCGACATGTTGCTTCATGCCTTAGCCGTTGTTTTAGTATGCTCGATGTTGACGATCGGTAGTTGTTCGTACATGGTCGTCAATGGTTGTATGTTGGTAATGATAACTTAGGCAATGTGTGTTGATCATCATGTATTGATCTTCGGTCACTGTCTGCAAACATGCTAAAACACTTAGAAAATATTTCAATAATATCTAGTGCTTGTTACCATTGATGTCGTCATACGATTCTTGTCGACCGCCGGCATAGAAACACTTAGAAAATATTTCGTAGTAGTTGATGTTTGCCGCTTGATGTATGTTATCCGCCATCATGCTAGTATACTTGGAGAATGCTCCTAGATAGTTGATTCTATGCCACTTGTTGATTGTTGACATCAAGGAAATACTTAGAAAATATTTTCTGACGGTTGGTCTCTTGTCGTATATAGTCCCATGTCGTCAGCAAAATACTTAGAAAATATTTCGGCCATACTTTTTTGCATACCGACACCTTGTCGTACGTTGATACTTGATAGTATGCTGACAGCTTGTTGTATGTCGACACGTAGTAGCATGTTGACACTTAGTTGCATGCCGAAAACTTGTAGTACGCAGACACGTAGTAGCATGTTGATACTTGGTAGGATGTCGACACTTGGTAATATGCTAACACTTAGTAGCATGCTGACAACTTGCAACATGCTGACTGTCATCCTGAGCAAAACACTTAGAAAATATTTCGCCCTTGTAATCATGTATGCTGCGAGTATGAGCTTGATGTCGACATGTAAGTCGATGTGCTGAGAGGTTTGCCCCCCTTGCATGATGGTTGTTACTTGTTGCACGAAGACTATTAAGTCATTCCGTACATAGTTATCTCACATGGAGTGTTCATTGCATAGATGTTTGCATTAGTGTTTGATGCGTGATCTTGCACTGATTGGATTGTCGGTTGTACTCTTCAGGATACCACATCTCGTTGTCATCTTCGTGGACTTAGCCTTTTCACAGCTGTTAATATGAGTAAGTCTTCTATCCCCATTCCGAGAGCGACACTATGTTCGGATACTAATGATAAGTTAGACATTGATAGCCTTTATAATCTTGTTTGTATCACACTTGTAGATTGGTTTATTGGGAAGAGCTCATCCTTGCATGTGGCTTCTACACGTAGCACCCCTCCTTCCGACAAGTTCGCTTCATCAGTTGTTCTTGCTGCCCCCGTGATTTCTGGATATGGTCGCGGTAAGGGTCTTATGAGTAAGATATTTCCTTTGTAACTTTTTCTTACTTTTTACTTCTTTGACTTATCATTCTCATTGTCTTGTCTTTTTGATCATTCAGCTCGTTCTCCTGCATTTGACGTTCCCGTGGCTGATTCCCAACTTCCCACCAAGCGATCCGAGGCTGCGGCGCATGTCTCGAGCGACCCTAAGCGCGCTAAGACAAGTGCTACCATTCCAACTCCGGCTTGCGACAAGGAAAAGGGAGTTGTTGGATGCACGACGGTATCTTCTGCCCCACGGTCGAGAGATCGACCCGCGGAGGATCGCCCTTCTCCTCGAGGTATGAGATAAACTTCTACTTTTTGACCTTGTCTGGATGTTTAACACTTAGTTTTTATTATTATTTGTTCTTTCAGTGATCCCAGCTTTGAAGCATGATCACCTACTTTGTCCCTTGGAGGGTAATGTATCTGGAATGTGAGAAGGTCCTGGTTGGCTTCTCGTCGGCTTCGGCTTGTTTGCACCCGCCTTCTTCGTACGTCTACCTGTCATAGCTTTCGGTATGGAACTGCTTCTTGCTCGAATCACGCTGACGGTGCCAAGTGTTTAGGTCGGTTCAACCTGGGACACCTCGGGTTACTCTTCGCGAACGAGTTGGATTTGCACGCAGGTACGGTCTCCTGTCAGCATGTCACGATCCACGATCCGCAAAGCTCGATCCTCGAACCCCGAACTTGGCTTTAGCTCCAATCTCGGTCTCCTACACGTCGGGTCCTGCAAAACGGGCAATAACCAGCATGGAGAGGGGGGGTGGCGCTGGTTGAGCCCTCTCCGATGCTTAAGTCACAATCTAGAGAGAGAAAGTATGTAGAGAGAGGTCAGAGCACAAATAGCCAATTTGGGAGAGTTTCGAGTTATTTATCAAATGGGAGGTCTAGGTCCCTTTTATAGGAAACCCGAGAACCGTACCCGGTTTTATGCGGTTCGATGCCGGTTTAAAGGAAAATGCTTACCGACATCGAGTTTGGCTATGTGCGCACTGACTTCTCATACTTAGTAAAAATAATAGGGGTAAGCGCGTGGTGCCAGTCGACAATCTGGACCATGTTGGATGTCCGACATGGTCCGGATTGCCGGGCGAACCGGACCAATCCGGACTGCCGAGGCAATCCGGACCACCGGGTTGCCTTGTGGCAATTCGGAAATCCTGGTCCGGGTGCTGCGCGCATCCGGACCATTTTGGACTCGGGGTGTTCGCGGTAAAATCCGTTTATGGGTTCTGACGTATTTGCAAGGTCTAAAACGTAAACAAGAACCCAAATTGGACAGATATCCAACAATGCCCACAAGATTAAAAATCGCGCTGCAGTAATAAACAAGGCGGGGGCATAACCCAAGTGACAACGCTACCACCATTGCGGAAGATAGGAATTCAAGAGGGACTCCTATGTTATACGCACGCCTGTGCCAAACCCATCACGTGAGAAGGGTTAGAGAATTGTTTCCAACATCCAGCAAGTTTACCCTTGTCAAGCACACAAGAAGGGTCGTACCACTCAAAACGTACGCTGACAGCAAAACATCATCTTCGGCCACAAAAAGGAGAAGAGGAGGATTCCACCAGTTTAACATCTCTCAACCATGAGCACAATCGTCACACAGACACAACTTCGTGTAGAGTCACAAGTGTATAAAGAAACACACCAAGTAAACTCAGGCCCCTTGGTAGTGAACACATGAAGCATACAACGCAAAGCGTACATATTGTATTCAACGGAGCGCAACGCCCGTCAGAGAGGGAAAGATTACTCTTACCCACTCCCAACAACAAACACACTTGCATTAAAATGCAAGAAGATAGGAGAACGAAATCACAAGTCTTCCCCAAGTAAGGGCACTGTCGTATGACAGTCTCCAAGAGACATGCTCAAAACTCGAAGCAAGAGCGGGGGCATCTTGCTGAACCCCCCGAACAAGATACAATCACTATACTCCATCAAGAAACAACGGTACGACTACCAAGCGACTTGAGGGGCACCAAGCTGACAAGTGCTCGGCATTCCACTGAATTGAAGAAGCGAATAATTGCAAGAACACGCGGTACCACTCTTCTAAGAGAAGGCACAAAACGAGGAACACAACATCAATATCCTATACAGATTGGTCCCAAGAGGGAAACACCAAGCATCACCCTCAAAGGACGATATCTTCTACTTGAATAAGGTCCAGGTAACACGCGTTACTGCCAAAGGTAAAATCAGGTATGAGGTAAAAATTCCACAAAAGTACTATTATGAATAAAGCAGACCACTCGAGTAGGATATCTACTTATGGTAGCCTGATTTAGTCAAAACAAAATCCAAGCTGAACGGAACAGACTAGTCGCGAATATTCAGTCATATTGGCATTGCAGGCGATAGAGCCATATGAGGAGACTTATAACTCCATTCTATTCCCTAACCAATATATATCTCAAATTATTGCGACTAATTTGAGACAGGTTATATGTACATCCAAGAGATGTCTCAATGACACACCCTATCTAGAAAACGACACTAGGGGGAGCTGTATGCAACAGTCTTTGGAATTCTCTATCTATGGACATTCTACCTAGGCATCTAAGCCAAGTAATGGTCGCGTATATATCATTTGCATCATCGCAACAATCTCCAAGTTCACCATAACTTGCTACATATCAGCAAGTATTCTACTCAGTCATCGGCTCTTATCTTGGAAACAATACCAAGCAACGATCGTATATATGCATGTGCATCACGCTAAGGAGGCATCGACGCATATCAACTAGAGGACGCATACAACAATGCATAGTTTCTGTTTATACGTACATATTCACAAACACATATAGCGAGTGGTACTTGAAAAAGCTCCGCTCCCGACATGTGCGCACCTGTCGCGTCCGCACCTATCGCGTCCGAACTTAGGGAAGTTTCCGGCACAACCAAGGAGTCCTCGTATCAAACTCCTTTATTCTATCTAATATATGCATTACTTAAAAGAAAATTCATAACTCCATATTTTTGCAAACGACTCGTATCAGACTCCTTTATTCTATCTATTATATGTACAACGAACGACTTATATCATACGACGACTACCCCGTATAGCGTCAACAACATACTACATCTTGAGTTCAAACCAAGATTTATCAAAGTGACATGCTGCGACATCCTCCTTAGAGGGCAACCCCCATGTTCACAACTACAAAGTGACATGTTGCGACATCCTCCTTAGAGGGAAACCCCCATGTTCACAACTACAAAATGGCATGCTGCGAAATACTCTTGTTAGAGGAAAATCCTCATGTTCATAGCCATTCCCTGAGTTCAAAACAGGATGCGGCAACAGGTGGGACTGATCACCCCATCGTGGCGGAAGTCCTCTTGTTAGACGACAACACCACAAATCTACAAAGTATGTATATCCTCTTTAGGGTTCATACTCCATAAAGACTTATTCCGTGTTAGGGCAACTTCATGCACTCTCAATGTATGTATATCCTCTTTAGGGTTCATACTCCATGAAGACTTATTCCTTGTTAGGGCAGCTTCATGCACTCTCAAAGTATGTATATCCTCTTAAGGGTTCATATGCCATGAATATGTATTCCTTGTTAGGATAACTTCATGTATATACGCTAGCAGGAGCGCACCCTGTTCGAAAAACTCTCCAACCCTACAAATCGAGTTTTGTACAACGCTATATTGCCCGTGAGCATATAACGGATAAAACACACCAAACTCAGCAAGTAGTGTCTTACCGCAACGTCGCCTTAGAGTGGAACAAAAGACGGTAAACACTGCAAGTCACTCTAAAGTGGTCTTGTACAACCCTTCTGGACTAACCAATGAGAGGTGCAGTAGCATCGCAAGGTAAGTACGGGTCTAACCATGGAAAGCCTTGCAACAACGTCACGCGGGGTGTGCCCAACTGACGGATGGAAAAACGCATAGTATAGAACAAGTAGCGTCTTGTCACAACGTCGCCTTAGAGTGGAACTAAGAGACGGTATAAACTAAGGTCTTGCCTCGTCAATACGACTCTACTACGTGCCAAGTGCCAACACCAAACGCATTGCTATCTTATGGTCTTGTATGTTACTATCTAAAAACATGACAAGTACTTAATATACTCATCATGCCATTCCTTGGATATCAAAACAAGATGGGCACTCATGACACATAGCGACGCGCGTCCTATTGTCACAGCTACGGATGTTATATCCATTACAACAAGGAAATCAATCCTATCATGCAAGTCCAATATATACGGACAACTATGGTAACACAAACATGGGGAACAACAACTATGTACAAATCTTGGTAGAGCAAACACAACCAACCTAGTACAACATGCAAGTGGTATACCCCACTCAACATCTACATAGCCTATACGGCCCTTACGTACGCGCCCACGTGACCTATATAATACACGCCTAAACAACATCTACACACATGACCATCATGGCAATGCGCGACTATTCAGGGTAACATTACATATATAATTATGGTACTAACACCTATACATGTATATTAGTCAAAGCTTGCAGGACATATATGTCTACTCACATACTCTATGAAGAGTTTCAAGGTTCGACCATTGCTGCGAACAACTTCCTAATACCAAGCCTGTGTATACAACGGCTAACATAATAACAAGGTGCGATTCAAACATCATCATCAACAAACACAAACATTAGCATGATGTGCAAACCGCACTTTGAGTGCGCAAGGGTGCTACATGATCAGTGGCAGACTTAGCAAATATACCAAGATTGACCAAACAAAAGCACGGAGGCAAGAGTATACACACCTTGCATAAATCATACATCAAGATGCCAACACCTTTCTAGACGTCGTCACAGAATAATTGCGCACCTCGCTATCATCAGCAACCTTCTTGCGAAAGACAGTCATCTCGGATTCAAGGGCAGCAACTCGAGCCTATTAAACAAAGGCAGAAGCCTTCAATCCAACAACCTTAGCATCCAAGCAGCAAGCTTTCTTGTTCGCTCTAGCCATTGCATAGCAAACAACATCATGCTTCTTGGAGGAAAAAATACAAAGTAGTAAAGAATGATACTCACAAAGATAAAGCAAGCAAGACGCACGGGGGAAAAGCAAACATGTATACGCACACCTTTTCAACACGCACAAGATCCCTCAGCACGCGCGCGATCCCTCAATACTATCATCAAAGAAGAAAACAAGAAAGATAAATGAAACAAGTTCAAGGGATGATTGACAGCATAGGCAGCATACCCTTTCGGGGGTAACTCTATGTCAACATGGGCCTCGTCCCGACACTCACATGTTTTATGTGATCTACGTGCATCTACATATGACTCTATGTCAACATGGGCCTCATCCAAACACCTACCTGTTCTACGTAATCAACACGCGTCTCATGATACTACGTCTTCATTTAAGGTAACAAGTGTGAATATGATTATGGTACTAACATTTATACTTGCATGTATTTGCCAGTTAATGCAGGACTACGACATGTATGTTGACATACAAAGGAGAAATTCTAAGTGTTTAAGATATTACATCACACATGCTATGATCATGTACACAACGAGCCACGTGCGTAGTGAACAACGCGTGCGACATAAAGCGTCGACTATCAAGAAATATTTTCTAAGTATTTCTCCATGATGGCAGATGTCAGATAACAAGGGTCGACTATCAAGAAATATCTTCTAAGTATTTCTCCATGGTGGCAGATATCAAATAGTGGGTGTCAACAATCAAGAAATATTTTCTAAGTGTTTTGCCATGACAGCAGATGACAAGCACTCTGTACATATCAACCACCATGATGACATCCGCTCTAAGTCTACGTCAAGCCTATAGATACAACATGCATGGCAACAGACAAGAGAAAAATTCTAAGTGTTGGAACAAGCGCGCACATACAAGCGCACACATACAAGCACACACATACAAGCGCACGCATACTCAGCTAGCACGCATATGGATGGTAGTATGGTCATGAAACAAAGAGCCAATCATGGAACATTTTCTAAGAGTTCCACCATGTCAGCAGTCGACATATGACGAGGTGTCGAGTATCAAAGAATATTTTCTAAGTGTTCCACCATGTAAGCAGTCAACATATGATGAGGTGTCGACTATCAAGGAATATTTTCTAAGTGTTCCACCATCTCAGCAGTCGACATATAACGAGGTGTCGACTATCAATGGATGTTTTCTAAGTGTTCCACTATGGCAGCAGTCGACATATAACGAGGTGTCGACTATCAAGGGATGTTTTCTAAGTGTTCCATTATGGAAGCAGTCGACATATGACAAAGGGTCGACTATCAAGAAATACTTTCAAAGTATTTTCCTGTGTCGGCAATCAACGGCAGTCGACAAAGATCAAATAACGAGAATCATGGTAACCAACATTAAATATCTCAAAAATATTTGATAAGTGTTTTATCTTGACTGCAGACAGCGTACGGTGTTCAATGATCAATTACCAACTATCAACAATCAACATCAAGCATGTTGGAACACTATTTACGCTATGATACAACATGTCGAAAATGATTACTATACATGAGGAAGTATTTCTACTTACTATCATGTTCATAAATTTTCAGCACTTAGCCAAAATTTTGGCCAATTTGAGAAACTAACTACTCTTGGGAATTTTATCAAACACCTTATGTGCATGTTAAGGTAATCAAATTCATGAAGATTTCAAGAGTAAATCAAGACTAAGCAAGGTCATAAAATGACTAGCTGTGTGTGGAATTGGTCCCACCTCGCCGAGCCGATCGAACCACCGCGCAAACCACCGCGAGCCACCACCCGAGTCTTCACGCGCCACCGAGGAGCTCACGCGCCGCCACCGGGAAGCTCACGCGTCGCCGCTGCTGCGCATAGAACCACCGCCGCCCCGCCGTGCCATCGTCGTCAACCTCCATACTCAGTTCCGCCGCGGTCATGGAGGTTAATGGTGGCCGGACCCTTTTTCTTGGTGGCCAAGTCTCTCACTCCAACTTTCTTCTCTTACAAAAGATGAGAGGTGGAATCTAGAAAATGCTAAGGAAAAGGATGGAGATTAGTTAAACCTCTCTCCTACATCTATCAACAAATATTTATGGGTATCTCTTAAAACTCTCTCTATTTCTTGTTAAGTCCCTAAAATGGCATGACTACGTGTTGTTATCTCCATTTTACAACACTTAGTATTTTCTAGACTCATTTTAGTAATCATGACTACATGCTATGTCTACATAATCTAGTGCGCGCTACGTCATCTCATAATGCATGATACATATCATTACATGATCATTTTCATGATTCAATCGTTGATTACATGCTCACATCATTTATATCACGTCATCACATTCATGTTAACATCATAGACTATGATTCCACATATCCATGAGAATTATTGCTTAAGTCCATTATCATGTGCGCACTGTCCGCTGTTCATTGCTATGTATCCACTGTCATGTGTTCACTGTCCACTGTTCACTGCTATATGTGCACTGTCTATTGTTCATTGTTATATGCACATTGCTTGTTGTATTAACCATGTCAGCAGTTAATGAGTCTCCCGACAATAATTAAAGTGGAGCAAAATCAAGGCCTGCACGCTCAATTGTCAAACAAGCCACCCCTGAGGTCAGCACCGAACCTAAATTGGGCTTATATCCTATCTCAAAATAGAGTCAAGTATGGTCTGAACCGTTACGTGACTCGAGGCCAAGTGATGGATATCTGCCCAGTTCGGGTTCGTATTTACATTTTGGACTTCGTAAACACGTCGAAAATCACATAACGGATCCAAACGCGTCACCTGAGGTTCAAAACGGTCCGGAAGCGAGGCATGCGCGTCCGGACCAGACCTCCGGATTGCTGGGGCAATCCGGCCCGTCCAGGTTGCCCTTAGGCAATCCGGATGGCCCGGATTGTCCACAGGCAATCCGAACCCCGTCGGTTTGCCTAAGTTCGACGGGGTTCAGACTGCTGTCCAGGTACCGTGCGCTACACCTATTTACGTACACTCAGTAAAGAGTCTCCCAAAGCCAAACTTAATCAAAGCAGACGACGGTTCCTAGTTTCCTTTAAGACCGGCGTCGAACCGCATAAAAACCGGGCTCGGTTCTAAGGTTGCCTATAAATAGGGGACCTTGGCCACCCATTTCAAGAGATATTCTCAAGAGATTGGCTTTGGAGCTCTGACCTCTCTCTAGAAACTTTCTCTCTCTAGACTCACATTTTAGCATCAGAGAGGGCTCAACCAGCGCGACCCCCCCCCCCCCCTCTCAGTGCTGGTTACTGCCCTTTGTGTAGGTAAGGAGCGCGCGAAGCCGATGAAGTGCATATTTCCGACAACCAGCTGCCGTCATCCGACAACCAACTGCCGTCATCCGACAACCCGACACGATCACAACCCGAAGTGCCAAAGAGTCCGACTCCCCGGTTGGATTTGGACGCAACAGTTGGAGGACGCAATCCTCTGCCAAAACTATGTCGAATGTGGGCCTTACCTCGTCACACAGGTACGGTCGTCTTACGGTGGATGGAGGCCTCTACTAAGCAAGGCTGGCTAAGAATCAGGGGAATAAACCTAATTACGCAGAACGATCATCTACTGTCGAAGTAACTCGACAAGATCTTCGTTTTGCAGATCGCCGTGATGAACTTTGTTCGTCATTAGTTCACATTCTGGGCCAGATGAGAATCTGCGATAGCATGATTTGACATGTCCCATTCCTTTGAGCTTAAACGTTCAGGTATGCTATCGACGCGTGCTTCATACTACGCGTGTCACGTCCGACCACGGGGTCACAGTTTGGTTGTGCCAGGAAAGAATCCTCGAATTCTGGCGGGCACAAACTTCTTCACCTCGAGCGTGTGATTGATCTCGGAAGACTTATGAAGAGGCACCTAAAGTATCCTTACGGACTCAGAATTTATATCTAAGGTCAGGCTCAATGTTCGCTTCCCGGCGTACGAGCGTAGTGCTGAACAAAAAGGCCTAGTGACCACGTCTTTGGAAACCGGTTGGGTTCTACTAAGGGTATGAGCGATGGAGATGGTCAAGTTCACCTGTAATTCACCGACTCTTGTATTCACTAGGTGGCCACCAACCGGATATTAGTTGAAGGTTGTGAATACTTGTACGGATGCCTTGGAGAAGTGTTCCTATGAGCAAACTAGGAAAAAGGAGAATTATCAGTTGACCTAGGATACAGCACGACACAATGTAAATGTTGTTTATAACAGGTTGATTGGAGAAAAGGGAATCAATGTTCCACGGGCGCTACAACACTCCTAACAGATGAGTAGCACGATGCCCGTCGTGACCGCCGGTCGCACGACAAACCTCGTATGAACTATTCGAAAGCAAAGGACTAGATCGAAGGAGTGAAATGTTGATGCAGATTTGGAGGACCATATATTAACAGGCACTCTCCCATTCCGGCGAGTGGGAGCTGTAAGCATATGGTGATGGGCGCTGTAAATGGAAGCCCATTATATGTATATGTTACCTAAGTAAATTGGGTACATGTCACTCTAGGACATTGGGCAGACCCAAATCCAATTTTACATGAGAGTCCCAAAACTGGGCCTCCCTAATCTATACATGGCCGGCCGAATATGGGTGGGGGTAAAGTGGATTTTTGTCCTCTTTACTCCTCCTATATATATGAGGAGTTAGGGGGTTTTATTAGGGTTCATCACAATTCTTTTCAAGTGGTGATTTGAGAGAAAACCCTTCCCCCAAATACACCTATGTCGGCCGAACCTAAGTATCCACCAAGGGTGTGCCAATTTGCCTTCGAGCAAACACTCCGGAGATCTGTCCCTTGCCAAGAATCGATCAGAGGCTTTGCTGTGAAGAATATACCACGTAGGGCTTCCTTCACAAGAACCCCTACGGGTGCCGACCGGAGGATTGTGAACTCCCTCCTACAAAGATCTTGTGACTGCGGACTACTATTGAGGTATGTGCGAATTTTCCGCTGCGTAATTTCGATTACTAGCATGTACCATGATTTAGTTTCCATTGTGATTACTCCCCGTAATCTAACACCTCTTCCAGCTCGAAATGAGCTCGCACCTTCTCGAGGGTATCGAGATGGGTGGCATGGGTAAGGTGCATTTTCATGCTGCTTCAAGAGTCCGGTAATGAGCGGATGACAAAGTGGACCTTCTGTTCCTCAGACATGATTTTCCCTGCTTCTTTGAGTTCAGCAAGCATGTTAGACATTTGTATAATGTGCTCCTGCGTCGTATGCTTGGGATTCATCTTGTATGAGTGTAAAGCGATGTTTAACGATCGCTTGTGGGCAGTGGTGTAAAAACCAAACCCTACTTTGACACCGTCCCATAGATCTTTAACAGACTCAGTATGATCATACTCATAGAGTATGCCATCCTCCACCATCGACATCAAGGTGGAACACACTTCCAGGTCCTTGGCATTCCATTCATCATAGGATGCCTTCTGCGCATCACTAAAGTCTCCCTCTGGCCTAACTTTCTTAGTTCTTAAATGGTCCAACCCTTTCATTTCAGTATCACCATCTTTGCTCGCTTATTCCAGATCTTATAGTTCTTACCATTTAATCTCACTCCCTTATTCAATTGGGAGATGACATTACTAATCACAACCATTGAAACTAACACATTGATTACTATGCATACGTAGGAAGACAATGACATTTTGAAAAAAGAATTACGTCCATGGGATATCCATGAGATAGAGGATGACTAATAATGATTACTCAGACATCTAACCCAACCGACCGACAGTAATCCGAGGGAAGGGGGGTCGTGAAAGAGTCACATTACTGTCATCTTCTTCTAATAGACCAGACTTTTAAAACGGTTTAATCGCAATAACCAGAACTGGAGGTTATAAAACACCCGATCTTGGCTTTCCCAAGGCTCTTTTTAAAAAGTTTTCTAGGATTTCAAGTTTGCACACACAATTCTTCTACACAAGTAAATCATCGTGCGTAGATCACATCCAAGAAACAAACCGCACCTCATGCATACACGTCGTCCGTCTAATGTTCTGAGGAATCGTACTTACCATATATAAATCTACTGCTTAAGTAAATTATCACATGCCAATTCATCCTCAACATTCAGGCATACGCATTATGCGTGATCACACCATTCAAACATGCATATTTGGCAACTGATTTCCTCTTTTAAAACATTTGGGGATGACTTGCAATTCATGCTATAAACCAATCATGCGTACGTCTAGACATGAATCCTAGGCAATTGCAACCATCACATCATGTCTGCCCTAATGCACACTCATTAATTGAAAACCAGGGTTTTGCCCACAACATGCATAATCCAGCTAGCTTGACATAGCCAAGGCGATAGTTTAATCATGCAGTAATATCAATTAAATAGCAATTTCAATTCAGCCCACTAAATGACTCAGTCCCAAAATCATGCATTTCCGAAATCCATCCCCAAAATTGAAACCAGGCATCAGGTTTAATTAAAACGCGAATAAGTTACACCCGTTAAAGCATTGTGTAGGTAATTTAAAGTTCGAAAACATTTGGATTTAAAAATTTGACCATCCTATTTTACTTAATTAATTCGGTTTGGATTAATTATTCCGATTCGGAACGGTCCGGTTCGAAAAAATGGTTCGGCCAGACCGGTTCGGTTTAAAATAGGTATTCGGTTCGGTTTGTCGCTTAAATCGGGTCGGTTTGACCCATATTAGTTGCCCCGGTCCTACCCGACCCGGATGGGTCAGACCGATTGAGAAAACCTGGCGTTTGACCCGCTCTGGTTTGGACACGTGGAACCTGACCCGGTTTGGTCCGGTTCGGGTTACCTTGGTCACCCGGGTTGGTTGACCCAACCCGGTTGTGCTAAATTGGACCGGCCCGTTACCCTTCGACCGAAGTTGATACTCGTGGGCCATGTAGGGTTTTAAAGTCCACTAAAAACTTAACTTGGCCTCCAAGTAACAATTAATTATTAAATAATTTCCAATTTTCTGCACATATTTATATATAATTTCCGGCAAACATATATATATTGTCAAGATTCTATCTTTATAGATATGTAATCAATAAAAAATATACATATATATATATATATATATATATATATATATATATATATATATATATAATTTGACAACACTTTATATATATATCTTGTAAAAATATATTATTGTCAATATTCAATATTAGGAATATGTATTTCATCAATAATATATATTTTCTCAATCTTTTCGACAACTATATTATCAATAATATCTAGATCCCTAATTTTGAGCTAGATATATTGATAGTTACTATCCACGTTTATTTTGTGAACTTAGCCCTAATTTTGGCCTAATCCCTAGACACCGAAAAATTCGGCTGAAACTACTAGCAAAAATTCATCAAAATTTTTGGTCAATTTAGGTTACTTGTGGACTAAGAAATAAAAAATTTCACCTTGAATACCTAAAACATGGTTTGGCCGAAACAAGGAAATTAGGGCAAGTAGTCAAATTTCAAGATCAAATCTTGTCATGATCAAGAATCCAAAGTTTGATTTTGATAAAAGTCTTGTTTTTCTTGAAGAACGTGAACATCAAAGTTTACTAAGAACATCATGAAAAACCATGGCCAGTCTGAATTTTAACAAAAAAAAATCGAAATTTCAATAATTCGGTGGATATAGGGGAAACTGATGGATATAGGGGATTAATTCTATGGAAATAGTAAACAGGATACGTGCCAGGTAACTAATACGCAGCCGAAGAAAGTGCACATACCTACAATGTTTCCTCTAACCCAAGACTGTTGAGGGGAGTTCTCGATCCGCCGAACGGTTCCCAGTAGAGGTTCCTGTTAGAGAAGCCCTACACGGATTATGCCTCACAGCAAAGCCTCAGTCGATTCTTCGCGGGATGGATCTTTTGGGTAAATTGCTTGACACAGTTTGGCACCTCATTCTTCTTGTGGTGTATTCGGCCGAACCTAGGGAATTTAGGGATGATGGTTTTCTTTTAATATTACCACTTATGAAGAGAGCTTTAGACTTAATAAAACCTCCTAGGACTCCCTATTTATAAGAGGAGTAAAGAGGACAAAATTCCACTTTACCCCTACACTATAATTCGGTCGACCATGTTTGTAGGGAGGCCCAATTTTGGGCCTCCCATGTCAATTGGGATTTTACGCCTAGCCCAAAATCCTTAATGTGACATTACCTAATTTCTTAGGTACACAGACTTAATTAATGAGATCCCAATTACGACGGCCCATAGTCCAAATGCTTACATGGTCAGCGTCACTAAACTCAGTCAATTCTAATTTTCCACCCCCATAGCACAGTCCGTAGTGGGCAGTGCCTTTTAGGTATCGAATAATTCGTTTCACAACCTTTAAATATTGATAGCAACTGTCTGATTGGAATCGTGCTACTAAGCATACAACGTAACAGATGTCTGGACGAGGCATTGCACGTCGTACGTAAGTCTGCCAACCATACTTAGGTATTCTGCACTTTTCATCTGTTCACGCTCAGCCAAGTCTTTTGGGCCCTCATGCTTGACAACGCGCACCGAAACACAACCGGCGTATCCACATGTTTGGCATCTTGTAGTTTGAACCTTCTCAATAGTTTGTTGATATAGGATTCTTGAGAGAGACATACTTTACGAGCAGCACGATCCCTAGCAATCTTAATGCCTAGGATGTACGTGGCTTCTCCCATGTCCTTCATCTCAAATACAGATGCCAGCCAGGACTTTGATTCATTCATGCAACTCACATCATTTACGGAAATTAGTATCTCATCCACATATAATGTCAAGATAACGTACTTTGAATCAGAGGTCTTAGTGTACACACAAGGATCCTCGTGAAGATTCACGAATCCGTTTCCAACGATATCCTCGTGGAACTTGCGGTACCATTGTCGGGACGATTGTTTAAGACCATAGATCGATCTCTGGAGTTTACAAACTTTACGTTCGTTTCCAGGGATTATGAAACCCTATGGTTGCTCCATAAAGATCTCTTCCTCAAGGTTTTCGTGGAGGAATGCAGTCTTAACATCCATTTGGTGTAGCTCTAAATCAAGGCATGCAACCAGGGCCAAAATGGCCCGGACTGTGGTGTAATGCACAGTCGGTGAGTATGTCTCATCAAAGTCCACTCCGTGAAGTTGGGTATATCATTTAGCAACAAGCCGAGCTTTGTACCGCTCGACATTTCCATAAGCAGTGAGCCCCTATGGCTTTGTGGTAAGCAGGTAAATCAACTAAAGACCATAACGAATTGGCTTTCATAGAGGCGATATCTTCCTCCATTGATTTCTTCCATTTATTCGCTTGAGGTCCTTCCAAAGCTTCTTTAACCGTTACCGGTTCATCAACCGAAGTTAGAGTGAATAACTCACCCTTTTCGATGGGATACTTCTTGGAAAAGTTCGATGCTTTTGACTACATCTAGGCTCGTTAGTCCTATCTTGAACTTGAACAACACTTCCACTAGGGATAATGCTCCTAATATGAAAAATACTCCCACTGGGAACAAGAGCGTTACTCGAACCTTCACCAACAACTTTTCTTGGACGACCTCTTAGTCTCGGGATTCTACCTCCGAGATGAATTCCATAGTTGCTAAGACCAGGAACCAAGTTGGTTGCGCCACTCCCACTATCACCGGTAGGTAGTTGATGAATTATAGGATATTCATCCAATAGTTCAGCAATATGATTATCAGGTTCGACTTGATTCGCACCCGCAGAAACAGTGATATGTGTGGTTCGATTGACTCCTCCCACTGGATTGGTTGGATTGACTCCTCCCACTGGATTTATTATGAAAATATCTCCATTCTCATTTACCATATCGTTTACTAGCATTGCTGCCTCAAATCTCTCACTCGAAGTAAGTGGTACCTGATCAACATTATCCTGCTCTAGTTCAATCAAGACTTCATTTACGTTAATGTTATAAAGCTTCAGAATTTGTCCTCAACTAACGTAACGTCTCATGTGAAACCACGCCACCAATCTCTTGAGCTACCACAAACATGTATGCCATAGAGTATTCAGAGTACCTTATAAAGATACTTTTCAGTACTCTAGGTTCCGACTTTGCGTTAATAGCTGTCAAGAAAATATATGTTTGCTTTGCAACCATAAGGTCGTATTTTGGTAAGATCCATATCATTACCAGTTTACAGCTCATATGGTGTCGTGTCAACCGATATTGTAGGAACAAAGTTCTACATGAGTGGAAGTCAATATCATATCATCCTGGAAGGAGATCGGAAGTTGAATTTTCGACACCATGTTCCAAACTATGTCCTTGAAGTGTATGATTAAAAATAAATGCTCCACGAATCTTATCGTTAGAGGCCTATAATAAGATAGTTGTTAGACAGACAATATCCATTTTCATTGCATACTCATTTTCAGAGGTTTCTTCCACCATTGAATTGCGCATTAGGGTTTTCACATTTTGCATTAGTTGATTCTTTACGAGATCTTTGTAGCTTTTGAAGCATACTTCTTCTCGATTTATAAGAAATCAATGAGTAAAGCCCGAAATGGGTCTTAAATGCAAATGAAAATTTGTATCAAGAATAAAATCATAAACACCTCATATTAAATTTGTACTTTGAATTGAGGTGTCTCATCTATCGAGGAACTTGCGTGTGGTGCACATATCACTAGCTACCACCCATGGTGAAATCGTTTCATTTCCAAAATTTAATTCAATTTAATCGGTTTTGCACATGTTAATCACTACGATTTATTAATTTAATGGAGTACTAGCAATAGATTATAACTAAATTGTTCCTTTTAGTTGTTCAATCGGTGGGGTTACAATGAGTTGGAGTATGTGTAATCGTTTCATTTATTCGGCCTCTTGTCCTGGTCGGAATTTTGGTTCTTAATCCGTATATTCGGATTTTGTTTGGATCAATCCCATTGAAAGGATCGATTTTTTGATAAGTAAATTGTATTTCGAATTGAATTGAATTCAATCTCAATAATAATTACTTTATACAATCATCCAATACTCAAATAACAAAAATCATCAATTCAAATGAACGATGAAAGATGAAATGACAATGATGAGGTTCTTAATCTGAGGGTCGCGTTTTCGATCCATGCTCATCGCACAGATTGTCGAGAACTTTGAGTCATGTGGAACACCACATCTGAACAAATTCACGAGGGAATCACATCAGATGATCTGTGTCTGTTTAAAACATTTTTTAGCTTTATATACATGACATACGAGGTGTACTAGAGACGCGTTTTATCTACGGTTTTTGTCCCACCGGATATTCGTATAGGACCTCTGTGGTCCGGTTCTCTCCATGAAATACGGAAATCAATGTTGACTTCCCTCAACGTCCAGTAGTGATTCATGAAGTTGGTTTCCCTATTTGCCTTGGTTACTGCGCAAGAGAGGACTCATGGTAAGTGATCCCCATCATCGTCAGACAACCATGAAAGGGGATACCTCTTCAATATGAGAAACATTCTCCTCCATGTTGACGTTTCATTCTTAAGGTCTCGAGCGGCTTTTACACCAGCATCCATAGAGAGAAGACCATCATTCTCAACCATAAACATTTCTAACTTCTACGTCCTTCCTTCCACCGAAGCGGATATAAAGGAAACACAAAGTTGTAATGTTGTGTGATTGCAATTGAAGTCTTCTTCAACCCCTTTGTCCAAGGTTGAAAATATCACCACTAACGCTTTCAGATTACAAAAGAACCCACTCTCATGGTTGGGAAACGGATTACTATATTCATCCGTAGGTGTCCTCTCCGCTTTTGGAATCGCATCAGAGAGGAGTTTAACACATACTATATCCATTCATCATATCACATACCATCAAGGTTGCGAGGAATATAGAGATGCATTCTATCAGCCATATTCACATATTGATAATCATTCATAATCAGGGAGACAATAACATTTTGGAAAGAGAATTGCATACATCACATATCTATGAGATAGAAGGCGACAAATAATGATTCCTCAGACATCTAACCAAACCGACCACCAGTAAACCGTGGGAAGATGGTCGTGAAAGAGTTTACATTACCGACGTCTTCTTTCTAATAGATCAGTTTTTTTTAAAAACGGTTTAATCGCTTTTACCGGAACGGTGAGTTTTTACATACACCCGATCTTGGCTTTCCAAAGGCCCTTTTAAAACGTTTCGAGGATTTCTTGCATGCATACGCAATTTTACTACATAAGCAAATCATCATACACATGCCACTTCCAAGAAACAAACAACTCATCATGCATACGCGTCATGCGTCTTGTCGGACCTACAATCTGACCTATGCCGAATACGTTTAAAAAACGTGGATTTTAAAAGAGTCGCCACTAGTTAATCAAGGCTAACTTGAATCCTAAATTTACCTAAGTGAATAGTTAATTAAACACCTAAGTATAAAATTGGTCTACGATCAGAGATTCGGGATCGGGGATTCTATTACGAATTACAAAATACAATTTTTAACCACGCCCTTTCAGTACTTAATTGCGCAAATTTTCCAATTTCATCATTAATCAATTATAAATTATACACATGAACGACGATGAAACATAATAATATTAACTATTATCATATATAATGAAATTGACGCGAATTAACATGATATATATTCACAATTAACTATTCATTGTTTTAATTAATATAAACTAATCAAAATATGATGAAATATACATAATTAACCCTTTTATCGTTAAGTTAATCTAAATTAATCAACATTCAGATTATTTATTGATGGGTTCCGCTATGACCGTTAGGCTCTTTAACGGTGAGGAAACGGCGAACAGGCCCACTGGGCCCCAAATGAAGGTCAAGATGACCCAGATGAAGGGTCCCGACGTAGGGAATCCCGATGATGAAAGGTCCCGACAAGGTCGGTCCCGATAGGTGAGCTGAAAGCTCCCGATGAGAAGCCTTTAAGTAGGCCCCGATGACGAATCCCTGAGAACGATTGGCCCTGTCACGATGACGAGGGGCCGAGCGGTGACATAACGAGATAACTCTGGAGTCCCCGATGTTAGTCGAGACTTTCTATCAGAGGTTGAGGCCAAGATACGCGAGGCGTGGCTGAGATACGCGGAGCGTAGTTAAGATACGCGGAGCGTGGCCGAGATACGCGGGGCGTGGCCGAGATAAGCGAGATCATGGCCTAGATAGGCGGGATCGTGCACGAGATACACGGGATACGGGCTAACCACCCCAACGGTTCACCAGGTAACTGAGGTACCTCTCCGCCTATAAAAGGGCAGAGGTCACCTCAGGTCATTTACGTTGTGATATACACTTTGAGATTACTGCTTGCCAGTCCATACGAGATACTCATTTAAGCATCGGAGAGGGATTCTGGGTCACCGCCCGGTCTATCCCCTCTTTGCAGGACCACGTGGAGCAAAGGAGCTAGGATCGCCGTCAAGGACCGTACCGGAGTTCCACCGTGATCCAACATTGGCGCCGTCTGTGGGAAACGTAACAAAAAGCTGATATGCCTTCTACTCGTTCAATGGTGGCTGGCAAGCAAAGAAGGCAAGGACAATCTGGTGGTTCCCGTCATCCTGCTGCGACGACTTTGAATTCACCACCAGAGCATGCTGAGGACCAGAATCTCCCCGCGGAGGTCTCTCGGATAGGGGGGCATAATGAGGCTCCTGAAGATACTGCTGCTCAACACCAGGGGAATAGGGAGCAGGTGGCTCCTCCAGCTGCGGACCTGACGAGGGCTGTGGCGGAAGCCATGCCGATGTTTTTGGCAGCTGTGGAGGCCCTCTTAGATTGGAGGGAGGCTACAAGGAGGCAAGAGGAGATGCCTCCGTTAGAAGAGGAGGTGCCCCCACCAGCAGAGGTTCAGAACGAGCGGGAGGCTCAACCCCGAGGCCAGGGCAGGAGGGGGGAGTCCGTTCAGCCAGAGAGATTCGTGGTTGATGGGCCAGGACCAGTGCAGCACAGGACCATTCCCCTTAATGGTCCCATCACCCCCGATCAGGTGGTGAAGATCGTGAACATCTGCATGGGAGAGCAGAAGCCGCTGGTGTCGGAGCTGAGGGATCGATCTACTTATCCCTTCGTTCCTCGAATCATAGATACCCTTGCCCCGCCATGGCTGGGTTTCCCCACGTTCAAGGAGTATGACGGCGAGGGAGATCCGGCTCGTCATGTCCAGAAGCACCTCATGGCGTGTCTGGGCAGAGCCCCGAATGAAGATATTGTGTGTACGCTGTTCCCGAACACACTTGGAGAGAGAGCCCTGACCTGGTTCTTCAGTCTGCCCCCAGGCTGCATCACCTGCTGGTCTGATATGCACGACCGATTCATTCAGCAGTACCAGGGTCGTAGACGTTTGTTGAAGAGTGTGAGGTCCCTGACCCAGGTGGTACAGAGGCCCGACGAGTCGCTGGCACACTACTACCAGCGGTACACGGCCAGCGTGGTGGAGATTGATGAGGAGATTTTGGAGGGTGAAACCATCCGCACCTTTATTCGGAACCTCACAGCCCCCTACGGTTCCAACTTGATGCACAGCGTGGCTGAGAAGGCTGTGTGGAACATGGAGGCGTTGCAGAAGAGGGTGAAGCGGCAAATCGATGTTCAGGAATCGAAGATAGCTGCTGGAGAGCTGGAGCCCCCGAAGTCGAATAAGGGAAAGCAGTCGGTCAAACCCTTAGACGAGCGTAAGTCGAAGGATAAAGTCGAAGGAAGTCGAGGTCGAGGTCGCTCTGATCGCAGGGATGATAGGCGTTCCTCAAAAAAGGACAAACGAGAGGATCATGACATTCCTCTCAACAGCTCTATGGCGGAGGTGCTGACGGTCATGGAGCGGCAGGGTATCTCTAGGTACCCCCCGAAGAAGGAAGGAGAGTTCTTGGGATCCCGCACAGATCGCTACTGTCGATTCCATCGCGCGAATGGCCACGACACCAATCACTGTCGGGAGTTGAAGAAGGAAATCGAAAAGCTGATCCAGAAGGGGAAGCTTAAGGAGTTTGTCGGGGAGAAACGGTGCCGATCCCGTTCACGATCCCGATCACGGTCCCTTTCCCGATCCCGTGATCGGTCCCCAAAGAAGAAGAGGTCCGACCCGGAGTCTTCTGGTGCCCCTAAGGAGAAGCGAGGCACAATCAACGTGATTCACGGAGGGTTTGCCGCAGGGGGTGATACCTCGTCCTCCCGAGAGGTTTATGCCTCTAGAATTCCTACTGCTGTGGTGTTGGGTAAGAGGTCCCGATCTTGGACCCTGAAGGAAGAGATGGTGATCTCCTTTTCGTCGGAGGATCTCATAGGCGTGGAGACTCCGCACGATGACGCTCTGGTCGTGACCTTGGATGTGAACGGGTACGAGATGAAACGAATTCTGATCGACGGAGGGAGCTCCTCCGATATTCTGTTCATGGATGCACTAGAGGCCATGGGGAAAACGAAGAAGGACCTGAAGGAAGCGAACTTCCCGATGGTCGGATTCTCTGGCTCCACCTCCTATCCGCTAGGGGTGATCACCCTTCCAGTGGAGTTTGGTAGCGGATGAAAATCAGAGAGGAGGAACGTGGAGTTCGTGGTAGTCGATTCCACGGGGACTTACAACGCGATCATCGGGAGAACTACCATCAACCCCCTGATGGCAGTTGCCTCGACCGTACATCAGAAGATGAAGTTCCCGACTGACCATGGAGTCGGAGAGGTCAAGGGCGACCAGGTGGCTTCCCGAAAATGTTATGTCAACGCCACCCGAAGGAGGAGACGAGAGGCCATGACTGTCCTACAGACAGATACTGATCCCAGAGAGGAGTTTGGGCGTCCCGCCCCCGTGGAGGATCTAAAAGAGGTCGAGATTGATGGGCCTCAGAGAAAGGTGAAAACCAGGTCTGCTCTGGCTGAGGAGAAAGCCCGAAAATTGATTGAGCTGCTGAAGGAGTTCAAGGAGTTGTTTGCCTGGTCCCCGAGTGACATGCCAGGAATTAGCCCCGATGTAATCGTGCACGAGCTGAAGATAGATCCCGCGATCAAACCTATCACGCAGAAAAGGCGTCCGATGGGCACAGACACAAAGACCGCGATCCAGCAAGAGGTGGGCAGGTTGCTCGATGCTGGGTTTATCAAGGAGCTCCGATTCCAGACCTGGGTTGCTAATCCGGTACTGGTGAAGAAGAGCAACGGGAAGTGGCGAATGTGCGTTGATTTCCGCGACTTGAATAAGGCTTGCCGAAGGACTGTTACCCGCTCCCGAGAATCGACCAGCTGGTGGATGCTACGTCGGGACACGAGCTGTTGAGCTTCATGGATGCATATTCGGGCTATAACCAGATCAAGATGGCTAAGGAAGACGCTCCTCACACAGCATTCTATGCAGACAGTGACATCTATCACTACGATGTCATGCCTTTCGGGTTGATCAACGCCGGGGCAACCTACCAGCGGATGGTGAACAAGCTGTTCGGAGATATGCTAAGGGAGACCCTGGAGGCTTACGTGGATGATATGCTGGTGAAGTCTCGACAAGCTGAGGATCATGTGCACAACCTAGCCATGGCGTTTGAGCGGATGAGGCTTCATCAGGTTCGCTTAAACCCGACGAAATGCGCCTTCGGAGTCCACTCAGGGAAATTTCTGGGCTTTATGGTGAGCCAGAGAGGAATTGAGGTGAATCCCGAGAAGCTGAGGGCGATTGAGGAGATGCAGTCTCCGATAAACCATCGGGAGGTGCAAGTGCTGAATGGCCGACTGGCTGCAATGAATCGCTTCCTGTCCAAAGCAAGCGACCGATCAATGCCATTTTTTGAAGTCCTGAAGGCCAATAAGAGTTTTGAGTGGACCACCAAGTGTGAAGAAGCGTTTCAGGCACTCAAGCAGCACCTCCGCACCCTCCCGCCGTTGGCGTAACCGGTTCCAGGCGAGCCGCTCTATCTTTATTTGGCTATTTCTGAATTTGCCATTAGCTCTGTATTAGTGAAGGTTGTCGAGGGTAATCAAGTCCCCGTCTATTATGTAAGCAAGGCGTTTGCCAAGTCTAAATTGAATTATGCTGTCGTTGAGAAGTATCTCTTTGCGCTGATTATAACTGCTCGGAAGCTGAGGCCTTATTTCCATGCACACGAGATTACTGTGCTGACGAACCAGCCTCTGAAGCATCTTTTGAACCGACCGGATGCGTCGGGGAGATTAGTCAAGTGGGCAGTCGAGCTTAGTGAGTTTCGCATACACTTTGCTCCGAGAACGGCTATTAAGGGCCAGGCATTTGCAGATTTCATAGCAGAATCTACAGCCCCCGATCTGGAAGAAGCGGGCCCTATAGAGGGGGAAACCATGGAGGTCCCGACAGAAGAACAACCAGAGAAGGCAGAGCAATCAGAATAGCCAAACGAGGAAAATACCTGGGAGATGTATACGGATGGCTCCTCAAGTTCAGACGGATCAGGAGCAGGCTTTGTGTTGATACCACCAGGCCAAGGTGAGACGCTTCGATATGCCTTGGCTTTAACGTTTAAGGCCACGAACAATGAAGCGGAGTATGAGGCTCTTATCACGGGCCTGAAAATTGCCAAAGGTACGGGAGTTGCTCACTTGAAAGTAAAGTGTGACGCGGCCCTGATCGTAAACCAGGTTCAAGGGCGATACGAAGCAAAGAGCCCGATAATGAAGAAGTACCTGCGCGAGGTACAAGCCTTGAAGGAGAGCTTTAAAAGCTTCAACATCGAGGCGATCCCGAGGGAGGAAAACGTGGAGGCAGACGCCTTGAGCAAATTTGCCCTGGGGTCACCCTTGGAGGAAAATCGGAAGGTGCATTTCTTGGAGAAGGTGATCTTATCGACCGCCGACCCGACACAGTTGTGTACCGTAGAAGCAAGATTGGAGGAGGAGCCCACTTGGATGACCCCGATAGTCGCATATCTGACTACAGGAGCAGTCCCTGATGATAAAGTAGTAGCCGACAGGATACGTCGGATCGCGGCTAATTACGTGATGCTGGACAATCAGCTATACAAGAAGGGCTGGTTCTCGACTCCGTACTTGAAGTGTGTGGCAAAGCCCGACACAAATCGAATCCTGAAAGAGGTGCATGAAGGGATCGCGGCTTGTCATGAAGGGGCCCGATCCATCATGAGGAAAGTGCTGAACTTGGGTTATTATTGGCCTACGATGAGCAAGGAGGCGACGGCGTTGGTCCGATCCTGCGACGCGTGCCAGAGGTACGCCCCGAGCATTGTGGCTCCAGCTGCTAACCTGAGATCCATCAAGAGCGCTTGGCCCTTCGCGCAGTGGGGCATCGACTTGGTGGGACCTCTTCCACAAGCACAAGGACAATGTAAGTATTTACTTGTAGCTATCGATTATTTTTCGAAATGGATAGAGGCAAAGGCATTGGCCAGAACGACGGGGAACCAGATCGTCAAGTTCCTCCAGATCCATATTGTGTCCAGATACAGGATTCCTAAGGTGGTGATCAGCGACAATGGCCCACCGTTTAACGGGTCTCAGGTGAAGGAGTATTTGGAAGAATTGAATATCGAGCATCAGACAGCTTCTGTACGCCATGCTCAGACTAACGGCCAGGTGGAGTCAGCCAACAAAATCGTGATGGATGGCCTGAAGAAAAGGGTCTATGCCTTGAAGGGCAAATGGCTGAACGAGCTGGAAAACGTGCTTTGGGCCGTTAGAACGACGCCCAAACGAACAACTGGGGAGACTCCGTTTGGCCTTGTTTATGGCACGGAGGCTGTTGCTCCCATGGAGGTAGCCGTAGCATCACATCGGATGAGATATTACGAGCCTCTGACAAACGATGAAATGAGACGTCTGGACTTAGACTTACTCGAAGAGAAGAGGCGGGAAGCCGACGAAGTCCAGGCTCGAATGCGTTTAGTGACGGCCAGGTGTTACAATCGGCGAGTTAAGTCCCGACAATTCTTCGTCGGGGAGCTGGTTTGGCGTCGCAACGAGTTTACCCTTTTGGATCGAATCGGCAAGATGTCGCCAAAATGGGAAGGACCTTACAAGGTCGTGGGGATGCCAGCCCCGAATGCATACAAGTTGGAAGACCTCGATGGCAGAGTATTAAAGCATTCTTTTAGTGGCGAACACTTGAAGAAACACTATGCTTGATGAAAAGTCGCCTTAAGTGGTGCCCGATGAAAAGTCGCCTTAAGTGGTGCCCGATGAAAAGTCGCCTTAAGTGGTGCCCGATGTAAAATCGCTTTAAGTGGTGTATGTTATTTATCATTTGATTCGATGTAAAAGAATTTTGTGCCATCAATAAATAAAGAGGTTGCTTCCAAACAGAGCTATTCTTAGATTTATTCTAAGCGTTATAGAGTCGCCTTAAGTGGTGCACGAAAAAAGTCGCCTTGAGTGGTGCTCGAGAAAAGTCGCCTTGAGTGGTGCACGAGATCAAGTCGTCTTAAGTGATGCATGATTCTTAGATTTACTCTAAGTGTTGTTAAAAGTCGCCTTGAGTGGTGCACGAGAAAAGTCGCCTTGAGCGGTGCACGAGAAAAGTCGCCTTGAGTGGTGCACGAGATCAAGTCGTCTTAAGTGATGCATGATTCTTAGATTTACTCTAAGTGTTGTTAAAAGTCGTCTTGAGTGATGCGCGAGATAAAGTCGTCTTAAATGATGCACGAGATTAAGCCGTCTTAACTGATGCGTGATTCTTGGATTTACTCTAAGTGTTGTTAAAAGTCGTCTTGAGTGATGCGCGAGATAAAGTCGTCTTAAATGATGCACGAGATTAAGCCGTCTTAAGTGATGCGTGATTCTTGGATTTATTCTAAGTACTAGAAAGTCGCCTTAAGTGGTGCATGATAGAAAGTCGCCTTAAGTGGTGCATGATGGTAGGGTGCGAAGGTGCTGCTTGAGTGCTTGGAACGCCTCTTCACACTTGGCAGTCCACTCGAATTTCTTGTTGGCCCTCATGACTTCAAAAAATGGCATTGATCGGTCGCTGGCTTTGGACAGGAAGCGATTCATTGCAGCTAGTCGGCCATTCAGCACTTGTACCTCCCGATGGTTTATCGGGGACTGCATCTCCTCAATCGCCCTCAGCTTCTCGGGATTCACCTCAATTCCTCTCTGGCTCACCATAAAGCCCAAAAATTTCCCTGAGTGGACTCCGAAAGCGCATTTCGTCGGGTTTAAGCGAACTTGATGAAGCCTCATCCGCTCAAACGCCATGGTTAGGTTGTGCACATGATACTCGGCTTGTCGGGACTTCACCAGCATATCATCCACGTAAGCCTCCATGGTTTCCCCCAGCATATCTCCGAACAGCTTGATCACCATCCGCTGGTAGGTTGCCCCAGCATTGATCAATCCGAAAGGCATGACATCGTAGTGATAGATGTCCCTGTCTGCATAGAACGCTGTGTGGGGAGCGTCTTCCTTGGCCATCTTGATCTGATTGTAGCCCGAATACGCATCCATAAAACTCAACAGCTCATGTCCCGACGTGGCATCCACCAGCTGGTCGATTCTCGCGAGTGGATAACAGTCCTTCGGGCAAGCCTTGTTCAGGTCACGGAAATCCACGCACATTCGCCATTTCCCGTTAGTCTTCTTCACCAGCACCGGATTAGCAACCCAAGTTTGGAATCGGAGCTCTTTAATAAACCCAGCATCGAGCAACCTGCCCACCTCCTGCTGGATCGCGATCTTCTTATCTGTGCCCATCGGACGCCTTTTCTGCGTAATAGGCTTGATTGCGGGATCTATCCTCAGCTCATGTACGATCACATCGGGGCTGATTCCTGGCATATCGCTCGGGGACCAGGCAAACAGCTCCTTGAATTCCTTCAGCAACTCAATCAATTCTCGGGTTGTTTTCTCGGTCAAGGCAGACCCGATTTTCACCTTCCGCTGAGGTCCGTCAATCTCGACTTCTTTTAAATCTTCTACGGGGGCGGGACGCCCGAACTCCTCTCTAGGATCTGTATCTGTCTGGAGGACAGTCATGGCTTTTCGCCTCCTCCTTCGGGTGGCATTAACATAACATTTTCGGGAAGCTACCTGGTCACCCTTGACTTCTCCGACCCCGTGGTCGGTCGGGAACTTCATCTTCTGGTGTACTGTCGAAGCAACCGCCATCAAGGGGTTGATGGTGGTTCTCCCGATAATCGCGTTGTAAGTCCCCGCGGAATCAACTACCACAAACTCCACGTTCCTCCTTTCTGATTTCCACCCGCTACCAAACTCCACTAGAAGGGTGATTACCCCTAGCGGATAGGAGGTAGAGCCAGAGAACCCTACCATCGGGAAGTTTGCCTCCTTCAGATCTTTCTTCGTTTTCCCCATAGCCTCCAACGCGTCCATGAATAGAATGTCGGAGGAGCTCCCTCCGTCGATTAGAATTCGCTTCATTTCGAACCCGTCTACATCCAAGGTTACCACGAAGGCGTCGTCGTGCGGAGTTTCCACGCCTATGAGATCTTCAGATGAAAAGGAGATTACCATATCTTCTTTCAAGGTCCAGGATCGGGACCTCTTACCTAGCACCACCGCCGTAGGGATTCTAGAGGCATAAACCTCTCGGGCGGATGAGGTGTCACCTCCAGCAGCAAACCCTCCATGAATCACGTTGATAGTGCCCCGTCCCTCCTTACGAGCACCGGATGACTCTGGGTCGGTTCTCTTCTTCTTTGGGGACCGATCGCGGGATCGGGAACGGGACCGCGATCGGGACCGGGAGCGGGATCGACACCGCTTATCCCCGACGAATTCCTTGAGCTTCCCCTTCTGGATCAGCTTTTCGATCTCCTTCTTCAGTTCCCGACAATGGTTGGTGTCGTTACCATTTGCGCGGTGAAATCGGCAGTAGCGATCCGTGCGAGATCCCAAGAATTCTCCATCCTTCTTTGGGGGGGGGTACCTGGAGATACCTTGTCGTTCCATGACCGTCAGTACCTCCGCCATGGAGCAGTTGAGAGGAATGTCGAGATCCTCCCGCTTATCCTTCCTTGAAGAACGCCTATCCCCTTCGATCAGGGCGGCCTCGATTCCGACTACTTTCGGGTTTACCCTTTGACTTACGATCGTCGAAAGGTTTAACCGACTGCTTCCCTTTGTTCGACTTTGGGGGATCCTACTCTCCAGCGGCTATCTTTGACTCCTGGACATCGATTTGCCGTTTTACCCTCTTCTGTAGTTCCTCCATATTCCACACAGCCTTTTCAGCTACACTGTGCATTAGGTCGGAACCGTAGGGGGCCGTTAAGTTCCGGATAAAGGTACGGATGGTTTCTCCCTCCGAGATCTCCTCATCAATCTCTGCCACACTGGCAGTGTACCGCTGGTAATAGTGCGCCAGCGATTCGTCGGGCCTCTGTACCACCTGGGTTAGGGACCTCACACTCTTCAGCAAACGTCTCCGACCCTGGTACTGCTGGATGAACCGGTCGTGCATATCCGCCCAGCAAGTGATGCAGCCTGGGGGCAGACTAAAGAACCAGGTCAGGGCTCTTTCTCCAAGTGTGTTCGGGAACAGCGTACACACTATATCTTCATTCGGGGCTCTTCCCAGACATGCCATGAGGTGCTTCTGGACATGACGAACTGGATCTCCTTCACCATCGTACTCCTTTATCGTGGGGATACCCAGCCCTGGTGGGGCTAGGGTGTCTATGAGTCTGGGAACGAAGGGATGAGTAGACCGATCCCTCAGCTCCAATACCAGCGGCTTCTGCTCTCCCATGCAGATGTTCACGATCTTTACCACCTGATCGGGGGTGATAGGACCATTCAGGGGAATGGTCCTGTGATGTACTGGCCCTGGCCCATCAACCACGAACCTCTCCGGCTGACCGGATACCCCACTTCTGTTCTGGCCCCGGGGCGGAGCCTCCTGTGCGTTCCGAACCTCTGCTGGTGGGGCCACTTCTTCCAACAGGGGCATCTCCTCCTGCCTCCTCGCAGCCTCTCTCCGATCTAAGAGAGCCTCCACGGCTGCCAAGAACATAGGCATGGCTTCTGCCACCGCCCTTGTCAGGTCCACAGCTGGGGGGGCCTCCTGCCCCCTATTGCCCTGGTGCTGAGCAGCAATGTCTTCGGGACCTTCAATGTGCCCCCCTTGTCTGGGAGAGCTCAGCCGGGGGATGGTTCTGGTTTTCCTCCTGTTCTGGTAGTGAATTCAGAGTTGTTGCAGCAGGGTGACGGGAACCACCAGATTGTCCCTGTCTTCTGTGCTTGCCAGCCGCCATCGATCGAGTAGAAGGCATATCTGCTTTTTGTTTTATTCCCACAGACGACGCCAATGTTGGATCACGGTGGAACTCCGGTACGGACTTTGACGGCAATCCTAGCTCCTTCGCTCCACGCAATCCTGCAAGAGGGGATAGACCGGGCGGTGACCCAGAATCCCTCTCCGATGCTTAAATGAGTGCCTAATACGAACTGGCAAGCAATAATCTCAAAGGGTATGTCATTCAACGTAAGTGTTCTGAGGTGACCTCTTGCCCTTTTATAGGCGAAGAGATGCCTCAGGTACCTGGTGAACCGTTGGGGGTGGTTAGCCCGTATCCCGCGTATCTCGGATGTGATCCCGCCTATCTAGGCCATGATCTCGCTTATCTCGGCCACGCCCCGCATATCTCAGCCACGCTCCGTGTATCTTAACCACGTTCCGCGTATCTCGGCCACGCCCCGCGTATCTTGGCCTTATCCTCTGGTAACGAGTCCCGACTCCCGTCGGGGACTCCAGAGTTATCTCATTGTGTCACCGCTCGGGGCCCCTCGTCATCGTGACAGGGCCAATCGTTCTCAGGGATTCTTCATCGGGGCCTACTTAAAGGCTTCTCATCGGGAGCTTCCAGCTCATCTGTCGGGACCGACTCTGTCGGGACCTTTCATCATCGGGACTCCCTTCGTCGGGACCCTTCTCCTAGGTCATCTTGACCTTCATTTGGGGCCTGGTGGGCCTGTTTGCCGTTTCCTCACCGTTAAAGGGCCTGACGGCTGTAGTCGAACCCATCACTCCCGTCCGACCATGAAGGTCCCGAAACCCTTCCGATGTGTAGTATTCCCGCCCAAGGGGTGTACGCGACGTCCGGAACACTTTCATCCAAACCGTCTGTCGTGACGGCTTGTCCTCGCTTTACACATCCGACACTTAGAAAATCTCACAAACCACTCCATGCCTGCTAAGGGTTTAATCCATTTAAAATTTGTTAACTGAGCTTGTTTAGGAGTTAACGGTGTCATCAAACACCTTAATCTCCTTTGAGCCTATATATAGAACCTCGCCCTCTTTCATTTACTAAGTTGAGATCACTTGAAAGATTTGAGCTCTCCCTTCTCTCTACATTGTTCTAACTTAAGTATCAGAGAGGGTTCGCCGGTACCACCCCCGGCTTACCCCTCGTGCAGGTTCGCGAGAGGACGGCCGCGAAGAAAGTGCGAGGAAGTGGATTACGGAAGGAGACTGTTGGGTCACGAAGGAAGGAAATTTACCCGTAAGTTGGCTATTTGGATTGACGAACCGTCGACCCGATGGGCAGGACTTAATACTTGGTGTCGTCCGTGAATTTTGAACAAACAAGCCTAACTATCTCATAGGAGATGGCAAACACATATGTCATACATGGAGGATTTGGATCAGGCGGAGAGTCAGGAAATGCAAGAGAAGCATACATGGCAGAGGCAATCAAGAACAAAGGCAAATAGCATATAAAAGAGGAAACAATCAAATTCTCGAAGCATGACATGGAACATGTGACATACCCACACAACGGTGCATTGGTCATAACAATGAGAATCACCGACAGAGATATTGGCAGAATTTTGGTGTATGGAGGAAGCTCAACCAGTATCTTGAACAAAAAAGTGATCGACACTTTAGGAGTACGACCGATTGACATAAAACCAGTGCACTCCCTGATGGGTTCCGATGTAATCGTTAGCCCCGTTAACAGCCAATGGATGGCGAATAGGTCCAGTGGGCCTCGTGAAAAGCCTGGAAGGCCCAGAGGCCCAGCACGAAGGGTCCCGACTTTAGCGGTCCCGATGTATGAGCTGAATACTCCCGATGAGAAGCCTCTGAGTAGGCCCCGATATGCCTTAGTAAAGGCCCCGATAATAAAGCCCCGCAGAGGCTGGACCTGTCCCGTAGAGACTGAAGGTCCTGGGTGGTGACCTAGAATGAGACAACTCTGGAGTCCCCGACAGGAGTCGAGACTTGTGATCAGAGGATAAGACCGAGAAACCCGCCTACTAGATAAGAGTACTGGAAGACGGTTAGAATACAGATAAACTCCCCGTGATACGCAGGGCGTGCCCGAGATACGCGGAGTACGGGTAAGATACGCGGAGCGTGGGGCGAGATATACGGAATCCCGACCGAGATATACGGAATCGTGGCGAGATACACGGAATCATGGGCGCAACGGCCAAGCATGGTCACAGGTAACTGGGCAACTCCTCCTCCTATATAAGGGAGGAAGTTACCCCAGAAAACGCATACTCTCTAATACGAACTTAGACTCTTTGCTTACCACCCATTGATCACCATACTCATTTAAGCATCGGAGAGGGATTCTGGGTCACCACCCAGGTCATCCCCTTTTGCAGGATTACGCGGAGCCCAGGAGTCCAAGCTTTCCATCAAGGACGTAACGGAGCTTCGCCCGTGATCCAACATTGGCGCCGTCTGTGGGAAGCTTACGAAAAGTCGAGATAGCTTCTACCAGATCAATGGCCGGTGGTGGCAAGAAGAAGCAAGTTCAGGCTGGCAGTTCTCGTCCCGCAGGAACTGTGAACTCCCCGTTGCCAGAACGCGTTGCTGAACAAGGTGAGAACCCTGCTCTCTCCCAGACAGGGGGGCAAGGTGATGGCTATGAGGTCTCAGTCCGAGACGCCGAGACGAACAGGCAGGATGTCCCGCGTAGGGAGGAAGATGAGGCTCCCCCAAACCCGGTGGGCCATGGAAGAGAAGGAGTCCCGCGAGGGAAGAAGGGTCGTCTTCGAACTCGGAGTTGGCCAAGGCAGTAGCGGAGGCTATGCCCATGTTCTTGGCCGCTATGGAGGCCTTGCTGGATAAGAGAGAGGCCACCAGGAGAGCGGAGGAGTTGCCTCCGCGAGAAGAACTACCACCACCTCCGCCGAGGGTGGACCCCGAGGAACAGGAGGTTCCGCCCAGGAGCAAGGGTAAGGAACCAGCACACCCGGAGAAGTTCGTGGTTGACGGCCCGGGACCGGTGCAAAATAGAACCATTCCCTTGAATTGCCCCATCACCCCCAATCAGGTGGTGAAGATCGTGAGCATCTGCATGGGTGATCAGAAGCAGATGACATCGGAGCTGAGGGATCGGTCCAGCCATCCTTTCGTGCCGCGGCTGATCGATACCGTAGCCCCGCCTGGGCTAGGTATTCCTACCATCAAGGAGTACGATGGTGAGGGGGACCCAGTTCGCCATGTGCAGAGGCATGTCCGGGCCTGTATGGGACGAACATCGATCGATGATCTCATATGCTCATTGTTCCCGATAACCCTGGGAGAAAGGGCCATGACTTGGTTCTTCAGCCTCCCTCCAGGAAGCATCACCTGCTGGGCCGATATGCACGACCGCTTCATCAAGCAGTATCAAGGTCGAAGGCGTCTTCTGAAGAGCGTGAGATCCCTGACTCAGGTGGTGCAAAGGCCCAACGAATCGTTGGCATACTACTACCAGCGATTCACTGCTAGTGCCGCGGAGATTGATGAAGAAATTTCGGAGGGTGAGACCATCTGCACTTTCCTGCGGAACTTGAGCGCTCCATACGGCTCCGATCTGATGCACAGCGTAGCCGCGAAAGCCGTGTGGAGTATGGAGGCCCTGCAAGCGAGGGTGAAACAGCAAATCGACATCCAGGAGTCGAAGATTGCTGCTGGAGAACTCGATCCCCCGAAGTCGGGAAGAGGAAAGCCATCGTCCAGGCTGTCGGACGATCGCAAAGGGAGCGACAAGTCGGAGTGAAGTAAGAACCGTGGTCGTCCCGATAAAAGAGAAGACAAGCGTCCTCCGAGGAAGGACAACCGAGATGGTCGGGCTGTTCCCATCAATAGCTCGATGACCTCTGTGTTAGCTGTGATGGACAGACAGGGTCTCGCTCGATACCCCCCGAGAAAAGAAGGCGAATTCCTAGGAGGCCGTCCTGACCGTTACCGTCGCTACCATCGAGCCAATGGTCACGACACTGAGAACTGTCGGGAGCTGAAGAAGGAGATTGAAAAGCTGATCCAGAAGGGAAAGCTGAAAGAGTTCGTCGGGAAGGGTCGGTGCCGATCCCGTTCCAGAAGTCGGTCACGATCCCGTTCCAAGTCCCGCGACCGATCCCCGAAGAAGAAGAAGGTCGAACATGAGGCCTCGGGTTCAGGTGCCCGTAAGGAGAGGCGCGGAACTATCAACGTTATCCATGGAGGAATGGCGGCGGGAGGAGATACCTCTGCTTCCCGGGAGAACTACGCTTCTCGCATATCTGCCGCGGTGGTGCTAGGCAAACGGTCCCGGTCGTGGACCCTGAAGGAGGAAATTGTAATTTCGTTCTCGAAGGAGGATCTAGTGGGCGTAGAGAGCCCTCACGATGACGCCCTGGTCGTGACCCTGGAACGTGGACGGATTCGAGATGAAGCGGATCCTGATAAACGGAGGGAGCTCCTCCGATATTCTTTTCATGGACGCTCTGGAAGCCATGGGAAAGACGAAGAAGGACTTGACGCAGGTGGACTTCCCGATGGTGGGATTCTCTGGCTCCACTTCCTACCCGTTGGGAATGATTACCTTACCAGTAGAGTTTGGTAGTAGCTGGAAAATGGAGAAGCGAAACGTGGATTTCGTCGTCGTGGAGTCCGCGGGGGCATACAACGCGATCATCGGGAGGACCACCATCAACCCTCTTATGGCGGTCGCCTCGACGGTCCACCAGAAGATGAAGTTCCCGACTGATAATGGGGTCGGAGAAGTTAAGGGTGACCAGGTGGCATCGCGGAAATGCTACGTTCACGCCACCCGACGGAGAAGGAGGGAAACCATGACTATCCTTCAGACTGATACTGATCCTCGAGAGGAGTATGGGCGTCCCGCCCCCATGGAGGATTTGAAGGAAGTAGAGATCGATGGACCTCAGAGGAAGGTGAAGATCGGCTCTGCTTTGTCGGAGGAAAGAGCCCGAGAGCTGATCGAGCTCTTGAAGGAGTTTAAGGAGCTGTTTGCCTGGTCCCCGAGTGATATGCCAGGAATAAGCCCCGACGTGATAGTGCACGAGCTGAAGATAGACCCCGCAATCAAGCCTATCGCGCAGAGAAGGCGTCCGATGGGCGCGGACAAGAGGATCGCGATCCAGCAAGAGGTGGGCAGACTGCTCGATGCTGGATTCATCAAGGAGCTCCGATTCCAGACTTGGGTGGCTAACCCGGTGCTGGTGCGAAAGAGTAACGGAAAGTGGCGGATGTGTGTCGACTTCCGCGACCTGAACAAAGCCTGCCCGAAGGACTGCTACCCGCTTCCGAGGATTGACCAGCTGGTGGATGCCACATCGGGACATGAGCTGCTGAGCTTCATGGATGCCTACTCCGGGTACAATCAGATTAAGATGGCGAAAGAGGATGCCCCCCACACAGCTTTTTACGCTGACAGTGACGTCTACCGTTACGATGTGATGCCCTTCGGATTGATCAATGCCGGAGCAACTTACCAGCGGATGGTGAACAAGTTGTTCGGGGACATGCTGGGGAAAACCATGGAGGCATATGTGGACGACATGCTGGTGAAGTCCCGACAGGCAGGAGACCATGTCCAGAATTTGGCGGCGGCATTTGAGAGGATGAAGTTCCATCAGGTTCGGCTGAACCCCGACAAATGTGCTTTCGGGGTGAACTCATGGAAGTTCCTAGGGTTCATGGTGAGCCAGAGAGGAATCGAGGTGAACCCTGAGAAGCTGCGAGCAATCGAGGAGATGCAGTCCCCGAGGACTCATCGGGAGGTCCAGGTGCTGAATGGCCGGTTGGCCGCGATGAATCGCTTCCTATCCAAGGCGAGTGACCGAGCTATGCCATTTTTTGATGTGCTGAGGGCCAACAAAAAGTTCGAATGGACCGACAAGTGCGAGGAGGCGTTCCAGGCACTCAAGCAGCACCTCCGTACCCTTCCGCCGTTGGCGAAACTAGTACCAGGCGAGCCGCTCTATCTCTATTTGGCTGTTTCTGATGTGGCTGTTAGTTCTGTTTTGATTAAAATTGTCAAGGGCAACCAAGTGCCTATCTATTATGTAAGCAAGGCGTTTGCCAAGTCTGAAATAAACTATCCCGCTATTGAGAAGTATCTCTTCGCGTTGATTATCGCCGCTCGAAAACTGCGACCTTACTTCCATGCCCATGAAGTCACGGTACTGACTAATCAGCCTTTGAAACACTTTTTAAACCGACCGGAGGCGTCGGGGAGATTGGTGAAATGGGCCATCGAGTTGACGGAGTTCCGCATTCATTTTTCTCCGAGAACCGCTATTAAGGGCCAGGCATTGGCAGATTTTACAGCTGAGTCTACGGCACCCGATCTGGAAGTAACGGGTCCCGCAGAGGGGGCAACCATGGAGGAAGTCCCGACAACAGAACAGCAGCCAGAATAGCCAAATGAGGAGAATACTTGGGAGATGTACACTGATGGTTCATCGAGTGTAGAAGGCTCGGGGGCAGGATTCGTATTAATACCGCCCGGTGGAGGCGAGCCCCTGCGATATGCCTTGGCGTTGACATTCAAAGCCACCAACAACGAAGCGGAGTATGAGGATCTCATCACAGGCCTTAAGATTGCCAAGGGTACGGGGGTTGACCATTTAAAGGTGAAATGCGACGCTAGCTTGGTTGTAAATCAAGTCCAGGGGAACTATGAAGCTAAGAACCCAACAATGAAGAAATATTTGCACGAGGTGCAGACTTTGAAGGGAAGCTTCAAAAGCTTTAATATCGAGGCGATCCCGAGGGAAGAGAACGCGGAAGCAGATGCCTTGAGCAAGTTTGCCCTGGGAGTTGCCCCCGAGGAGAATCGGAAGGTGCATTTCCTAGAGAAGGTGATTATCTCAAACATTGATCCGGCGGAGATCTGTGCTATTGAGACAGGATCGGAGGAAGAAGAGAAGTCCACTTGGATGACCCCGATGGTTACGTACCTAACTACGGGGGTACTCCCCGATGACAAAGTGGCAGCTGTCAGGTTACGGCAAATTGCGGACAACTATGCAATGGTGGACAACCAGTTGTACAAAAAAGGGTACGTAAAGCCTTTTCTAAAATGCGTAGCAGAGCCTGACACAAATCGGATCCTGAGGGAGTTACATGAAGGAGTCGTGGCCTGCCATGAAGGAGCCCGATCTCTGGTAAGAAAGGCATTGAACCTAGGCTACTATTGGCCATCGATGAACAAAGAAGCGACCGCGATGGTCCGATCCTGTGATGCATGCCAGAGGTACGCCCCAAATTTCGTGGCTCCCGCCGCGGACCTAATGCCCATCAGGAGTGCATGGCCCTTCGCGCAATGGGGAATTGACTTGGTGGGACCACTTCCCCAAGCGAGAGGTCAGTGCAAGTACTTACTCGTGGCTATCGACTATTTCTCAAAGTGGATAGAGGCTAAAGCATTGGCTAGAACGACGGGGCAGCAGGTCCTCAAGTTCCTTCAGACTCAGATCATATCCCGGTACGGGGTCCCGCGAGTGTTGATCAGCGACTACGGCCCTCCGTTCAATGGGGCTCAGTTGGAGTACCTGGAAGAATTAAACATTGAGCAACGGACTGCTTCAGTCCGCCACGCTCAGACCAATGGCCAGGTAGAGTCAGCCAACAAGATCGTGATGGATGGCTTGAAGAAGAGAGTCTACGCCTTACAGGGCCATTGGCTGGATGAGCTCGAGAATGTGCTATGGGCTGTGAGAACGACACCCAAGCAATCAACAGGAGAAACTCTGTTTGGCCTGGTTTATGGCACGGAGGCAGTCGCTCCCGTGGAGATAGCGGTGGCGTCCCACCGCGCGAAATACTACGAGCCTCTGACAAATGAGGAAATGAGACGTTTGGACTTAGACCTACTCGAGGAGAAGAGATGGAAGGCTGATGAAATCCAGGCCCAAATGCGTCTGGCAACAGCCCGATATTGTAATCGGCGTGTCAGGTCCCGACAATTCTTCGTGGGAGAACTTGTCTGGCGGAGGAATGAGTTTGTTCATCAAGATCGAATCAACAAGCTGTCACCAAAATGGGAAGGACCTTACAAGATCGTAGGGATGCCAGTGCCCAATGCATACAAGTTAGAGGATCTCGAAGGCAAGACGTTGAAGCATTCCTTCAGTGGCAAACACTTGAAGAAGTATCATGTTTGATATTAAGCCGCCGTGAAGGGCGCAAATTGTCTATCAATAAGATCCGATGTGAGCCTATTTTGAGTTATTTATGAATAAATAAATTGCCTCCCTATCAAATTGCTTTCAAATTTATTCTAACTGTTAGTAAGACGTCCTGAGTGACGCGACAAAAGCCTTCCGAGGTACGATGAAAGCCCCGCAGGGGATGCGTAAGTCGTCTATATGACGCAGCCAAAAGCCTTAACAGGTACGGACAAAAGCCCTACGGGTTACACGTAAGTCGTCTATATGATGCAACCAAAAGCCTAGGTACGAAAAGGCCCTGACGGGTCCGCGTAAGTCGTCTATATGATGCGGCCAAAAGCCTTAACGGGTACGGAAAAGCCTTAGACAGGTCCGCGTAAGTCGTCTATATGATGCGGCCAAAAGCCTTAACAGGTACGGAAAAGCCTTAGACAGGTCCGCGTAAGTCGTCTATATGATGCGGCAAAAAGCCTTAAAAGGTATGATTAAGCCGTCCGGAGGAGACGCAGTAAAAGCCCTAAGGGGTGTGAAAATGGCCTTGAAAGGCAGGGACGAGAAACCTTAAGTGGTGAAGTCCCGATTTTGGACGAGAAGCCTTAAGTGGTGAAATCCCGATTTTGGACGAGAAGCCTTAAGTGGTGAAGTCCCGATTTTGGATAAGAAACCTTAAATAGTAAAATCTCGAGTAAAAGCGTCGGAAGGACGTATGGAGTCATCTTAAATGGTGCATCGGAACGTTTTGAGGAACGAATTTAAAGCCGCTTTAGATAAAGTGCAAACGAGTATCGGTGCCAAAACAGATAGAAAGAAACTGCTTAAATAAAGGCCAGAAGGCCAAAGAGGTTCGATACAAGAGACAAAGGAGAAAGACAACAAGGACTAAAAGATGTAAGCATTAAACTTGGTCCTTGTGGGAAGGTGGATCCTCAGCAGCATCGGAGGGAACGGAGTTTGGAGGGGCCTGGGCGGAAGGCTCCGCAGCTGGCGGAGTCGAGTCCATGGCAGCGGCCTCTTCACTCTCCGCGGGGAGGTTGAAGTATTTCTCCGCGAAGGGGGCGAGGGTCTCGGACTTCTTGAAGTCAATGGAATCCTCGTATGCTGTGTAGAGCTCTTCGACAGCATTGAACAGAACGTTCTCCACCTCGGACTTACAGAACTCTACAGCAGCCACCTTGAATTCTTCAGAGTCCCGATACTCCTCGAAGCCCCGCTGGTGGCCCTCCTCGAGGCCCTGAGTCTTTGCCTCAGCCAGCTTGGCAGAGAACTCAGCCCTCTCCGCCTCAAACTTCGCCTTGGCCTCCGCGAGGAGATCCGCGAAGACGTTTTTCTCATGAATGAGCTGCTTCTTCTCCTCCTCATTCCGCTGCTGGTCAGCCTGGACCATCTTCCGCTCCCGACGCATGACAGCCTCATGATCGTGAACCTTCTTGAGCAGGTTGGAGGACAAATCATCGAGGAGAGCCTTCTCCTTGGCCATCTTGTTCTTGGCCGCTACAGCCTCGTCGAGTTCTACCTGAAGCTTGGCTAAAGCATCAGGGTTCGACTGGGCCTCCGCCGCCTCCAAAGCACCCTTCAGGGCCAGGATAAGGCCGAAGCAGCGCTGTTGGTTCGCGGTGTCCTAAAAGAAGGAAAGGAAAAGATCAAGACATAAGCAATCGAAGATAAGAGTAATGACGAAAACGAAACAAGGATAGAAATTTCACCTCCATCCGACGAATGGCCATGTCGCGGATCTCCCCCTCAAGGTCCTCCCGCGCAAAGGAAAGGGGCCGCCTCAAGGCTGGAGGAACGGAACCCGCCAGCAGATGCAGGGCCAGTCCAGGATCAAGCTCTCCCCGTCGAAGTGGAACCCCTCGGAGAGACTCGATCGGGTTCCAAGGCATCATCCCCTCATCGGGGGTGAAAACCTTGTAAAGGTTTTCATCCACGGGGAGAGGGGGGATAACCCCAGAACTTTCAGCCGGAGGAGCCACCTCAGCTGGTGGCTCAGGAGTCGGAGTGCGAAAAACAGGAGGAGGACTTCGGGACACGTCCCTCACAGCAGGCCCCACGCTCCTTGACCTCGATCTGCCGCGGGGAAGCAAGCCCCCCTCATCAGGCTCCTCGACAGAAGGGGAAGCCTCCAAATTGGTCACCTGGCGGAACTGAGGGACGTCCTCCAGCATCAGTTCTTGCGGAGCTGCAGTCTCCGCTGGAATGATAGCCTCCGTTGGAGCAGGAGTCTCCAAGGGACCTGCGGTGGCGGGACGAATAAAGTTAGGAAGAGTACCTTCAGGGCACCAGATGATTTGACGATTGAAATGTCTATTCTTCCCAAGGACGTTGTAATATCCTGCCTCAAGAACGTGGGGAATTTCTCCTCGAAGGATGTACTTGATCTCTTGAACCCGTGTTTTCCGATCAGCGGGGATAAACTCCTTGGGGACTAATTTTTTATATTGTTTAATTGCACGACGAACGCGCTTACCTTCCTCGACGGTGGTGGCCCCGAAGGCCCGATCTATCTCCTCCCGCCTGGCCTTCTTGGCCCCGACTTGCTCGTCGGTAGGAGGAGCAGCAGATAAGGGAGTGGAGGAGGAAGCACCCTTCTTCGCCAGCTTGCGCTTCCGCCGGGAGCCACTCTGGACGGCATCAGTCTCGCCCTGCTTCAGAATGAGATGAGTCAACAAAGAAGCCTTCTTAGCTGCAAAGGTAAAAATAAGATAGTTAGAAATATTACCCAGATGACTAAATCTTTGGAAACAGAGTCAAGGAGTCGGACTCCGATAGTAATCAGGTTCTTCTCCTGGAGCTTGTTGGCATCGAGGGGTATGAAGTTGTCTCCCCAGCGATAAAGTTGAACCATCTGGAGGGTGTTGAGATCATCCTCGGTGTAGTCTTGGAGCTTGGGGGCAGGATCCGCCACGACCTCCCATCGAGGCCAGGGAACAGAGCTATGCTGGACGAAGAAGTAGTACTTCTTCCATCCGCTGTTGTCGGATCCTGAGTCACGGATTAGCACCCGATCCTTGTGGAACTTCCAAGTTTCGCTATCCCAGCCGAAACGTGAAAGTTGCTCCTTTGTCCACTTGGGGAGTCGAGGGGAGAAGGAGCAGACACCGGCTTTGTGCACTTCATGCCGTAGAAAGTGCGGAACAGCAGAAGACTGTACGTCCACTGCTGGCGGTGACACACGAGCTGGAAGGCATTCCACACGCGGATGGCGTGTGGAGAGAAGGTACAGGGATGCGTTTTGTAGAAGTTACACATCTCCACCATGTTTCCGCAGAAGGGGAACCGAATCCCCGCGCTTATTTGTCCAGCGGAGACGAACACCTCCCCTGCCCGAGGAGGCGTAATAATGTGCTTCCTTCTAACAGCAGCTTGGGACTCATAGGGGAAGCGAGGCTCCCAATCCGAGGTGATACACCCCTCTCTGAGGGCAGCCTCATACGAAGCCTCAGATATCTCATTGACAGCAAACTCGAAAACGAAAGGAGCCCTAACCTCAGAACTAGCTTCGTCTAGAACGATTGCAAACGAAAGGATTTGAGAAAGGAAGAATAAACAGCAAGTAAATCATGAAAACTTAGAAGAAAGTCCTTACCAGACATGATCGGTGGTCGAAGAAGTAAGGTAAAGGAAGATCGGAAGGGTTGAAGGCCTTGGATCACTTGAACACCAGGAGGAGCTTGAAGAGGAAACTTTGGATGCAAAGATGGCTGAAATCGAGAGAGTGCAGAAGAAGTGAATAGTACCAGGGTTTTAGCTTTTATAAGCAAAAGGATAATTGTAGAGACTCAATCTTGACCATTGAAGATGAAACGATTCAATCACAATCGTTGAAATTATGGAGACGGTACGGAGGAGACAGCTGGATAGGCTTGATCTACACCGTTGAAGAGGAAACGACACAATCTTAATCGCCGAGATCATAGGCACGGAAGGGACGTGTGTGACGTCACAGTTGCTTTTTCAGAAAACAGCAGTCACGCTGGTTTAAACGTCGTTTCCTTATCCCTAGGCATTTAATGCCACAGTAACTGAGGAGTCCCCTCGGATTTGGCAACTGCCCGTGGGGCCTGGTGGGCCCAAGGCAATCATGAGTAAGAGACTCTGTTACGCAGCGATCACACGCAAGGCAGAAACCCCCGACGGTGGCATCGGGAGGTACGAAGACAAAGGCCTCTCACGGTGGTTTCGGAAGGCGTGAAAGCGAAAACCTTCGACAAAGAGGTCAAAAGATCTGAACTGAAAGACATGACGAACTAAAAGTCCCCCATGTCTTGGGGGCAAATGATGGGTTCCGATGTAATCGTTAGCCCCGTTAACAGCCAATGGACGGCGAATAGGTCCGGTGGGCCTCGTGAAAAGCCTGGAAGGCCCAGAGGCCCAGCACGAAGGGTCCCAACTTTAGCGGTCCCTATGTATGAGCTGAATGCTCCCGATGAGAAGCCTCTGAGTAGGCCCCGATATGCCTTAGTAAAGGCCCCGATAATAAAGCCCCGCAGAGGCTGGACCTGTCCCGTAGAGACTGAAGGTCCTGGGTGGTGACCTAGAATGAGACAACTCTGGAGTCCCCGACAGGAGTCGAGACTTGTGATCAGAGGATAAGACCGAGAAACCCGCCTACTAGATAAGAGTAGTGGGAAGACGGTTAGAATACAGATAAACTCCCCGTGATACGCAGGGCGTGCCCGAGATACGCGGAGTACGGGTAAGATACGCGGAGCGTGGGGCGAGATATACGAAATCCCGACCGAGATATACGGAATCGTGGCGAGATACACGGAATCATGGGCGCAACGGCCAAGCATGGTCACAGGTAACTGGGCAACTCCTCCTCCTATATAAGGGAGGAAGTTACCCCAAACGCATACTCTCTAATACGAACTTAGACTCTTTGCTTACCACCCATTGATCACCATACTCATTTAAGCATCGGAGAGGGATTCTGGGTCACCACCCAGGTCATCCCCTTTTGCAGGATTACGCGGAGCCCAGGAGTCCAAGCTTTCCGTCAAGGACGTAACGGAGCTTCGCCCGTGATCCAACACTCCCCACTAAGAGGATTCTTAGGAGCATCAAGCTATCTGATGGCAATAATCACACTACCTATAAATTAGGGACAAGACAGAAACAATTGAAGATCGGTATTCCTTTCCTATTTGTAGAAACCATGGATGAATACAATGAAATCCTAGGTGTAACCACAATCAACAAATGGGGTATGATACCATCAATTCCACACCAAAAACTGAAGTTCCCTACAAACGCAGGAATTGGGGAAGAAAAGGGAAACCAAAAGGCCGTAAAGAAATTTGGCAGAATAGCACTCATGAGAACAGGCAAAGTTGAAAAAGAGATCCTTTCAATAGACGAATACCCAAGAGAAGAGCACGGTACACCTGCACCCATGGAGGATCTAAATGAAGTGCTAATAGACGAGCCCGGAAGAATAGTGAAGATTGGAGTCTCATTAACAGAGAAAGAAGAGTCACAAATAACATCGCTTCTGAGGGAATACAAAGAATTATTCGCATGGTCACCGAGTGACATGCCAGGAATAGCAGAAGAGGTAATATCCCACAAGCTTAACATAGATCTCGCAAAGCGTCCGATAACACAGAAGATAGGAGCAATGGGTGGCAGTAAAAACATAGCCATCCAAGAGGAGGTTGAAAGATTGCTAAAAGCAAAATTCATCAAGGAGGTCAGATTCCAAACATGGGTCGCAAACCCAGTTCTGGTTAGAAAGGTAAACGGAAACTGGAGAATGTGCATAGATTACCGAGACCTCAACAAGGCATGCCCAAAAGACTCGTATCCTTTACCTAGAATAGACCAGGTGGTCGACACAACATCAGGTCACGAGTTGATGAGTTTCATGGACGCATACTCGGAGTACAATCAAATCAAGATGTCTGCAGAAGATGCCTCACACACAGCATTTTATGCTGATAGCGACGTCTACCATTATAGAGTCATGCTGTTCGGGCTCATAAATGCGGGAGCTACTTACCAGCGCATGGTAAATAAGCTCTTTGGGTACATGATAGGAAAGACTATGGAAGCATACGTAGACGATATGATCGTGAAGTCCAGGAAAAAAAAAGATCACGTCAAGGACCTACGCATAACTTTCCAAAGGATGCGTCAGTACCAAGTCCGCCTGAATCTGACAAAATGTGCCTTTGGGGTACAATCGGGAAAATTCTTGGGATTCATGGTAAGTCAGAGAGGCATTAAGGTGAACCCTAAGAAATTGCAAGCAATAGAGGAGATGAAATCTCCCACGAAACATAAAGAGGTGCAACAGCTCAATGGAATATTGGCAGCGCTTAATAGATTTTTGGCAAAGAGAGGAGACAAAGCACTCCCCTTTTTTGAGGTATTGCGAGCCAACAAAAAATTAGAATGGACACCAATGTGTGAGGAAGCGTTCCAACACTTAAAATAGCATCTGAAGACACTACCCCTCTTGGCAAAACCAACTCCTGGGGAACCTCTCTTCCTCTACATATATGTGATTAATGTCGCGGTAAGTTCAATATTGAACAAAGAGGAGGACAATGCACAACTACAATTTTACTTCTTGAGTAAGACAATGGCCAAATATGAGATAAACTACGTGGCAATTGAGAAATACCTCTACGCACTAACCATATCTGCACGAAAGTTAAGACCATATTTCCACGCTCACGAGAAACAGTGCTAACAGATAAACCGTTGAAACACCTCTTGAAAAGGCCAGACACGTCAAGAATATTGACAAAGTGGGCAACCGAACTAAGCGAGTTCCGCATTCATTTTGCTCCACGAACAGCCATCAAATGACAAGCCTTAGTAGATTTCATCGCAGAATTCACAGGAATCGATCCTAAAAATGAATTAAATGCAACAGCCATAACAACCCAAGCAGCAATAAATCAAGAGGAGCATCAAAGAAACACATGGGAAATTCACAATGATGGATCATCCAATGCCGGGGGATCAAGCGCAGGCCTCTTCTTGTATCCACCTGAAAAGGGTGCTCCAATGCGATATGCCATGGCCCTAATTTTCAAACCAACAAACAACGAGGCAATAAGAGGCTTTGATAACAGGTTTGAGGATAGCCAAAGGGGTAGGAGTAAAACAACTCAAAGTCAAGTGCGACTCTCATGCAAAAGGGAATTTAACAGCGAAATCTGAAAACATGCAAAAATACCTACACAGGCAAAAGAGTTAACAACAAGCTCTAATAGCTTTGACATTGAGTCGGTTCCACGGGAACAGAATCAAGAGGTGGATGCCCTAAGCAAGTTTTCTTTGGGGGCAGAATCAACAAGAGAAGTTCACTTTGTAGAACAAAGGAGTCTGTGTATCATAGAAAAACTGGAAGTTCTAGCTATAAATGAAGGAGACACTTGGATGTGAACAATGTGTTGATACATCACAGAAGGAATACTGCTAGAAGAAAAGATAGAAGCAACCAAGATTGAAAGATTGCCTGTAAATTACTCAATGATGGACAACGAGCTCTACAAGAAAAGGTTATAATACGCCGTTCCTAAAATGCATAACATACCCAGACACAGAACAAGTGCTGGCAGAGCTACATGAAGGAGAGGCTGGATGTCACGAGGGGGCAAGATCAATTGTCCGAAAGGTTTTCAGCTTGGGATACTATTGGCCAACAATGAACAAATAAGCAAAGGAACAGGTGCAAAAATTTGAACACTTCCAAAGATACTCCCGAAACATAACAGACCCAGCAGCCAATCTCAGTTCAATATCAAGCGCATGGCCATTTTCCTAATGGGGGATCGATTTGATAGGCCCCCTACCGAAAACAAAAGGGCAAAACACATTCATACTAGTAGCAGTAGACTACTTCTCCAAGTGGATAGAGGCAAAGGAAATGGGAAGAACAACGGATGACCAAATAATTAGCTTTATGAAGTCACACATCGTCTCAAGATATGGTGTACCAAAGTTTTTAATAAGTGAAAATGGTTTGAATGGTATTGTAAAGAGTTGAACATCGAACAATGCTTGGCATCAGTGAAATCCCCCCCCCCCCCCCCCCAAACAAACGGATAGGTGGAATCAGCTAACAAAATAGTGCTAGATGGTTTGAAAAAGAGGTTGCATGCCACCAAGGAAAGTTGGGTAGATGAATTAGAAAATTTCTTATGGGCAGTACGAACAACACCGAAGATATCAACAGGAGAAACACCGTTCGGTTTAGTATACGGGACGGATGCAGTGGCACCAGCAGAGATGGCAATAGCGTGACTCAAAACAAATTATTTTGAGGAACATGAAAACAATAAGGCTAGACTCCTAGACTTGGATCTACCGGATGATAAAAGATGGAACTCCGAAGAAGAACAAGCAAGAATGCGTCTGGCATCAGCTAGATACTACAACCGACAAGTCAGAGAAAGACAATTCCATGTGGGAGAATTGGTCCTAAGAAGAAATGAGTTCTCACATCTTGATCAGGTGAGAAAAATGTCTCCAAAATGGGAAGGTCCATACAAGATAGCATCAGTGCCATACGTAAATGCATATCGTCTGGAAGATGGAGATGGATACATTTCAACAAACACATTCAGTGGGGAGTGTTAGATATCTGTCCAATTCGGGTTCGTATTTACATTTCGGGCCTCGCACTCCAAAACCCGTAAAAGAACTCTTCCGCAGACACCCAAGTCCAAAACTGTCCGGAATACGCGCAGTACCCGGATCGGGGGACTTCCGGATTGCTAGACAATCCGGGTAGGTCCGGATTACCGACATACTCTGCGCGCTTATCCCGATTATTTTTCCAAGTATGAGAAGTCAGTGCGCGCATAGTCCACCTTGATGACGGTATACGTTTTCCTTTATACCGGCATCAAACCGTTTAAAATCGGGCACGATCCTTTGGTTTCCTATAAATAGGGACCTAGGCTTCCCATTTTGTACAACTCCCTCATTTTGGCTTTTCGAGCTCTGACTTCTCTCTAAAGACTTTCTCTCTCTAAAAGATTATGACTTGAGCGTCGTAGAGGGCCCAACCAGCATTCCCCCCCCCCCTCTTCCACGCTGGTTACTGCCCCTTGTGCAGGACCCGGAGTTCGAGAGATCAAATTCGGGAAGTTGAAGACTGGTTCGAGGATCGTGTCTCAAGGTTCGCAGCATACAGACAGATACCCATTCATGTGCACACATCCAGAGCCCGTTCGCAGGAGAGAAGCCCGAAGTTACCCAAGTGGAAGCAGACTTAATAGGAAGCATTTGAAAAAGTTCCATGTTTAAACCTAATAACAAAGGCAAGATGAATGACCTCTTGAGAATAAAGGCAGTCAAGAAGTTGTGTTATTTAATCTACTAGAGGAGGATTTCAAAGTTCAAATAATGTGACACAACAAAATACTAATCAAATAAACTCCCCCAAGATTCAAGCAAACATAAGAAAAAGTCTACCAAAATACCCTATAAGGGAAAAACACAAGGTAATGGTTACTTTCGGACGCCTACAAAAGCGTACCTTGAAAGCGGTTCATACACCGCAACTACACTATGTGCTTTCCAGGAACCTATCCTGCGATCTGTGCCATCCAGGAGACCATCCTGTGAAAAATTGTCAACGCCCAGAAGAGCGCATCTTGAAAGCGGTTTATACACTGCGATTATACTCTGTGCTTTCCAGAAGCATATCCTGCGATCTGTGCCATCCAGGAGCCTATCATGTGAAAAATTTTCAACGCCCACAAGAGCGTATCTTGAAAGCAGTTCATACACTGTGATTACACTCTGTGCTTTCCAGGAGCCTGTCATGCGATCCGTGCCTTAGAGGAGCCTATCCTGAGAACAGTTTTTGTCGCCGACAAGAGCGTATCTTGAAAGCAGTTCATACGCTGCGATCCCACTCCGCGCCTTCCAGGAGCCTATCCTGCGATGCTGTGCCTTCCAGGAGCCTATCCTGAGAATGGTACTCGACTGCCCCAAGAATCTTGAGAGCACTTCAAGTCGTCTGGGAGTCAATCCCGCGAACACATTTCAACACCCTCAAGAGCGTATCTTGTAACCATACAACAAAGTGAGTAAATGCAATTCCAAAAGAATGTATATTGTTAGACGCCCACAAGAGCGTATCTTGAAAGAAGTTCATACACTACAATCACACTCTGCGCCATCCAGGAGCCAATCATGCGAACAGTTTTCGACGCCCATAAAGGCGTATCTTGAAAAGAAGTTCACACACGGCAATCACATTTTGTCACATCCAAGAGCCCATCCCTTGAATTGCGCTATCCAAAAGTGTATTTTACAAATACAAGGCACACAAGAAAAAATCTTGCAAACTCCTTAAAAACGCCCTCAGGAGCATATTCTACGCACACACTCAACGCTCCTAGGAGGGTATCCTAAAAATACTCTTAGTATGTTCTCAAGAATGTATATTGAGAAAACCCCTTTTTATAAGAAATGTCATATGAAACATTAAAGATTATTCATACTAACAACACAAGAACAGTTACAACAGAGAAGGAATGACAACTATCAAAACTGAAATGTCAAGCACAAGGATGAAACTTGCAATCGAGCACAACACAATGGCAAGGTGCACTACATCACAACAAGTAAGATAAAGAAAACAAGAAGTAACCCCTTGAACATAAGGAGCATGGAATATAATAATAAAATTAATGTTCTCAAACACACAATCAGTCACAAGCCAAACTGTAAAGAAGAAAATGCAGACAACACAGGAACAGGAAGTACATTACACAAAGTAGTGCAACCAAATACACAGGTACGGAAATATAGAAAGTCACCCAAACTAAGAGTGACGAACAATCCCAAGACCTGCTACTTCACCAGGAGAAACAAAGTGATCTCTTAGAAAAACGGCATGTTGAACAAGGAAATGAAAAAGATCGCCAAGATTAGAAAAAGGAAAGTCAGGAACAACAGTAGATATCCACTCAGCGAGCATCTTCTCGAAAGCACGTTTGGCTAAAGAGAATCGAACTTCAAGATCAGCAAGAAATACAGTAGAGTTCTTATACTCGACAACGACAAACATATCCTCCTCCACTCGAAAAATATTCTCATAAGACACCAATTCAGCAGCACGTAGCACCTTATCAGAGGCAGCCTGTTGTCGCAAGTCTGCAATCTCAGCCTTAAGAAAAATAATCTGATCTTGCAAGGTACGACATTCAGCATCAAGGATACGACCTTCTTCTAAAGCCTCAATAAGCTTACCAGCAAACTGAACATGCGAATCCTGAAGCAACTCCTCCTCCAAGAGCTCAACAACAAAAGTCGACAAGTTCCCTACGTTAACAATACCCTAATCCAAAAAGGGAAATGTTAAGAAAGAAGAAAGTGTAAAAGAACACTCGGCATAACAAACGGAGAGGATGATTACAGAAGCAAAATGAGATAAAGCTCCTCCAACCTTCCCGCAAAATTCTTTCAATTGACTAAAAGGCAACAAACGATCACTCAGCGGAACGACAACTTGCAATACCCGAACCCCCAACCTTAGGAACAAGTAAAGAAGACTAGTTGTCAAAACGACTCCTATCACTGGAAGAAAAGGGAACCCAATCGGAACAAACAAAGTTCTGATTCTACCTACAATAGGAAATACACAAGTCAAAAAATAAGAACAGTAGTCAAATAAAGAAAGAGATACATACCTGCTAAAATCGACTTAACATTCGGCACACGACCCCTCGACAGGGGGGCAGGAGACAATGGTAACACAACATCATCGACATGAATCTCTGTTAGATTACGGGGAGTAATCACTACGTAAACTAAATCACGTTACGTGCCAGTAATTACGCAGCGGAAGATTTATACTTACCACTACAGTTATCCGTAGACCTAAGATCTTTGCATGAGGGAGTTCACGATCCTCCAGTCGGCACCCGTAGGGGTTCTTGTTAAGGAAGCCCTACGTGGTATATTCTCCAAAGAAAAGCCTCTTATCGATTCTTGGCAAGGGGACAGATCTTCGGAGTGTTTGCTCGAAGACAAATTAGCACACCCTTGATGAGGTAGTGGTTCGGCCGAATATGGTGTCTCTGGGGAAAGGGCTTTCTCTCAAAACTCCACTTAAGGGAATTGTGATTAACCCCAATAAAACCCCTAACTCACCATATATATAGGAGGTGTAAAGTGGACAAAAGTCCCCTTTAACTATACTCTAATTTTGGCCGGCCATGTAAAGTATAGGGAGGCCCAATTTTGGGCCTCTCATGTCAATTGGGATTTGGATCTGCCCCAATGTCCTAATGTGACATATACCCAATTTACTTAGGCAACCTATACATATAATGGGCTACCATTTTACGGCGCCTATCACCATATGCTTACAGCTCCCACTCGCCGCAATGAGAGGGTTCCTGTTAATGTATTGTCGTCCAAATCTGTATCAAAATTTCACTCCTTCGATCTTGTCCTTTGCTTCTGAATAGTTCATACGAGGTTTGTCGTGCAACCGGCGGACACGACGGGCATCGTGCTACTCATCTGTTAGGAGTGTTGTAGCGTCCGTGGAACATTGATTCCCTTTTCTTTAATTAACATGTTATAAGCAACATTTATATAGTGTTGCGCTGTATCCTAGGTCAACTGATAATTCCTCATTTTTCCTAGTTTCCACTTAGGAATACTTCTCCAAGGCATCCGTCAAGTATTCACAACCTTCAACTAATATCCAGTTGGTGGCCACCTTAGTGAATACAAGAGCCAGTTAATTACAGGTGAACTTGACCATCCCAATCTTTCATACCCTTAGTCAAACACAACCGGTTTCCAAAGACGTGGTCACTAGGCCTTTTTTTTCAGCACTACGCTCGTACGCTAGGAAGCGACCTTAGGTATGAGTTCTGGGTCCATGAGGATACTTCGGGTGCTTCTTCATAAGGCTCCCGGGATAAATCACACACTCGAGGTGAAGAAGTTTGCACCCATAAGAATCACGAGAATTCCTTTCCTAGCACAACCGAACTGTGACCCTGTGGTCGAACGTGGCACGCGTAGTATGAAGCACGCGTCGATAACATACCTGAACGTTTAAGTTCAAAGGAATGGGATATGTCAAATCATGCTATCGCAGATTCTCATCTGGCCCAGAATGTGGATTAATGATGAACGAATTTCATCATGGCGATCTGCAAAACGAAGATCATGTCGAGTTACTTCGACACTAGATGATCATTTTGCGTAATCAAGTTTATCCCCCTGATTCTTAGCCAGCCTTGCATGGTAGAGGCCTCCCTCCATCGCAAGACAACCATACGTGTGTGACGAGGTAAGGCCCACATTCGACATAGTTTTGGCAGAGGATTGCGTCCTCCTACGAAATAGTTTATATACCGAAAATTTGATGTAATCAAAACATTATGACGTCGATATATCATAAACTCAATTGCAATTATTTCGTTTAAAAAATGTAACTTCCAATTATCAAAATGTTATCACAGATACATGCCATATCTAAACCCTACGCAATCCAAGCAGTTTTACATGCTTTTCGAATATCTCCCTGCGTAGTGGTTTAGTTAATGGGTCCGCAATCATATTATCAATGGACAAGTATTCCATAGTGATTATATTGTCTTCTACCATAGATTTAGCATGATAAAATTTCACATCAATGTGTTTAGTCCTACAATGGTACTTCAGATTCTTTACTGCAGCAATAGCTGCTTGACTGTCAGAGAACACTTTCACAGCTTTACTCCCGACGTCACCATCTAGCAGCGCAGTAAGAAGCCTTTTCAGCCAGACCGCTTCCTGTGCGTTCTTAAAGAGAGCTACGAATTCTGATTCCATCGTTGACAGCGCGACACAGGTTTGCTTCTTGCTCGTCCATGAAATAGCGGCATTAGCAAGGATAAACACTCCTCTTGTGGTGGACTTACGATCATCCGGATCGCCACCATGGTCTGTGTCACTGTAATCGGTCAATTCTAACCTCCCGCCCTCATAGAACAGTGCGCAGTCGACAGTACCTTTCAGATAACGAATTATTCGTTTCACAAACATTAAATGTTTATAGCCAGGATCTGATTGGAAACGTGGTACTAGGACCACGACATAATAGATATTCGGACGGGTGCATTGCATGGCGTATATTAAACTACCAACCATGCTTAAATACTCTGCACCCTTCATCTGTTCACGCTCTGCCAGGTTCTTGGGGCCGTCACGTTTTGACAGTGCGCACCCAAACACCACCGGCGTATCCACGGATTTGGCATCCTGTAATCGGAACCTTTTCAACAGCTTGTTGATATAGGCTTCTTGAGACATGTTTCGACCGGGTTATCGCGGGTTGCCCGCGGGATAGCCCGTCAAAGTCGTCGGGTTGGATGCGAGCCAAGTCCGTCTTCTAGAATCGCGTACGGGCCTTAGCTTTGTATTCTGAATGAGGGCAAGTCCTTTGGGCTCTCCGGAAGGTCGTCCGTATGCACCTGCGAAAGGAGCGTTACCAAGCAGTCCCGATGGAGAGGGGGGGGTGCTTGGCGTGCTCACTCCGACGATCAACATTAGTCGTCTTCTAGAGAGAGAAAGAGAGGGTTTTCTAGAGAGAGGTCAGAGCTTTTCCCACTCTTGCCCAAAGTGATTTTGGAATGACTTGAAAATGTTTACCCCCAAGGTGGCTATTTATAGGAAACCTTGGACCGTAAACCGGTTTTGACCCGGTTCAATGTGGAAATGTGAACCGGGATGTAGGGGTGAGCTTTGGGAAAAGGACTCTGACGCGCGTCTCAGGCGGCTGTCATGAACGGGACGCGCGCGCCTCTGAAACATAGCTCTCGGACACATAGAAGTTAGTTAAAAATCGGGTCTCCGTATACGTCCGAGAGAAAATGGGGGGTGTGCGCGACACCCCCCGGGCGTTGAGCTTACCCGGAATTCCGGGTAAGCTAGGACTTACCCGGAATTTCCGGGTAAGCTTAACTTACCCAGAATTTTCCGGGTAAGCCTAGCTTACCCGGAATTTTCCGGGTAAGCCCCCCGGGGATGCCGGGCAAGTTCGAAACTTGCCCGGTTTCCCCCGGTTAGCTTGCAATCGGGTTTCGCGCGTGTACAAGGTCCGAATAATTAAAATCGAGCCCGAATCACGTGTATGTCCATCACTTGCCCCCGAGTTAAATAATGGCTTGACCTTTGTTTAACTCTATTCTAAGATAGGGTATACGCGTGATTCGGGTCGTCTGCTCACCTCGAGTTTTGACCTACCGAGGGTGGATGCGCGCGGCTCGGATGAGTTCCTCGCCTTAGCTTTTGAGATGGTCACGCTTGGTAACTGCACAAAGGGTTAGTAGCACAACGGACTACGAGTAATATGATAAATGTGATCGTTTGGAGAATTAAGGTGCGAGCGCACATGAAATCCTCCGGGCTTGTACAATGAACAAATAAATACGGAACGTTCATGCCACGACTAAATGTATCAATATGATAATAAATCATGCAAGTCTTGATAAAATGCTTTTCATGCAGTGCAATAGTTTCCTGGAGCCCGTCGTCCAAGACGGCCGTTTTGACGGCGAGACGACGGTCTTGGGTGAACGAAATAAGGCCGGGTTTTGGGAAAATCACATGCAACGAACGTAATATGAAAAATCATAAACACAACGTTTTCAAAAAATTGAGGACCCTTGAAATGACTTAGTTAAATTTATCCAAGTCATTTGATGGTTAAAACCCAAGCCATCAACAATTTAAAAAATGAATGGTGGATAGGAAGGTACCTCTTTGATGTATGGTACCTACGATGTTGTGTAGTCCCCCTCCTCCATGATAGTTTATAAAACTATCAACTTTTGAATTGGTTGTGGTGAAAGTTTTGGAGGAGCTAAGGTAGGGATTTTAGGAATTCACTCTAGGGTGTTAGTGAGACCCCATTTCGGCCGGCCACCACCAGGAGCACCACCGGCGAGGTCAGGGCGGCGCGGCGGCGGCGAGGCGGCGGCGGCAGCAGCGGGTCTGGCGGCTGCAGCGGGCGGCGGCTGCACTTCTTGTGAGTCGTTTTCGAGCTCGATTCGATCCGGTTTCGAGTCCTTTTTGTCGAGCATCGATTGGTAACGTCCTCCACTCCCTTTTCTTGAAGTTAATTAGACCTATAGGGCTGCACATTGGAATTTCAATAAGGTGCATTGTAGGTGTTTGATGAAATGCCTAAGTGGAGTTTTGGCTTGATTTTCCAAATTTGCTTTTGGCTAAGCCCTAAGTGTAGATAGATAGAGTTAAGGATAGCGAACTCCCTTTGTGAAGAGGTCCCTAGGTTCCGACCAACCGAGGGGGAATCGCGGAGGTTCGAAATCGGAGTTTTTCGAGCGAAAAGCTCGACCCCTTGTATCTTTGACACGGGTGACTTGAAATGATGTCCCCTATTGTGATAAAGCCCCCTTGATTGTTTGTGAGTGGATAGCCATGCCCCCGGAGCTTAGGTGATTGCTTGGTAGTTTGCCTTCATTAGTGGCTTAGTTGACCCGAGTGTTCTTCGGGTTGTTAGGGGAGGGGTAAGTCCCTCTGTGGCATGTAACGGGCTTGCTTGAGTGCATTTGAACTGCTTGTATGTGCCCCCGGAGCCTTGAGCCATGTCAAGGATAAATTTTGATCAAAAGATGGTCGGATGGCATTTTGGTAATTATGACCAACTTCGTATGCCTTTGATTTCTTTAGCTCTTGAATTTGTCGCTTTGTAGAGCGCTTGAATACCTGTGTCACATTGCCCAAATGTATGAAAATTTGATTAGTAGGTGGCCTAGGCCTTTGATGAGCGTAAGGATTTTTGACTCCCGAGCGGGAGGGTCCCTAGCTGTTTGTATGCGGACAGTCGGTCCGTTGGGTTGAATGTCATTGCAAAGGGCTTTGATGAGTGTGGTTGATGTGTTGCTTTGGTTTTTGATTGAGTTGGTGTATGGTTTTTGCAGGGCTTGGTTGACGAGCTTGCAGGCGCCCGACTCTGATACTTAGGATATTCTCAGAGACTGTCACTCTCGAACTGCTGAAATGAGTGAGTCTCCCGATTCCTTTCTTTGTACGTATTACTTTTCTTATGATGGCTTGGAGATAAGTGAGGACATCCCCCTTTTACTTCGACTCGATTTTCCCGGGACAGGTGTTAGCCACGAAGCCATTGCGATGACTCAGACCTATCCTCCCAACCGTATCACGACGGAGGAGTTTGTGGAGAGCGTAGATAAGTCAGGGGTCTGTCCTATTTCCGAAGCATGCTTCCCGTTTGACGTATGCCACGATGTCGAGGTTGGCTCAGTTACCGTCCCTCCTGCGGACTTAGATGTAGTTTACACTGGACAGATAGAGGAGGGTTTGCGTTTTCCTTACTGCAAGGATCTTGTCCGCTTGTGTCGTCACTTCCGCATCTCGCCCCTTAACCTCTCCCCTGCTGCTTTTCACGCGTGGACCTGTTTTCGCATTCAGTGTCATAAGCACTCGTGGGCTTATTCCTTGATTCTCTTCCGGACCTTTTACCGTCTGGAGCGACGAGACAAATCGGGGTTGTCCACCTTCTGCAGTCGGTGGCCTTGCCTTTCCTCATTTGACCTTGGGGGCGCCAAGTGGAAGCCGAGCGGGCGGTTTGCCACCCCTTATCCTCGCTCGCAGGAATGGCAAAATCACTATTTCTTTGTGAGCGACGTCGGGACCAAGTGGGAGACGTGTCATGTTCTGGAGCGTGACCCTGTTCCTTCCTTATCCGAGTATACCCCTTAGGATGAGAAGGCCTTTCGCGAGATCTTTCGCGACAATCAGGCGGGGGTTATAGTCCCTTTGACTCAGGGTTCTGAAGAGGAGTTGCTTGCCGCAGGCATCATCGTATCTTCTTCCCAGGGTGTCTTGGTATGATTTCGAATTTTTATAACCTTGTTTTATGTTATCCTGTAGGTTGGTTTCTTAACAAGCAGCCGGCCTTGCAGACTGATGCTGCGCGAGGGCTCCCTGTTGCTGCTCCGGCCCCTGCTGACAGGTCTCGTCATGGGCGAGGAAAAGGACCTATGGGTAAAGTACTTCTTCCTTTTTATCGTTCTCGGCTGTATTCTGTCTGTAGTTCCAATGTTTTCTTTTCCCTGTTTGTAGGTCGTGTGTCTACTGAGAGGGAGCGGGCGGAACCCGTTACTGACTCTTCTCGGCGTCCCTCCACTAAGAGGACCGATGTTGCGGGGCGTGCCTCGGGCGATCCCAAGCGCTCAAGAGTTGAGGGGACGTCTGTCTTGCCTTCTCGTGATAAGAGGAAGCAAGTTGTCGAGCGCGTCCTTCCTGCCCCCGGGCCGAGGCATGGGACGGCGGACGAGGTCCCTCCAGGTTCACGTATGTCTTCGCGTGACAAGAGGAAGCATGTTGGTGAGCGCGTCCCTCCTGTCCCTGAGCCGATGTATGTGGCGGCAGAGGAGATTCCCCCTGTATCAGGTTTGTGAAATCTCTTTTTATGTACTTAGCATATTTTGCTTGTATGGTTGCTTATGTTTGTGCTTTGCAGATATCCCTCCACTTCCTTCGCTTCGTCGAAGTGATCTTGTTCGTCGCTTTGAACGCGACGTCACAGATGGTGTGTGGGTGCCCTACTCGGGTACGCGCCTTCGTTTTCCTAAGGATGCGTCCTTGAGCATTCCTGAAGTTGGCGTTCGGGTGGTGCAGAGGTCTGTTCCTCCTGCTGATCGGAAGGAGTGCCCCCCGAATTCTGCTAGTGCGCGCGCCTTTGTGGAGGAGAGCATCGGGGTCTTCGCTCCGGTGAATGTTTATTCCCCTTGGGGATGATTCACTCATTGTTGCACTTGTTTTGATGATTATACTATTTTTTGATGTAGGTTAATGCTGATATTGCCAATTTATCATCTTTTGTGATCGAGCTATCTGATGAGAAGGATCAGCTTCTGGAGAGCCATGAGGAGCTGGTTAAAGAGCAAGTCTCTTTGACTGAGGATGCGAAAGGCCATGCTGGTGAGCTTCTCATACTATCTGAAGCGCTTGCCTCGAGTCAGTCTCGCGTTGCCGAGATCCGAGATCAGCTGTCTGCTGTGAAAGGTCGGATGGCCCTTCGGGAGGGGGTGCGAGCTGCCGAGTTGCAAAAGGCGAGGGAGGACGGCATTTCGGAAGGCAAGGCCGGCGCTTTTAAGCGGTACCCTCAGAGTGAGCCTTTCCTTTCTGCCGTTCAGGCAAGTTACGAATCTTTGAAGAAGGAGTTTCTTGATGACTTCGTTCCCCTGATGCATCGTCTTGCCCCCCATTTTCCCTTTGAGAAGTTGGATACTCCTGGTGTGATTGGTTTGAGTGATTTGGGGGGGGCTTCCACTCTTCAGGTGGAGGACACCATTAGTGCAGATGGTGAGCCGATGTTTAGCTTTGAGCGGGATGCAGATATCTTTGGTGATACCCCTTCCTGTGACCCCTTCGCGAATGAGGATTGCGATGTTGATGTTCGCCATCTCCTTGACTAGGTCAATATGGACTCTTTGTATGTTTGTTTGTTCCTTTGTATGCGTAGTATTTTGGCGAAAGACTTGTTTAGAGCCTGCCTGTCGTTCGATGTTTGGATTTGCTATCGTAGACCTGTTTGATCTTATATATATATGCTTGACATGAATGCATTAGATAGATGTGATAACTGAATTTCTCCTTGTTATTCTAGTTATAACATAGGATAGTAAAGTGCGGATAGATTAGTACGTCCGACCTTTGCATTTGTTTGCGAGGGAGGATTCCCAATGATCTGCTTGTCCCCCGACTTTTGGCAAGGATGTGAATAGATTAGTACGTTCACATCCTTGTATTGTTGCGAAGTGTGGATAGATTAATACGTCCGACACTTGCATTTGTTTGCGAGGGAGGATTCCCAATGATCTGCTTGTCCCCCGACTTTTTGCAAGGATGTGAATAGATTAGTACGTTCACATCCTTGTATTGTTGCGAAGTGTGGATAGATTAGTACGTCCGACACATGCACTTGTTTGCGAGGGAGGATTCCTAATGATCCGCTTATCCCTCGACTTTTTGCAAGGATGTGAATAGATTAGTACGTTCACATCCTTGTATTGTTGCGAAGTGTGGATAGATTAGTACGTCCGACACTTGCATTTGTTTGCGAGGGAGGATTCCCAATGATCCGCTTATCCCCCGACTTTTTGCAAGGATGTGAATAGATTAGTACGTTCACATCCTTGTATTGTTGCGAAGTGTGGATAGATTAGTACGTCCGACACTTGCACTTGTTTGCGAGGGAGGATTCCCAATGATCCGCTTATCCCCCGACTTTTTGCAAGGATGTGAATAGATTAGTACGTTCACATCCTTGTAGAGGATACCTCAACTCCTTGTATGCGTCGAACGTTCTTTGTTTTGGTTTGTAGTGATGAGCCTTGTATAGGTTGGCTTGTTGTCACTGTTGTTGTTTTGATGCCTTGGTTGTAAGCTTAGGCGTTGTATGTGAGTTAATAGTGTGCCTACAAGAGATATGAAATTTGTTAGACATAACTTCATTTTGGTACGCAAGTATGGAGTTACACATCTCCTTCTTTTGAGGTAATGAATACTAAAGAGCTTGATACGACAGCTTTTAGTTTTATGGTTTCCACTCTTGTTTATGCGTGGAACTTCTTCAAGTGTCCCCCACTGAAAGTGTTAGGCAATTCGTTCCCGTCAAGATCTTGGATGCGGTATGCGTTAATGTATGGAACCGCTACTATCTTGTAGGGGCCTTCCCACTTGGGGGACATCTTGTTGATTTGGTCCAAGTGTGAGAATTCGTTTCTTCTCCAAACCATTTCTCCTACGTGGAATTGTCGCGCCTTGACCTTTCTGTTGTAGTATCTGGATGTGGCTAAGCGCATCTTTGCTTGAACTTGTTCTGATTTCCATCTCTGTTCGTCTGTTAACTGAAGGTCAAGGCGTCTTTCTTCCTCATTGGCTTGGGGGTCAAAATGCGTCGTTCTGTATGAAGAGACGGCGATTTCGACAGGTGCTACTGCCTCAGTTTCGTAGACTAGGCTAAAGGGTGTTTCACCTGTTGACTCTTTGGGTGTTGGGCGCACAGCCTATAAAACACTGCTTAGCTGGTCCACCCATCTTCCTTTCAGAGCATGGACTCTCTTTTTTAGTCCATCCAAGACTATCTTATTTGCTGATTCGACCTGGCCGTTTGTCTGTGCGTGGTGCACTGATGCAAAACGGTGGTCTATCTTGAGACGTTTGCAGAAATTTTGCATATTTCCACTTCTGAATTGGGCACCATTGTCGCTTATGAGTATCTTCGGGACACCATAGCGAGCCACTATGTAGTTTCGGATGAAATCCATGATTTGTGTGTCTGTGATGCGTGCTAATGGCTTAGCCTCAATCCACTTTGAGAAGTAGTCGATTGCGACGACTATGAATTTTGCCTGGCCCTTTGATTTTGGGAGCGGGCCGATCAAGTCAATGCCCCATTGTGCGAATGGCCATGCGCTTGCAATTGGGCTTAATTCTGCTGCTGGAGCTATGATGTTCCTTGAATAAAGTTGGCATGCTTCGCATTCTGCCACCATGTTTGTTGCTTGAGCTCTCATTGTTGGCCAATAGTAGCCTAAGTTCAATGCTTTGCGGATCAACGCGCGAGCTCCTTAGTGGGAGGCAGCCATTCCTCCATGGAGTTCTTCTAGTACCGTTGTTCCTTCTGTGCTTGTGATGCACTTTAGGTAGGGTGTAGAATAACCCTTTCTGTAGAGCTGTCCTTCGATCAAGGCGTAGTTTATGGCTACCCTTTCGATCTTGTTTGCTTGAGTCTTGTCTCGTGGTAGGATCCCTCCAGCGAGGTATGCTTGGATTGGTGTCTTCCAAGTTTCTTCTTCGTCAATGGCAATTACTTCGAATTGGTCTATGACGGATATTATCCTGTTTTCCACAAAATGTGTCTTTTTGCCTTGCTCATTGTTTTGGGCATACTTACTCAGAGCATCGGCCTCCTGGTTTTCTTCTCGTGGGACGGAAGTTATGTGGAAAGTTTTGAAACTTTCTACCAACTCCTTTGCTTGTGTTAAGTACCTCTGCATGTTTTCGGACTTTGCAGTGTATTCTCCTTTGACCTGGTTGACGACCAGTTGTGAATCACACTTTACTCGCAAATGTTCCACTCCAACACCTTTGGCTATCCTGAGGCCTCATATTCTGCCTCATTGTTCGTCGCTCTGAATGTTAAGTTCAAAGCGTACTTCAAGGGGTCCGAGCCGTCGGGTGGGATTAGTAGTAATCCTGCCCCCGCGCCTCCGGTGTTAGATGATCCGTCCGTGTACATTTCCCAAACTTCTGCGGGTGGGACATCTGTCTGGACTTCATCTTGTGGCTCGGGCTCGATCCCTGTGGACTCTGCTATGAAGTCTGCCAAGGCCTGCCCTTTGATGGCTGTCCGTGGAGCGAAATGAATGCGGAATTCACTTAACTCTACAGACCACTTCGTCAATCTTCCTGACATGTTTTGTTTTGCAAGGATGTGCTTCAAAGGCTGGTCTGTGAGGACCGTTATTTCATGCGCGTGGAAGTAAGGCCTTAGCTTGCGCGCGGCTATCACAAGCGCGTACAAGTGCTTCTCGATTGGTACGTAATTGACTTCATACTTGGCCAGTGTTTTGCTCACGTAATAGACCGGGAGTTGGGCTCCTCCTTTTTCCTTTATTAGCACAGAGCTAACTGCCGTGTTACTAGTTGATATGTAGAGAAAAAGAGGCTCCCCTTGAAGTGGCTTTGCTAGTCTTGGAAGTGTCTTCAAGTGTTGTTTGAGTTGTTGGAATGCTTCTTCACAAGCGTTTGTCCATTCAAACTTCTTGTTTGCGCGTAACACTTCGAAGAAAGGGAGGGCTCTGTCTCCAATTTTGGCCAGGAATCTGTTCAGGGCTGCGAGGCGCCCGTTGAGTTGTTGTACTTCTTTGTGCTTTGTTGGAGAGGCCATTTCTTCAATTGCCTTTACCTTCTCAGGGTTTGCTTCAATGCCCCTTTCGCTCACCATAAATCCAAGTATTTTGCCAGACCGTACCCCGAAAGCGCATTTTGCGGGGTTTAGTCTTATTTGATACTTTCGCATTCTCTCGAAGATTATGCGTAGGTCCTCTGCGTGGTTCTTTCTTTTCTTGGATTTTACGACCATATCATCCACGTATGCCTCCATTTTGTCGCCAATTTAAATCTCCAAAAATGAGATTGACCATTCTTTGGTAGGTTGCCCCCGCATTGATTAGCCCGAAAGGCATAACTTTGTAGTTATAGATTTCGCTGTCAGCGTAGAATGCCGTATGTGGGGCGTCCTGCCAAAACATCGGGATTTGGTTGTATCCTGTGTATGCATCCATAACTGTCATCAGTTCATGACCCGCGGTTGCATCTACTAATTGATCAATTCGTGGGAGCGGATATGAATCTTTTGGGCATGCATTGTTGAGGTCTCTGTAGTCGATGCACATTCTTGACTTGCCATTTGGCTTGGGCACAACTACAGGGTTGGCTACCCAAGTTTGATACTTGGATTCTTCAATGAAACCTGCATCAAGCAGTCTGCTAACTTCCTCGCGAATGGCCAACTTCTTGTCCCCACCAATCGACCTTAGCTTTTGTTTCACCACTCGAGCATCTTTGTTGATGTTGAGTTTATGGCAAATGACATCTGGGCTTATTCCTGGCATGTCCTTTGGGGACCATGCGAATAAGTCTTTGTATTCTGCTAGGAGTGCTGTGATTTCAATCACTTCGTCTTTTGATAATGATGCTCCTATGCGCACCATTCTTTCTGGTTCATCGATTTTGAATTCGCGGAGTTCGTCCATCGCTGTAGGCCTCCCGTAGTCATCTCTTGGGTCTTCGTCGATGGTGGGTATTACTGGCATGTTTCCCCCTTGATTTTGTTGTAGCACGACATTGTGGCATTCTCTTGCTACTTGTTGGTTTCCTCTAACTTCTCCCACACCTGCAATGGTTGGGAACTTGATCTTCAGGTGGGCCGTTGAAGGCACCATTCTCCATTCGTTCATGGTTGCATATCCGAGAATGCCATTGTAGGCGTTTAGCTTTTCGACTACTATGAATAGTACGTTGATACTCAGACGTCTTTCTCCTTCGCCCAAGGTTACTGGAAGTGTAATGGTACCCAGCGGGTAGCTAGCGTCTCCCGTGAATCCCACTAGAGGTGAGTTCATTGTTTGTATGGCCTTCTTTCTTCCGAGTGCTAAAACAGTGCCTTTTGTTAGCACGTTTGGGGCGGAGCCTCCATCTACGAGAATTCGCTTTACTTCCATGTCGTCAATGGTCATTTGAATGACTAAGGCGTCGTTGTGGGGGAACGTTATGTGTTCTCTGTCTTTGGCTGAGAAGCCAATGATATCCTCCATGATTGTGTCCTCCCCGTCTGGCTCCTGTGGTTTTTCACTCTTTCCGGCGGCGTACCTCTCCCTTGCATAAGAGGTTTCGCCCCCTGCACTGAAGCCTCCGTGTATGGTGTATGTGTTTTCCATCTTGCTTGTTCGTTTGAGTAACGCAGGCTTTCTGTTCGAAGCCCGCAGACGGCGCCAAGTGTTTCGACCGGGTTATCGCGGGTTGCCCGCGGGATAGCCCGTCGAAGTCGTCGGGTTGGATGCGAGCCAAGTCCGTCTTCTAGAATCGCGTACGGGCCTTAGCTTTGTATTCTGAATGAGGGCAAGTCCTTTGGGCTCTCCGGAAGGTCGTCCGTATGCACCTGCGAAAGGAGCGTTACCAAGCAGTCCCGATGGAGAGGGGGGGGGGTGCTTGGCGTGCTCACTCCGACGATCAACATTAGTCGTCTTCTAGAGAGAGAAAGAGAGGGTTTTCTAGAGAGAGGTCAGAGCTTTTCCCACTCTTGCCCAAAGTGATTTTGGAATGACTTGAAAATGTTTACCCCCAAGGTGGCTATTTATAGGCAACCTTGGACCGTAAACCGGTTTTGACCCGGTTCAATGTGGAAATGTGAACCGGGATGTAGGGGTGAGCTTTGGGAAAAGGACTCTGACGCGCGTCTCAGGCGGCTGTCATGAACGGGACGCGCCCGCCTCTGAAACATAGCTCTCGGACACATAGAAGTTAGTTAAAAATCAGGTCTCCGTATACGTCCGAGAGAAAATGGGGGTGTGCGCGACACCCCCCGGGCGTTGAGCTTACCCGGAATTCCGGGTAAGCCTAGGCTTACCCGGAATTCCGGGTGAGCCTAGGCTTACCCGGAAATTCCGGGTAAGCTTAACTTACCCAGAATTTTCCGGGTAAGCCTAGCTTACCCGGAATTTTCCGGGTAAGCCCCCCGGGGATGCCGGGCAAGTTCGAAACTTGCCCGGTTTCCCCCGGTTAGCTTGCAATCGGGTTTCGCGCGTGTACAAGGTCCGAATAATTAAAATCGAGCCCGAATCACGTGTATGTCCATCAAGACATACACACTTTCCGGGACCCGATCTCTAGCAATCTTAATGCCTAAGATATACGTGGCTTCTCCCATGTATTTCATCTCAAATACAAATGCTAACCAGGACTTTTACTTATTCATGAAACTCACGTCGTTTGCAGCAATGAGTATGTCGTCCACGTATAAGGTTAAGATGACATACTTAGACCCGAAGGTCTTATAATACACGCACAGATCCTCGTGAAGATTCACGAATCCGTTTCTTACGATTTCCTCGTGGAATCTGCGGTACCATTGCCGTGACGACTGTTTAAGACCTAAGATGGAACTTTGGATTTACAAACTTTACGTTCGTTACCATGAGTAGTGAAACCCTCCGGTTTTCCATATAGATCTCTTCCTCAAGGTTTCCATGTAGGAATGCGGTCTTAACATCCTTTTGGTGTATCTCGAGATCGACACTTGCGACGAGGACCATAAATGGCCCTAGCCGTGGTTTCACGCACAGTTAGTGTGTTCGTCTTTGTCAAAGTCCACTCCGTGAAATCGGGTAAGTCCTTTCACAATAAGTCGGTTTATCCGACCTTTACCATCAGCGGTGAGCCTTCTTTCAGGGCTCACCTTATCCTTGTGCCCATGTGGTTAGCAGGTAAATCAACTATAGACTATAATGGTTTTCATTTAAACGATCTATCTCTTTTATTATCCTCCATTTCTCCACTTGAGGTCTTTCCAATGCTTGTCAACAGTTATTAGAGTTAGGTTTTCACCCTACTCGATGGGATACTTCTTGGAGAAGTTCGATGCCTTTGACATTCGTCTAGGCTTGTTTATCCCATCTTTAGTCTGAACGTCTCTCCCACTCGGAATAATGCCTCTTATCGGAGCATCGCTTCCATTGGGAATCATTCTCCAGCTCAGAACAATGCTTCTTATCGGAGCATCGTTTCTATTGGGAACAAGAGCAGTGCTAGAACCTTGATCTACAACTTTCCTTTGACAGACTCTTGGTTTCGGGGTTTCACTTCCGAGATGAATTCCTTTATCACTAGGATCTGGAACCAAGTTTGGTCGGTTCACTCCCACTGGAAACAATGGGTAGTTGTGTCATTCCTGGTTCAGCAATTTTGACTATTAGGTTCAACTTGATTCGTCTCAACAACAACAGTGATTGTGTGTGGTAGGGTTTATTCCTCCCACTGGATTTATTATGAAAATGACCCCATTCTCATTTACCATTTTATTCACTTGAGTTGCTGGTTTCAAATCTCTCCCACTCGAATTAAGTGGGGCCTGATTATCAGTTATATCCTGTTCGTTTTGATCAAGACTACATTATTTTTTAAACTGTCCATGCATCGGAAAATTCGTCCTTTTAGTGAAGTTATGTCTCATGGTTGACCACGGCACAATTATCCCAAGCTATAAACATTTATTTTCTAAGAGTAGGAATCGAACTCTTGTCCTAAATACGTGTTCATTGCGCATTTTAATGTCGCATGATGATATGATATTATGATTCTTAAGCTTTTATGGCGGCGTGTTTTACCGATTTTAGTGGAACACAGTTTTACATGAATGTGAATCACTTATCATCATCTCTTAAGGAACAACTGATTAAGTGACTCTAACATTATGTTTATAAACTATGCTTCCAGAAATGTGTGATTTGATTTGAATGCCTAGCCTGACTTGTCGTTCAAGGCGTACGGAAGGAAAATCGTTTAACCGACTTCATCCTTCTTCGTTTGCAAACTTATCTCAGAGATTTTATCCCATCTCTGAACTAAGCATTTTAGGTTTTCACCTTATGCGTCAGTCGATACTTTTACAAGGTCATGGTAGCTCCCGAAGCCTACTTCTTACAAATGTAAACGTTATCAATAATTCATTTATGAAGGAATGCAGACGAAAATTCAGCACTTCATTATTCAAACACTTCATCATTAAATTCGTATTTTGAAACGATGTGTTCCGTCTTTCGAGGTCCACTTGCGCGAGGCGCAATTTACTGAAATTATAACCCTTGGTTAAATCGTTTCATTTCTGAATTTAATTAAATTTAATTTAATCCAATCGGTTTCGCACATGGTTATCATTACATATTATTTCATTCAATGGAGTACTAATAATTAAGAAATACTAAATCTTTCGATCTAGCTATGCAATTGATGTGTATGTTCATCTCAGTTGTCCCGACTGAGATGACGGAGTACGTGAATCTTTTCGTTTCATTCAACCTCTTTTACCTGGCCGAAAATTTGGTTCCAAACCGGTGTGTTTGAATCTTCGTTTCGGATCGTCCTCTTTTACCGGGTCGTTAAATTGATTAGAAAATTGTGCTTCGAATCGAGCTACAATTACTTTATTCAATAGCTCCGTATCTCGAAATAACCAAAATTTTACTAATTGAAACGAACAATGATTGATATATGACAATGGTATGGTTCTTGATCTGAAAGCCGCATATTCACCATGCTTGTAGTGCATATAGTCGAGAACTTTAAGTTATGAGTAGATTCACGAGTGATTCACATCAAATGATTTGTGTCCGTATAAAACATTTTACAACTTTATTCTCATGATATACGAGGCGTACTAGGGACGCACGTTATCAACGAGGTTTAACCCTCCGTTTACTGTATAGGATCTATTTGGTTATGTTCCCTTCATGCTATGCAGATCATGGTTGAATTCTTTCGAACCCAGTAAGGTGAGCAGAGAAGGTTTCCCTTTTACTGTTGTGGTTACTGTACTTGATTAGGCTCAAGGTCATTGAGTCCTGTAAACATCAGGCAACCATATACATCCTTTCCATGTCGACCATTCATTCTGAAGGTCTTGAGCGGCTTTTACACCAGCGTCCATGGAAATAGAGAAGACCATCACGTTCAACCGAAACGTTTAGCTATTGCATCCTTGCTTCCACCGAGGCGGATGTAAAGGGATACTAAACTGCAACATTTCTTGGTTGCAATTGAAGTCTTCTTCAACTCCCTTTTACCAAGGTTGAATGTATCACCACAAACGCCTTCAGATCACCAAAGAACCTACTCCCATTCTTGGTGAAACAAATTATTTGTCTCTCATTGTCAAAATCATAAACACTACTATATTCATCCATAGTTGTCCTCTCCTCTTTTCGGAATCGTAGTAAAGAGTTCAATACGTACTCCTTTTATTCATCGTGATTCATACCATCAAGATTGCGGAAAATCAAATCGCACTAAATCAACCAATTCATACTAACACATTGATGATTATGCAAAAATCACGGAGACAATAATATTTTGAGAAAGAATTGCATGCATCAAATATCTATTAAGATGGAATCCGAAAAATAATGATTCATCAGTCATCTAAACCAACCGACCACCAGTAAACCAATGGAAGATGGCTGTGAAAGAGTTCACATTATTGTCGTCTTCCCAAGGCCCTTTTTATTTTGGAAAAATATTCCGATGAATTCACGCATGCATATATAATTCTACTATCCATGTAAATTATCATACGCCAGTAAAATTCATCATGTAAACCACATTCATGCTTACGCGTCATGCGTCTAATGTTCCGAGGAACTCATGCTTGCATATATAATTCTACTTCCAAGTAAATTATAAAATGCAACTACATCCTCAACATTCTAGCATACGTGTCAAACATGAAAATTCCACAGCAATCATACATATTTGGCGACTGGTTTTCGATTTTAAAAATAATTTTAAACAGTAGGGGCTGATTTGCAATTCATGCTTATATTCAATCACGCAACATTCTAGACATGAATCCTAGGCATTTTCAACCATCACAGCATGTCTATGCTAGTGCGCATTCCATATATTTAACCAGGGCTCAGGCCACAATATGCAGTATCCAGCTAGCTTGACTCAGTCAAGACAACATTTCTAATTATGCATAAATATATATCGAATAATAAACAATTGCAATTCAGCCCACTAATTTAACCAGTCCCAAAATATGTATTTCCGAGATCCATCCCACTAATCGAAACAAGGCATAAATGTGAGCAAACCTTGAGCACTGTGTAGGCCTATTAAGGTTCAAAACATTTGGATTTTAAAACTTGACCTCCCTATTTTAATTGACTTGAATTCGGTTTTAAAAATACGGTTTGTTTCAGTCAATTTCGGTCCGGTTTGGTCCGGTTCGGTTCGGTCTGGTCCGGTAAAATCCGATTCGGTCTGGTCCGGTAAAATCTGGTTCGTTTCGGTTCGGTCTGGTTTTAATTTTAAAATATGGTTCCGTCCCTACCAGTCCAATAAAAATAGGTTTCAATTCAACACACAAAACCGGTTTGGTTAAATCCACTTAGTTACCTCGGTCCGACCCGACCCGATTAGGTCGAACCGATTGAGAAAACCCGGTTCGGTTTAAATTCGTCCCGGTTTGACATATTGGACCGGCCCAATTATTAAAATTTGAAAGGTTGGGCCGAAATGTTTACTTGTGGCCCAAGTACGCTTTTTTTTTATCTTCCAAGTACGGTTTTAAAGTCCAAAAATATTTAACTTAGTTACCAAGTAACATTAACTATATAAAATAATTTCCAATATTAAATATATATATATATATATATATATATATATATATATATATATATATATATATATATATATATTTCGGCCAACATTACGACATATATTGTTGGATTACGGGGACGTAATACTACGGAATGCTAAACATGTACTAGCAAGAAATCTAATCTACGCAAGCAGAATTAGTACACATACCTTTTAGCTTTCCTGCCCGAGAACGATGTGGAGGGAGTTCTGATCCTCCGGTCGGAACAACGTGCAAGTTCTTCGTTAGAAGAAATCCCACGCGATGTAGCTCCACAACAAGACCTCTGATCGATTCTTCAACGGAGATGGAACCTCAGACTTGATGTTGGTGGTGCCGAAATTTAGACTAGGGTGACAAGTTTTCTCAATGGAGATCCTTATTCTTAATTGTGTGTTTAAACCCTTAGGAGTTACCCCTATATATATTATGGGTGGGGTTGCCAAAAGGCAACTCCACCCTATGTGGTACTAGGGTTTCGGCCGAACCATGTAAAAAGGGGGGAGGCTCATTTTGGGCCTCCCTTGTACATTACTAATTGGATTTGGCCCAATTAGCCCAGATTGACAATTACCTAATTAACTTAGGTAATTTCCTTAATTAACGGGCTCCTGTTACGGCGCCACGTCACCATATGCTAACAGCTCCCACTCGCCGGAATGGGAGGGTGCTCGTTAATCTATACGATTACGCAATGGTATCAACATCTCAGTCTTCAGTCTTCGTCTCCGTCTCCGAATAGTTCATACGAGGCTTGCCGTGCGATTGGCGGATACGACGGGCATCGTGCTACTCATCTGTTAGGAGTATTGTAGCTCCCGCAGAACGTTCATTCCCTTTTCATGAGCCAAACCTGTTAGAAATAAAATATGTACCGCACTGCATCCTTGGTCAATTGTTAATTATCCAATTGCCCAGTTTTCCACAAAGGAATACTTCTCCAGGGCATCCGTACAAGTGTTCAAAACCTTCAACTAATATCCGGTTGGCGGCCACCTAGTGAACACGAGAGTCGGTGAATTAAAGGTGAACTTGACCATCCCTGTCGCTTATACCCTTAGTCTGACTCAACCGGTTTCCAAGACGTGGTCACTTGGCTGTTTTCTTTGGCACTACGCTTGTACGCCGGGAAGCGAGCATTGAGCCAGACCTTAGGTATAAGTTCTGAGTCCGTGAGGATACTTTGGATGCCTCTTCATAAGGCATCCGGGATCAATCACACGCTCAAGGTGAAGAAGTATGCGCCCTTTGAATCACAAGGATTCTAGCTAGCACAACCGAGCATGACCCCGTGGTCGTATATGGCACGCGCAGTATGAAGCACGCGTTGATAGCACACCTGGTAAAGCTAGGGATGGGATATGTCAATAATGTTATCGCAGAATCTCTCATCTGGCCTTGAATGTGATATATAGTGATGGACAAAGTCCAACTCGGCGATTTACAAAACGAAGACTAAGTCATGCTATTAAGCGTGACAATGTTATCGTTTTGCTTAATCAGGTTATCCCCCTGATTCTTAGCCAATCTTGTTATGGTAGAGGTCCCCCTCTCCTTACAAGATGACCGTGCCTGTGTGACTAGGCAAGGTTCACATTCGACATAATTTTGGTGGAAGAATTTTATTTCTTCATACGACTTAGTTTATAGACCGTAAAATCCGATGTTGTTAATCATTATGACGTCGATAAATCATAAACTCAAATTGCAATTCCTTTATTCAAATTGAAACATAATTTCAAATGTCAAAATGTTATCACTTTTACAAGCCACACAGTTTAAGCCTTACGTATTCCAAGCAGTTTTACGTGCTTTTCAAAAATCTCCCTACGTAACGGCTTAGTTAAAGGGTCTGCGACCATATTGTCTGTAGGCATGTATTCTAGAGCGATTATGTTGTCTTCCATAATAGATTTAGTATAATTGTATTTCAAATCAATGTGCTTTGTCCTACTATGGTACTTTGGATTCTTAACTGCTGTAATGGCCGCCTGACTGTCGGAGTACACCTTCACAGATTTACTCTTCTTGTCGGTGCCAATTAATGCAGTAAGAAGCCTCTTCAGCCAGACCGCTTCTTGTACGTTTTTGGAGAGCGCAACAAATTCCGATTCTATAGTGGAAAGCGCGACACAAGATTGGAAACAAATGGATGTTAAGACCATAAATCTTAGAGCACAGTAAGGGCCATCCTTGCCCTAGTTTCTATACTAGAAACTAGGGCAAGGATGGCCCTTACTGTGGTGTAACGCACAGTTGGTGAGTATGTTTCATCAAAGTCCACTCCGTGGATTTGGGTATATCCTTTTGCAATTATTCGAGTTTTGCACCACTCGAAATTTCACCCAAAGTGAATTCTAAGATTTCACTTTCTAGCTCTGTGGTTAACAGATATATCAACTAAAGACTAAAACCGAATTAGTTCTTATTTAGGCAATTTCATCCTCCATTGTTTTCCTCCATTCCCTCGGTTTGAGGTCCTTCCTTTGCTTGCTGAACCGTCACTGGTTCAAGAACGAATATCAAGATGTGAGACACATCTTATTTGATGGGACACTTCTATAGAGAAGTTTGTTGCCTTTGACTATGTCTAGGCACGTTAATCCCATGTTTTAGTCTGATCGTTACTCCCACTCGGAATAATTCTTCTTATCGGGGCATTACTCCCACTGGGAACAATGGTGGTGGTTGAACTTACTTGGAATAACCTCTCGGTCTCGGGATTCTACCTCCGAGATGTATTCTTCGATCACTAGGATCTGGAACCGAGTTGGTTGTTCCACTCCCACTAGGAAAAATGGGTAGTTGAAATAGTTCATTAAAATGATTATCAGGTCCGACTTGATTCGCATTTTGAAATTTAGTTATGATTGTGTAAGAGGGGGAGTGAGCCCTCTCACTGGATTTATTATGAAGACGTTTCCATCATCATTTACCAAATCAATCACTTATGCTATATCAATTCTCCCACTCGAAGTAAGTGGGACCTGAGAATCTCCATCAACCATCTGTGAACTCAATCAGTACTAGTTCGTTCGTTCTGTAAAGCGTTGGAAGTCCATCCTCAAACCTTTATAATGTGTCATGTTTATTCACGAAACCATTGTTCCAGGCTAATTTTAAAACTCGTATTCTCCAAGAGTAGCGCGTACTCTTAATAAATACTTGTTTTAATGTGCAAATTAATGCGTTTTTGTGATTAGGTTTTACCCGAATCATTCATTAGCTTTTATGGTAACGTGTTAACCAATTTGGTCAGAACATAATGTTTTACATTAATGTGAGTTAAATTAATGTCATCCCGCAGGAACAATTAATGTGCAACTCTAACATCATGTAATTTTAAACTATGTTTCTTGAAGTGTTTAATGAATGCTTTTAGCCAAACTCTTCGTTCAAGGCTAATGGTGGGAGAGTCGTTTTACCGACTACTTCTTTTCGTTTATTTAACTCATCCATAGATTTATCTATCTTATGGACCATGCATTTGAGCTGTCGCTTTTAATGCCATAGTTGATATTCTAATTAGATTGTAGTAGCTGGAAGGCTTACATAAAATCTAAGTAGTTATCTATGAGTTATATCTGAAGAATTACAAACGAAAATTCCGCATTCATGAAAATACTTAAATTTGTATTCCAAAATGATGTGTCCCGTCTTTTGAGGTGACATGTGCCTCGCGCATACCCGGTTAAAAACCGTGGTTTTGAGAATCGTTTTAGTCTCCAAAAAACCAAGATCGGTTTTAAACATGCATATTATTTGGGATACAAACTATAATGGAGTACTTTAACAAATAAGAATTAATATCGACCGGTTCGTTTTGCGTCTATTATGCGAGTTATGGGTGTTATTAAAATGATGATATGAGTTCGGATAAATGTTTAATCCAATCATTCTACTAATGGAATTTAAGTTACTTGTTCCGGATCGATCCCGTTTAACCGGGTCGATTAATTTTGAAGGGCAGACCATTTCAAAAAAAAAATGAATGGTTACTACTTCATTCAAGAATTCCGAATGACGTTCAACAAATAGACAAGAACTAAGGATCCCAACAAAAAGAACAACAGATTTCATGGATCAATAATTACAACTAAACAAAGAAAGTCACACATATGTGTGTGGCAGAAAGTCTTCACCACTTTGAGCAGTCCACCTGAAAATTAATTCAAGAATTGAATTATGTCAGATGTTTTTGCATCATTTAAAACGTGTAACCGTCTGATGTATTGTGGTAAACGAGGCGTACCTTTTATGGCACATGAATCAACAGTGATTGTCGCACTGGATCATCGTTTAGACCTTTTGTTGGGTTTAGCCAAACAATTCCGAAGTCGAGCAAATCTGGTCTCCGACACATCAGGAAGTTTGGAGATATTTCTATCTTTATGGTCGGCATCATAAAAGTCTATTGCCGTTTTAATTGCTGTGATCAGACGTGTAAGTCCGCTATCATCAGGAAACCATGAAAGAGGAAACATGTCCATCACCTTCCGGATTTCTGCCCATTCATCTGCGGAGTCTAGAACGGTTTCCATCCCATTCTCCTTGCATAGAATTTCATGGTACGAGGCCATTAATTATCTTGCTTCAGCCGCCTTTCCCTTGCCGTAGCGAAGGTGTAAGGTGCACCAAAGATGCAATGCGCTCCTTTTGACGATGCTTTCTTCCGTTTCAATTGTAATATGCGAGCAAATAATCTCGCATGCTTTTTGATCCCTCCACAACCTGTTTGCACCGTTGTATCTGTAGGGCTCCCAATTCTCGTCCACATATATCCGTTTGTCATTGTGATCAATGCGATCCTCAACTCCCGCGGGAATTAGATCATTTTTAACTCTAGTTGTCCAATCATCATAATTAATGTTATCCAGTTTGCATAATTTCTTAAAACGATCTGATCGAGCCATTTAGAACTATTATGATGACAATCATGTAAAGTTAAGAAGAGAACAACATTTTGACAGAATTGCATACATCGGATTATCTATTATGATGGAACACGACGAATAGTGATTCTTCAGTCACTAAACCAAACCAACCTTCAGTAAACCGAGGAAGGGGGTGTCGTGAAAGAATTCACAATATTGTCGTTTTCAATCTAATAAATCAGTCTTTTGAAAACGGTTATTTTATTGCAAATTACCGGAAGGGAATTTTCAAATAAGCATACTCGATCTTGGCTTTCCCAAGGCCCTTATGATTTATAAAATTATCCGATAATTTATGCATGCATATTTATAATTATACTACATCTAGCAAATCATCATACCATGCCATAAATATCGAACACAACATGCTTATGCGTCATGCGTCTAATGTTCCTAGCATATATAATTCTACGTAAAGTAAATTATCACATGCGTTCTATCGTGAACATCCTAACATACGCGTCAAAACATGCAATTTCCGCACATATCATGCATAATTGGCGACTGGAATTTTTAGTTTTTAAAACGTTTTGAAAATATTAGGGGTTGTTTTGCAATTCATGCTTACAATCAATCATGCGAATTTCTAGACATGGATTCTAGGAACTTTCAATCAGCATAGCATGTCTATCCTATTGCGCAAACCATATATTTAAATCCCAGAGCTCAATGATCGCAATATAATATCTAGCTAGCTTGACTAAGTCAAGACGACAATTCTAATTATATCAAAATATATGATGCAGAAAGTTAACAATTGCAAATCAGCCAACTAATTTAATCCAGTCCCAAAAACATGCAAGTCCGAGATCAGGCATTAGGGTTTTGATTGAAACCGTGTATTAAAATACAAACCCTAAGAGCATTGTTTAGGTTAATTTTAAAGTCCGAAAACATTTTGGATTTAAAATTTGACATCCCATTTAATTGAACAATTTAAAATTTCCGAAAATTTTAAAGTGGTTCGGTCCAAATTTTAAAATCCGGTTCAACCCGGTCTGATTTTAAAAATTCCGGTTTGGTCCGAAACGGTTCAATAAAATAAGATAATGGTTCGGTTTATCACTCAAAACCGGTTACGTTAGGTTTAATTTAGTTACTACGGTCCGACCTGAACCGAGTAGGTCGATCCGGTTAAGAAAACCCGGATTGGTTTTATTCGTTACGGTTTAGCAATTAGACTGGCCGATAAACCCTAGGGTTCGGCCGATATATGTCTTGTGGGCTAAGTAGGGTTTTAAAGTCCACTAAAAACTTAACTTAGCCACCAAGAAATATTAATTATTTAAAATAATTTCCAATATTGCTAATATATATATATATACATATAATTCGGCACATATATTATTAATATATGTAAATATTGTCAAGATTCTATCTATATACAATTTTCGGCCATATCTATATATATATATATATATATATATATAAATATTGTCAAAAATATATTTAGGGATAAAATATATAGACAATATATCTTCTTAATCTTTTTAAGTAACTAAATCCTATCAATATATCTTTATCCCTATCATTTAGCTATATATATATATTAATAGTTAATATCTTTTACAATATTATATTATAACATATCGTTATTTTCCAGCTTATAGATACATAGTTACCTATTAATAAAATTTAAAAATGGCAACATATATATTTTATATTAGTGCCGATTTTTTAAAGTCTTGGTGACCAAGAAAATTAAATTTTTTACCTAAAATACCCCTAGGGTTTTCGGCACAAAAACAAAGAGTTGGAAAAGTTGTCAAATTTTAAGATCAAATACTACCTTGATCAAAAATCCAAATTGTGTTCTTGATAAAACTCATGGTGTTCTTGAAGATTATGAACATCAAACTTAAATTCATAATAAAATTTTCGGTTTTGATCCTCAAAAACACATAAATTTGGAAAATTTTAAGTTTTTAAAGATCAAATACATGATTTCATGTTGAAAATTTCGAAACACATATTGATGTTCATCAACCTAAAAATTTCGGATTTTCATAAATTCAAGAACATCGATTTATCAAAATTTTAAGAACTCCTAACTCAGGCTCTGATACCACTGTTGGATTACGGGGACGTAATACAACGGAATGCTAAACGTGTACTATCAAGAAATCTAATCTACGCAGCGGAATTAGTACACATACCTTTTAGCTTTCCTGCCCGAGAACGATGTGTAGGGAGTTCTGATCCTCCGGTCGGAACCACGTGCAAGTTCTTCGTCAGAAGAAGTCTCACACGATGTAACTCCACAACAAGACATCTGATCGATTCTTCAACGAAGATGGAACCTCGGACGTTGGTGGTGCCGAAATTTAGACTAGGGTGACAAGTTTTCTCAATGGAGATCTTTGTTCTTAATTGTGTGTTTAAACCCCTAGGAGTCACCCCTATACATAGTATTGGATGGAGTTGACAAAAGGCAACTCCACCCTATGTGGTATTAGGGTTTCGGCCGATCCATGTAAAAAGGGGGGGAGGCCCATTTTGGGCCTCATTTGTCAATTACTAATTGGATTTGGCCCAATTAGCCCAGATTGACAATTACCTAATTAACTTAGGTAATTCCCTTAATCAACGGGCTCCTATTATGGTGCCACGTCACCATATGCTAACACATATATATTTATTGCAAAGATTCTATCTTTCAGATTAAATCAATCAACAATATATATATACGTAAAATTCAGCACATACATATAAATATATATTTTATTTATTGTCAATACCTTAAATAGGGAAACATATATTAACAACACATTTTCTCAATCTTTTAGGTAACTAAAATTTATCAATCATATCTTTAACCTATTTAAATATTTAGATATATTGATAGTTATATATATTTCTATATATTAATGTGAATCTATCCTTATGTTCCCAATTATAGATATATTATTACCTTGTTTAAAATTAAAATATGGTAAACAATATAATTTATAATATGGCCGAAAATCTTGTTTGCTTTGGGACCAAGAAATTAAAAAATTTACCTTGTAATTTACCTATAAATTTCGGCACAAAGTAATTGGGAACCGGTGGTCAAATTTTAAGATAAAATTTTAATAAGATCTACAATCCAATGTTTGATTTTGATAAACATCACCCTTTTCTTGAAGATCATGAACATCAATTTTCCTAAGAACATCATGAAAATTTCAGACCACACATAAACCGAAATTTCGAAATTTTAAAATCCTCTTTTAAAAATTTCGGTCCAAAGATTAAAAAAAATTCAAGAACACCAATTTATCAAAATAAGGAACTCCTAACACAGGCTCTGATACCACTGTTAGATTACGGGATGTAATCACTACGGAACTAAATCACGGTACGTGCTAGTAATCGAAATTACACAGCGGAAGATTTACACATACCTCTACAGTTATCCGTAGACCCAAGATCTTCGCAGGAGGGAGTTCACGATCCTCCGGTCGGCACCCGTAGGGTCTCTTGTTAAGGAAGCCCTACGTGGTATATTCTCCACAGCAAAGCCTCTGATCGATTCTTGGCAAGCGGACAAATCTCCGGAGTGTTTGCTCGAAGGCAAATTGGCACACCCTTGATGAGGTAGTGGTTCGGCCGAATTTGGTGTCTCTGTGGAAAGGGTTTTCTCTCAAAACTCCACTTAAAGGGAATTGTGATTAACCCTAATAAAACCCTAACTCCCCATATATATAAGAGGAGTAATGTGGACAAAACTCCACATTAACTCTACCCTAATTTCGGCCGTCCATGTAAAGTATATGGAGACCCAATTTTGGGCCTCTCATGTCAATTGGGATTTGGGTCTGCCCCAATATCCTAATGTGACATATACCCAATTTACTTAGGCAACCTATACATATAATGGGCTACCATTTTACGGCGTCCATCACCATATGCTTACAAGCTCGCCTTCATACAAATTCCGCTCGCCACAAGGAGCTCCAATAACAACACAAAAAGGAACGACCCTTTTCGCATGAACTGTCGAGGGTTCGGTCCCTAATTGGATCCTTTTCCTTTTAACGATTCTCCCACCACTGGCTCCTCAAGAAGCTCGTCGGTTGTAAGGATCCATCCCGACACTAAGGACAACCACCCCAAAAGACAATGATACGACGTAATAACGGTTACGGAAATAAGAAAAGAGATAATAGCAAACAGGGAAGACAACAAGCATGACGTGAAAGAACGAACAAGGGAAAAGGAAGAAAGGCTTACTCGCTTCTTCTAAAAAGATTGAAAACTATCAAAGCTCGGGGGCAATAACTCAAGATTAAAAACCTGCAACATCCGAGAAAATTCTCAAACACCAAGGGAATGCTCCACGTGCACATATGATACGGGGACAGTCAGACAACCCACAAACTATAAAAACCACTCACGATACCCCTGCTAAGGCACCACCAAGACTAGATATAACAAGGTGTGAAAATTACCTCTACGTAAACGACCTTCCACATAGACGCATCAAAGAATCAAGACGCTCCCAAAAAAGTAAAACTGAATAAACCGCCCGGTCAACTAACGAAAAGGCATAAAGGAGAATGATGATTAAAAAAATGAGGTAATCCTTTACCCCTTTTTATAGTAGAGTGGATTAGGGTTTTTTGAAACCTTTCAATCCCCACCTTCACCCCAAAACCAAAAAATTTAAAGGTCGGGATTTAAAAACCAGCAATTCCGTTCATCCCTAACTATGGTTAAGCATGCTCTCTCCCATGTTAGTATTTCCATATTCTTTTATCATCCATCCTATATTTAGAAATTTTTCACACATAATTAGCATATTTTTTTCATATAGAATTACCCTGACATACATACCAACATGAGGTATATTTTCCTTTGTCTTTTATCATGATTATGTTACTCGCTTTTCCTAACTCTTATTTCTAGAACATAGAGGTAGAAAAGCACATTTCTCTTCATACCCGCATTTATCGGATACATGTCTGAATATATACATGTCTATACTAATATCTGTATTTTCCTTGTCCCGAGAAAAACGAGGATAAGACGCGGCAATACGATCATGGACATATGACCGATTCATCAAGAGGTAAAACCACGGGATTGAATTGAGCGTGTTATCCTATCGTAAAATAGAGTCAATCAAGGGTTAAGCCATTGGTTGACCCGGGGGCACGTGTTAGATATACGCTCAATTTAAACCCGTTTTCATTCAGATTGTATTATTTTAATTACCCCGCGAACGATTGTAAATCGAAACTTTGACCCGAACATGTCACCCACAGCAAAACGGTCTGGAAGAGAAAAACGCTCGTCCGGACGTGTTGCTGGTCCGATCTCACCAAGGGTGAGATCGGACCAGCCAATTCCGATCTCACCTAAGAAGGTATCTGACCTGCTAGTCCGACCCCAAGCCTTCGGGGTCGGACGGGAGGTCCGACCCCGAAGGTTCCGACGTGTAGTATTCCCGCCCAAGGGGTGTACGCGACGTCCGAAACACTTTCATCCGAACCGTCCCTCGCGACGACCCGACATCACTTTGCACGTCTGACACTTAGAAAAAAACACGAACCCCTCCATGTTTGCTAAGGATTTAATCCATTTATCATTTGTTAACTGAGCTTGTTTAGGAGTTAACGATGTCATCAACCACCTTAATCTCCTTTTAGATTATATATAGAACCTCACTGTTTTTCATTTACTAAGTTGAGATCACATGAAAGATTTGAGCTACCCCTTCTCTGTACTTTCTCTCTCTACATTGTTCTAACTTAAGCATCGGAGAGGGTTCGTCGGTACCACCCCCGGCTTACCCCTCGTGCAAGTTAGTGAGAGGACGGACCGTGAAGAAAGTGCGAGGAAGCGGATAACAGAAGGAGACTGTCGGATCACGAATGAAGGAAATCTACCTGTAAGTTGGCTATTTGGATTGACGACCCGTCGACCCGATACGTAGCACTTAACATCCATGACTGCCCCTACTGGTTTTCAACCGTCCCTCTCTCCCTAACTTTTTCCTAGGTCGCCTTTAGTGGTTTTCAACCTAGCGGGAATTTTTTTTCTCTCTTTTTTCCAATTGAAATGAAAATTTACAAAACAATTATTTACATGCCCCTAGTAGCAGATTCAAAACTTCAACTTCTTAAGACTTCTTTCGAAGAAGAACTTGGATGACCGAGTCAGTATATGTTGATTCTGTTGACGTCTCATATTGACCTCATGATGGGTTGCGGGAGCCATGAGTTGTGGGTACATTGCGCTTATCGCGGTATCGTCCGGTGACGATTTTTTAGAACCTCCTTTCTTTGTAGGGTCTTCAATCTTTCGCAGCCGGATCCCATGCTCTATCATTTCACCCGATTTCACTAAATCAGCATAGTTGGCCGAGACATTTCCCAACATATGAGAATAATACACCCATTTAAGAGTTCTGATGAACATGGACATTGCTTCTGTATATTCTAGTTGTAGTTGGACTCCAGCAGCTTACTCTCTCACAGCTTGCATATATGCTCGGAATCATTGTCCTTCCTTCATTTCCACGCTTTGGAGGTCCATGCGAGTTAAAGTTGTATCCAAGTTGAACTTGTACTGCCGAACAAACGCATTAGCTAGCTATTCCCACGTAGCAATGTCTCCGGCTTTCAGGCTGACAAACCAAACCAACGCTGCTCCCTTCAAACTCTCTTGGAAGGTCTGGATAATGAACTCCTCATTCTTCTGGTAAGGGGCCAACTTTTTGAGGTAAATCCGCAAGTGGACTATGGGATTTCCTGTACGTCGTACTTCTTAACGTCGGGTACCTTGAATTTCTCCGGCCTTGACATCTTAGGAAAAAGGCACAAATCAGAATAACCAATGCCCACGTACTTTTCAAGACCGGGAAATGCCTTCATCTTCTCCTCCATATTCTTCAGGCGGCGATCCTGTTCAGATTCGAATACATACTATGATCCTGTCACGCCCCCTGGTTGACATTCCCGGATATTATGGTCGGGTTTGGGAAAACATGCGACATTGGTAAAGTTTGATCAGGAATGACCAAAACTTGGTCATGAGGAGGGTCCACCGTGGCATCGGGAAACACGGTGGCAAATGGCATTGTAGGTCCTGTATTCGCCACAGGTGTTGTCGAGGAGCCTGGACTCGAGGTCTCTGTCAACAAGGCCGGGTTCAGAGTCTTGATGGTGTATCGAGCCTCGAGGAGTTCCATGATGCTCTCCATGTTTTTCTGACATGGTGGCCATACCCAAATGCATATTTGCGTTAGCTGCCTCGATCTCAGCCATTCGTTCATTTTGTTGCTGGATATTCTGAGCGTTTTCCATGTTAGTGGTTTGTCGCATGATTGCTAGAAATACCTGCAGCGAAAATGCGATATTCAGAATATGGAACACAAAATACCATGCATGATCGTTTTGAAAGTAATGTTTCATTCATTATATCATCTTTTGAAAAATAATGTTTTGTAACTAAAATATGTTTCTAAGACACTTTACACAACTGCGAAACTCGGTCAATGCGTGTCGAGTGCTTGCCCCAAAATTCGAGTGAAGGTAATGCAATAAGTTTTTTTTTCATAATGGATTCACTTTTTACCACTTGTTTGGATTTTGGAGTGAGCACTTAACTCTGACGTCTCTATTTCCAATGTTGAACGTTTGTAGCACTCCACTCTATGAGGGTTTTCTCCAATAATCTTGCTCTGCCTCCATCATACTAATCTGGATCTGGTCAACGTCAACCTTGAAGGCGCGGCGGAGTTGGCTGTCGGAGGTGACCGGAGGAGGGATCCTACAGCGGTAAGAAAATATATATTAAAAAAAAACTTTTTGGGGCACTAGAAGATAAAATTACACAAATCCCGAAGAAATAATGTTTTCAATGCTTGTTATGATGTTTTTTTTTTGTGTCATATACCTGTAAAACTTGACCCCTATTTATACTAATCTAGGCTAGAACTAATTAAGCAGTAAATTAAGCTGATTTATTCTCCTAATTAATGCTAAATATTCTTATATAATAAGGAAATAAATACTACTGATTTATTCTTAATAATAAATACATATAATGTCCTAATATACGCTGGAGCATTCCTGGAAGCTTCTCAATTTGCCATATTTAGACATTTTCTTATTTAGCGCGTCATATGCCACGCGTGTCGCGCGTGGTCCAAAATTAGGTGTTTACACGTCTAATGTTTTGATGAACTCATGCTTTCATATATAATTCTATTACTTAAGTAAATGATCACATGCGGCTACATTCTCAACATTCATGCATACGCATCATGCGTGATCACACCACATCAAACTTGGCGACTGATTTTCGATTTTAAAACATTTGGGACCGACTTTCAATTCATGCCATCAATCAAACATGCGTACTTCTAGACATGGATTCTAGGCATTGGCAACCATCACAATATGTCTATCCTAGTACGCAACTCATTAATTGAAATCCAGGGCTCTGCCCCCGACATGCAATATCCAGCTAGTTTGACATAGTGAAGACGACAGTTCAAATCATGCAATAATATAAATTAAGTAGCAATTTCAATTCAGCCCACTAAATGACTCAGTCCAAAATCACGCATTTTCGGGATCCACCCCCACAATCGAAACTAGGCATTAGGTTTGAGTAAAATGTGAAAATACTAAACCTATGAGCACTGTGTAGGTAATTTTAAAGTTCGAAAACATTTGGATTTTAAAATTTGACTTTTCTATTTTTAGTTGACTCTGGTCGGTCCGGTTTAAAGATTCGGTTCAGTGAAATCTGGTCCGGTTCGATTCGGTTCAGTTAAAATGGTTCGGCCGGACCGGTTCGGTTGAAAATAGGAATTTGGTTCGGTTCTTCACGCAAACCTGGTCGGTTTGTTTCGACCCATTTAGTTGCCCGGTCCGACCCGACCCAGATGGGTCGGACCGATTGAGAAAACCAGGTTTGTTGACCCGCTCCGTTTTTGGCCCGTGGAACCCGACCCGGTTTAGTTGGGTTGACCCGGTTCGGGTTCCTAGATATTCCGGGCCAGTTGGCCCGACCCGGATGTGTAATTGGATCGGCCCATTAACCAATTAGAGTTTTAAAATCCTCTAAAAACTTACTTAGCCACTAAGTAACATTAATTATAAAAATAATTTCCCATATTTACACACACACACACATATATATATATATATATATTATTTATTGTCAAGATTTTATATTAGGATAAAATCTATCTACAATATATTTTCTTAATCTTAGGCAACTAAAATATCTATCAATAATATTCAAAATTCCTAAAATCATGCTAGAATATATTGATAGTGATTATTACAATTATCTTGTGAATCTAACTATAATTGTGACCTAAATCACCTAACATATTTCGGCCAACTTATTTTAAATTATTTTAGGGTTCGGCCGAAACCCTAATTACTTAGGGATTAAGAAATTAAAAATTTCACTTTGTTCAACCTAAGTGGTTCGGCCGAAACATGCTATTTAGGGCTAGTGGTCAAATTTCAAGATCAAATTTTACTATGATCAATAATCCAATGTTTAATTTGATAAAGGTTATCTTTTTCTTGAAAAATCACGAACATTAGTTTTAATAAAAACACTCAATTTCACGAATATAAGATTTACTAAAACCATCAGTTTTACTAAAATTTCAAGAACACCAATTTATCAAAATTATGAACTCCCTAACATAGGCTCTGATACAACTGTTGGATTATAGGGGATAAATACTACGGAATCATACAAGGTACATTCTATGTAAACAGATTACGCACCAGAACATAGGGCACATGCCTACAATGCTTTCCGTAGACCAAGATCTTCTAGGGGAGTTCTCGATCCGCCGGACGGTTCCCGTAATGATTCTGGTCAAGGAATACCTACGCGGATTGGTCTTCACAACAAAGCCTCTTGTTGATTATTCTGTAGGGATGGATCTCTGGGGTAATTGCTGTTGAATTACGGGGCTAAATACTACAGAAACATAAACAAGCTACACGCTAGTAATTAGAATTACTCAGCGTAAGATGTGCACATACCTTAAACCTTTTCCGTAGTCCCAAGATCTTGCTGAGGGATTTCTCGATCCACCTGACGGAAACCGTAGAGGTTCTTGTTAAGGAAGCCCTACGTGGTATAGTCACCACTGCAAAGCCTCTGATCGATTCTTGGTAGGGACGGATCTCAGGAGTGTTTGCTCAAAGCAAACTGGCACACCCTTGGTGGTGTAGGTGGTTCGGCCGAAGTGGGTAGTATTTAGGGAGGAGTATTTTTCTCTCAAATCCCCACAAAGGAGGAATTTTGAATTACCCTAATAAAACCCCTAACACTCCCTATTTATAGGAGGAGTAAAGTGGACAAAAGTCTATTCAAGATAGTTTCGAGAGGAGGGTTGAACCATAGGCAATAATACACATGAATGATATAATTGATTCAACCAAGTAATACATGCAAGGGAACTACTATATATAGGAGTGTAATCCTAACTAACCCTAACTAACCAATTCAACTATACAAGTCACCCTAAGGTACCATGTATCTATACAAGTATGAGTACCTCTCTATACAAGTATGTATATACAAGTATGTACATCTATATTCCCCCATCGTTTCCTTCTTCTTCCCTTTTAAGGAAGACAAGGAAAATTTGAGAAGAAATCTTGACGATGTAGAACAACCAAAGTACATTTAAACCCGGTCAAAACAAGCCAAGGTACATTTAAAACTGGTCTTCACAGAATGCCATGTTATATTTAAACCCGATCTTCACAAAATGTCAAGGTACATTTAAACCCATTCTTCACAAAATGCCAAGGTACATTTAAACCCGGTCTTCACAAAATGCCAAGGTACATTTAAACCCGGTCTTCATAAAATGGCCCCTCGAAAATCCAATTTCAAGAAAATGGCCCCCAAACTTCAAAACTGCTTCAAAACAGCCCCAAATTTTCAAAAAGAAATTTGCAAAATCGCCCCAAATGATCGAAGCATGTGCCCTGCACATGCTGGTGCCCTGGGGTGCACAGATGAAACCAACTGCTGACTGAGAAACCCGGTGTACGAAGGGAGCACGGTACAGAGGCCAGAAATCGCAGGTTCGAAACCAGCAAGACGCATAATTTTTTTTTTTTACATCTTCAACATGAATTTCTGAGCAAATACATGAAGATCTTCAAATCTTAAACAGAGAACCCATGTGTTCATCAGCAAATTTCCAGAAACTCAATTGAACAACCCAGGGAAAACAACTCCAATTCGACGCGAAATTACCTCAATCATCATCAATTCAACACAAAACTAATCTCTGCTTTGATTGTGCACTAATCCCTGAGTAAAACTATTCAAAGAACTCCATCGAACAAGAGATTGCTGACTCAAAGTCCATAAGAACGTATAACAACGAACATGATAGCATAAAGCTAAATCAAGCCAATCCTATAACTGGTATCGATAAATTGGAGCCTCGAATCTATCGAGCATCCAGCTCGAATTTGAAGTTCAAACTTCAACAAAGAAATAGGCGCAGAAACTGAGTTTGGAATCATAATTACCTCCACTGAACTTTGCAATGATGCTAAGACTTCCACAGAAGCTTCGCAATGATGTAGATAGAGCATATGGAATGTAGAAATCTCGAAACGAAGCCTTGATTTGGAGAATCAAGCTCATCCAGAATCGAATAGAGCTTCAACAGAAAGAAGCTGCAGAAATAGATCAAGGATGCTCCAAATCTGAGAACAAAGAGAGGATGAATCCAGCAGAAATAATTGATCTCAGAATCGAGAATCAAATCTAGATCAAATCCAGATCACAGGATCGATCGTGAATCGATGATCAGATCTCAAATCAATGGTACAGTAACATCGCAGCAACAATATGAAGAGAAGCTGCTGAAAAACAGAATTGCTGATTCAAAATGCAGATGAGCAGATGATATGAATCTCGATCCAAACAACAATGATGAACAGCAGTTCCACAAATAACAAAGCAATAGCTTGATCTTCAAGAAATCCAATGAATCATTCCTTAATCTTGAAGATCTAAGCCCGATGTATGCAGAAATCCTCTCGAAGCAGAAAGAAACCGCAGCTGTAAAACCACAGCTCGGATACCATATTCAAGATAGTTTCGAGAGGAGGGTTGAACCATAGGCAATAATACACATGAATGGTATAATTGATTCAACCAAGTATTACATGCTAGGGAACTACTATATATAGGAGTGTAATCCTAACTAACCCTAACTAACCAAGTCAAGTATACAAGTCAACCTAAGGTACTATGTTTTTATACAAGTATGAGTACCTCTCTATACAAGTATGTATATATAAGTATGTACATCTATAAAGTCCACTTTGCCCACACACAAATTTCGGCTGGTCTATGTAGTATAAGGAGGCCCGGTTTTGGGAAAATTTATGAATCTGCCCCCCTGCGAAGTTCGAATTCGAAAAATGCCCCTCGGAATGGGGCATTTATGAAAATGCCCCGTCCCGCTGATAATATCAGCGGGACGGTCAGCGGGACATGACCTGTCCCGCTGACTGCCACGCGGGATGATCTGTCATCCCGCGTGGCTCCTGTCCCGCTGGTAATACCAGCGGGACGGGAACCCGACAAAACGGGTTCCCTAGGCGCAGGCATGCGCGCCTGCGCCTGGGGGAACCCGTTTTGTCGGGTTCCCCGTCCCGCTGGTATTACCAGCGGGACAGGCTGGTCATTTTGACCGGCTGCCGGTCAAACCGGACCAGCTGCCGGTCAAAACCGGACCAGCAGCTGGTCAAAACCGGACCAGCAGCTGGTCCGATTTTTTGAACTCTTAGGCTATATATTTGTACTCCCTTCTACAATCTTAAAATTTATATTTCCTTTGTATTGTTTCTTCTTGTTTCAAACTAAGGTAAAGTAATGTAAGCTTATAAAATTTAGATTTTTTATAGTTAATATATGTTGTTATAATGCTACAATATATGCTTTTTGGATTTTCAGGAATGCCAACTCATTTGAGTACGTTGTGACATAGCAGAAGTTGTATATCAAAAGAGAGGTAACATACTGTTATTTTTTTACTAAGTATTCTGATTATAATGATATGTATAGTACAACTATTATGTAAGATATAAAAATAAGAGATTATGATAATTATTTTTGTGCTGAACTAGTGTAGAAATTATAATGTAATTAAGAAAACGTAATTTTGTATGATTTTTGTTTAAATTTTGAAAATCAGGATTTTCACATATATAGATTATAATGATGTATATATTACAGCTATTATGTGAAATAAAAAAAATAATAGGATATGATGACATTTTTATTGTGATGAAATAATGTAGAAATTATAATGTAAGTAACAAAAATTAATTTTTTTTTATTTGTTTTGTATTCTGAAAATTAGAAAAATTTTGAATTTTTTTTGTTCATCCCCCCTAAAATGCATTGTTCGAGCCAAATGTCGAATTTTTAGAAAAATTTGAAAAAATTAGTACAAATTATTAGTTATTAGGGAAGTCCAATTCTGCAAACGGATCTGAATTTAGAGTGCCGTAGAATTTATACGAGCTTGTCAAAGTTTAAAAAAAAACACAAATTAACGTCAGAAATTTTATTTAGGACTACCGCTTATTTACAACTCCAAATGCAATGAAACTCGAGAATTATTAAATTTATTATACAATTAACAGTATGTAAATTTTTCAATTTTTTTTGAGAATTTCAAAATTTAGGGTTTTCCGCACCGAAGGGTGTTCGACCCCCTTAAAACGCAGTGTTCGGGCCAAATGTCGAATTTTTAGAAAAATTTTAAAAAATTAGTAAAAATTATTAGTTATTAGGGAAGTCCAATTCTGCAAACGGATCTGAATTTAGAGTGACGTAGAATTTATACGAGCTTGTCAGAGTTTAAAAAAAAACACAAATTAACGTCTGAAATTTGATTTAGGACTACCGCTTATTTACAACTCCAAATGCAATGAAACTCGAGAATTATTGAATTTATTATACAATTAACAGTATGTAAATTTTTCAAATTTTTTTTAAGAATTTCAAATTTTAGGTTTTCAGCACCGAACGGTGTTCATCCCCCCTAAAATGCATTGTTCGAGCCAAATGTCGAATTTTTAGAAAAATTTGACAAAATTAGCACAAATTATTAGTTATTAGGGAAGTCCAATTCTGCAAACGGATCTGAATTTAGAGTGCCGTAGAATTTATACGACGCTTCTAATTCGGTTTATATTCTACATATAGGAAAATGTTTTACATTTTGTTTCGCTATGACGTCGAGGTCATTAGTAGCTGGCATATTCATTACTTACCTAATCTAACCGTGAACTAACTAGTAACTACATTAATATTTGGTCAGTAGAAAATATAGTATTATCACAAAACGTCTATCGCAAAAAAAAAAAGAGCATTCTTGTGTTTCAATCATCCAAAAAGAAATATCAAAATAACATTACAATAACGTTTAGTTCCCCCCACCGGGAGGTGGTTGATACCCAATATACGGGTTGTAATAGCCGTAATAAGAAGGTGGGAACTGCCCAGACGGTGCTTGGAGAGGCCCAGGCTGTGAAGAAATAGACCCACGCAGTGGTGGATAAGGACCGACTGGTGTTGGATAAGGCTCAGCTGGTGGTGGATAAGGCCTAGGAAATGGGCCGGGCCTTGCAGACTGTGGCATGGCGACCCTATCTTGTACAAATCCTGGTTGTGAAAACTGACTAGCCATTGGAGGTTGGGAATCAAGTATATCCATTTCTTGTGCGTCTTCACGTTCCTCCTCGATGCTACAGTCAGACATCTCTCCATCTTCAAGTATATTGAGCATGCCATGTTGCCCAGAAACAGTCAAGCAATGAGTTGTGATGTCCATCATTTTTTTGTAACGTTCCTTAGGAGGGCCATTGTCATGCATCAATTTTCTTATCTGTTTATACATGAGACTGTAGCCACGCGCCTGTTCAACAATTCACGTAATAGTGGTTATTCGAATGAGTTAATTGTAGACTTATAAAGATATATTTCACTTGTCTTACCATGTAGCTTATCATGTCACCGTGTTGACCGAGATACCCCTGCGAAGGGCGAACATGCAATGGTCGTTGTTCTTCAAATTCTTCAGCTTCAGCTTCAACTTCTGGTTGATCTTTAGCTAAATAAGTTGTAATACGACGATACCACTTGAAATATTCTTTCGACCTCACACATTCGGGCTCAGGGATAGGATACATATCACGATCATTGCGGTTGTTCCACAACAATATGTACTCCTCATGGGTAACATGCCACGGTGTTGCCGGTGACTTCTGCCATACCGCACACGAGTGGAGGCTATCCCATAATTGTCGATCAGGGAACACCTCGGGGATATAAAATCCAAAGCCTAACTGCTTATACACTCGTTGTGGCAGTTGATATTCAACAGAGTTAAAGTGGATCAGAGGTAGTTGTAAGTATGCCAATTCCCAACCTTCTCTGGCAATTTGTGGCATTATTGAGGCAACTTCCGCGGTCCATGGGTTCCAAGTAACCTGTGTTATAACAATATTAGAGTCAACATATTAACTATAAATATAATATGTCATTCTAATGATCGATTATTTAAGTTTAATACAACAGAGTTCTTCAATATCTTAAGTTCATCTCGGTAAAACCACCTAGTACGAGATTGGACAGTTTTCTTTGAACTCTTTTTCTCTCTCCACCAACAACCGACAGCACGACCATCCTCAACATGACCAAAGCACGTGGGTCTACCAAGCGCGAGATACGTCCAACACACCTATATATGAGATAAATGCCATTACATAATATAAGTAATTAATAATATTAATAATGCATTTTCAATACCTGTACTAGCACACCACAACCGCCGATGTTGGTCGCTGACTTTTTACAAGTCCACTTGCACAATCCCCTGTACAAGTGGCTCAATACAGCAGAACCCCAACTGTATAGACTGCACACGTCCAGATCTTCGATAAAATATAAATATTGCAGTGGCACCAACGATCCGTTGGAGTCTGCGAATAAAACTGTCCCTAAGAGACACAATATATACGCTCTTGCTCTCTTTTCTGCTTCTTCATCATCGTCTGTTAAGAACTGAGGATGGTTTTTTTCTTTCAAGAAAGTGTTCTTCAACCAGCTGCACTTGAGATCACACGTCCCTTTGATTAATTCGTTGGCAGGCGGTTGTTCACCAAACAAACGCTGGAAAAGAGATAGAGTGTGATTTTTCATAAATCCCGCAACTGAAACTTCGGGATCTAATACAATTCCATCTCTGTAATGGTCTGATATCGGCGGACCATCTATCCTTAACCCCAAGATCATCGCCACATCCTTCAGAGTAATCGTCATTTCACCTGTAGGAAGATGAAAACTGTGGGTTTCTGGTCGCCACCTCTCCGCTAAAGCATGCATCATTCCAACATCTACCTCAATACGAGATGTCAATCCTGCATCAAGAAAGCCCGCCCGGTTGACGAACCCCGCAGTTCGTCCGTCTATCTCCCACAATTTTGCACATCTAAAGTGTGACTCGGGCCACGGAGTCTCGATCTATCAACATGAAACTATTCGTTATTAGTTAAAAATAATTAATTCGTCAGTTTTATTTTCGAAGTTTTTTGAATGTAAAAATATTTCTTCAATAATGTCCAATATCTATTTTTCATAATTCTAATTTCTCTATTTAAAATCAACATATAAAAATACTATCAAATTTCATAAATACTTTTAATATATTATAACACTCTAATTTATGTTTTTATATTCAAAATGTAAAAAAAAAAAAAGTCTAATCTAATCTCTATTTTTAAATCCTGTTTTTAATTTTATTTGAGAGTTTAGTTTTTATTTTTTTTTATTTCTACAGAACTCGTAGAAACCCTATTTGAAAACGCTATAAATTCGACATTTTAAATAAAAAACTTTCAAAATTTTCGTAAATTATGTCTACACTTAATAGCACAGTAATATCTATTTTTAAGTAGAAATTTAAAAAAATAACCGGTTAATCTCTATTTTATGAATAATGTTATTAATTTGAATTTTTTTTTTTTACTATTTCTAGAATAATTTGAACATTTGAAAACCCAATAATTTTAAATTTTTTCTCGTATTTAATAAGAAACCATGAAAATCCGTAATTAATTTCAAAATTTAATAGCACCATAATTTCTATTTTTATTTTATTTTTTAATATAGAGATTAAAAAAAAAATCTAATCTGTTTGCTTTTTTAATTTGAATTTTTTTTAACTTCTAATATAATTTCGAAATTGGAAAACCAAATATTTTTATTTTGTATTTAAATAAGAAATTAAAAAAAACTATTAAATTTCGTAATTACGGTTAACATTTAATAACACACTAATTGGAACTGGAAGACAATAATGAACATTTTTTTTTTCAATTTGGAAATTGTTTTAACATAATTTCGACAATAATTTCAAACTATCTAAAATCGCTGATTTGTTATTTAAATTTCTAATTAAAATTTTAATTAATAGTCTAAAATTTCAAAAATAATTTTCTACATTTTAAAGCACATTAATTTTAATTTATGATTTCTAATTTTAAATTGGACATTTATAAAGAAATTTTCAAATTTCAAAATTTAAAAACAAAACTCAGTAATTTCTTCTTTTTAAATTTCGATTTTCAATTTTTTTTTTCAAAATTATAAAAATACTTTTATTTCTAACAAAAAAAAAACATCTACTTTCGTATCAATAACATATTTATTTGGCATTGTACTCTATTTACGCAATCTAATTTAATCTATGTATCAATATAAACATTTATATTTATAGAGAAAATAGAAAATTTACCGTGTCCGTGTGGACAAAACTAGCCCTGTGTACGTTATTCATGTAGAGCACGGTATTATCTCCTAGTTCATTGCCAAAACTCATCCTTCTTCTTGAACCAGAAGAACTGCCTTCACCATGGTAAGCCATTCCTCTTGAAAATTTAAGATTGAAAATATAACTCCTTTTATAAGTAAAATGATGAGAGAATTATATTTTTACTAAGGCATAGAAATGGGGTTCTTATAGAAAATAGGAGGAGAAGGGAAGAAGATGGGAAGGTTACAAAAAATTAGGGTTAGGGGTATAGTGGGGGAGGGGCGGCTGGTTTCTTCTTTGTGAAACCAGCCGCCTGTCCCGCTGGTAATACCAGCGGGACGGGGAACCCGACAAAACAGCTCCCACTCGCCGGAATGAGATGGTGCCTGTTAATGTATTGTTGTCCAAATCGCATCAACATTTCACTATTCTGATCTCGCCCCTGCTTCTAAATAGTTCATACGAGGTTTTCTGTGCGACTGGCGGATACGACGGGCATCGTGGTACTTGTTGGATCCCGGACTCGATGGGGTGTCGGGTCCTGGTGTGAATGTCTGAATGTGTTGCGGGTTAACGGTATGTCGGGTCTTCGCACGTGTCCGAGTGCGTGCGTCTCCTGATACCTAAACGAAGGGTAATATCGCACACCACACAGAGGGAGGGGGGGTGGAGTGTGATGAACCCTCTCTGAAGCTTAAATTAGAAATCTAAAGAGAGAAAGCTAGAGAGAGGTCAGAGCTTCCTTGTCAACTTAATTATGAAATGGTGACCAAGACTCTATTTATAGGGAACTTTGGACCCTAACCCGGTTTTGAATGGTTCGACGCCGGTTTAATGTAAAATATGAACCGGGCGCGGACGAGCGTAAAGTTGACGTCGGGAAGCCCTACACCTGTAGTGTATATATATAGGGTTTTGCGCGTCTTCGCGGGGAGCAATGTGGACCATACCGGGGTATTACGACAATCTGGTATGGTCCGGATTGTCGCGACAATCCAGATGGGGTTTTTCGTCCAGGACACGCGCGAACTTGTCCTGGAACGGTTTGAATTCACGGGGTGAATTTTTTATTTTTTAGAGCCGTTGGTGGGTTTGTCGTGTAAACGAAGTCTGAATAGTTTAAAATGAACCCGAATCGGACGTATACCCATCATTTGCCCTCGAGTCAAGTAGTGGCTTGGCCCTTGCTTGACTTTATTTTTGATAGAGTATATTTTCAGGTGTTACCTTGGCGTGGACTTACTGTCCGTTGGCGCGTGGGCCTTGACATCGCGTATCCCGTCTCTTGTTTAATACGAACAACTATAACTGCTGACATTGTTTGTGCAGCGGGTATACGTATGCAATGTGTACACATATAACAATATGAATTTATATATGCAACATGGATATAAACACTATCATGTGTGAAAACATGGTATACGCACGTATGTGAACAAACGCGCGACGTGTGATGTCATGAAATTAAACATGTAGATATAGGCATACATATATGCAATGACATGGATATAAATATACATGTGTTATGATTATAATAATAAACACGTGACGTGGATACGCGGACGTGTGTATATGTGTAGACGTGTTCGTGTATGCGCGGGTATGCGAGCATATGCATATGTTTTCTCTCAAAAGAGTTAGAAAAAATATGGAGAGGATAGAATATTACCCACATGTGTATATAAAAGAGAGAGTATGTAAAACTCTCCTCACTTTGCCTCCACATTTTAAAGTTGTCTTCTCCATTTTCTTGAAGAGTATGTAGCTTAGTATCCAAGACACTCACCCACCCATCCATACTTCACCGGCCAACCATCAGTCACCGGCGGCACCAGCAGTGGCAGCACCGGCGCAGCAAGGAGGACGACGGCAGCTACGGCGGATGGCGACGTGAAGCTTCCGGCAACCGTGACGGTGTTCCGACATTTATTTTCATGGTGATCCGGTCTTTTGAAGTTTATTGGAACCATTTCCAGGTATGATAATGTCTTTGTTTGCATCAATTTAGCTAATCCCTGTCTTGATTGGTACTTGATTATTCGTGCCCACCAAGTGTTTATTAAAATGCCTAGCATAGTTTAGCATAGAAAAAAGGGCATGAAAATGGCTAAGTGTTTTAGCACTAGTATGTATAGAGTAAGAGTGTTACTTCTCATGATGATTGTCACCATTGGTTGATGGATATGTCGTCGTGACAAGTTCATATATTTTTTGGTAGTATAATGATGCTTGTAGCTATAGTCGAGTCTTATATTCCCCATTGTATGTATGTACGTATATACATATATTCTACACATGTTAGACAATACATGCGTATAGATGTTATTGCTTATGAACTACTTGTATTTGTTACCTTAGATACTCGCATTGGGTTACATATACAGATGTAAGTTCATGTAAGCACATGTAGACACGCGGGTGCATGTAGGAACATGTAATTGCGTATAGACACATATAGTCGTGTACGAGCACGCGTGGGTACCCGCGGGTATATGGATGCATATAGGCACATGTAGTTGTGTGTAGACATATGTAGACCATACAAGTGTCGGGACAAGGCCCTTACTGACATAGAGTTGCCCCCGTATAGAGGATGTTCGCTATGTAGTAGTTAAACACTAATAGGTTCGTAAATATGATATTGCCCCCTAGCGCGGGACGTTTGTTGCACAGTGATTGTCGACGCGGCGGGTGTATGTGCACGTTTTGAGTGGGTTTTTGTTGTACCCTTGCAGGAGTTGTAGTGCGGAGAGCTGGCACGTCCATCATTAGGATTACCTTCTCGACTTGCTGGATTTATCAGGACGAGTAAGTTTCATATTCCTACTCTGTTAGTTACATATCGTCCTAATTCAAACCCTGACCCTGAGTCGGGGTCTTCGGAGTCATCTGGGCCGGTGACTGAGGATGACGTGTATTCTTCTCTTGAGTCGGAGGATAACTCGGAGTCGGGAGATTTACTCCAAAAATTTGCTGGCAATGTTTTGGAGCGTGGGGATTACCAATGCTATGTGGAGACTTCAGGACTCTGTCCCTTAGTAGAGGCAGTCTTTCCCTTTGATATCATCCCTGGTGTCGTTGCGGGGATGCCTACTGTGCCTCCAGACGAGCTATTGGCCGTGTATACCTCTCAAATTCGAGAGGGTTTGCGCTTTCCTTACTGTCAAGACTAGCGCTGATTATGCCGCTATTACAGATCTCTCCCCTTGATCTAGCGCCCGCCGGGATACAGTATTGGGTCTGTTTTCGGAAAGCGCAGTCATGGCGTTATTCGACCCTACTTTTCCGGTGTTTCTTCCGGCTCCAGCGTCCGGATTCGCATGGCCTGTGTTCTATTTCTATCCGCTGGCCTTTGGTGAAAGGGAAGTATTTTACCACCCTTGGATTGGGAGAGGTGAAGTGGGATACTAGCCTCTGTTCGTTACTGTTGTTGATCGTTCGAAGGGATATTGGAAGAAGCATTACTTCTTCAGTAGTGACAGTGGGGTGACATGGCCCATTATTCACATTACTAAGCCTGATCCTGTGCCGGCTTTTCCTGAGTTTTCTAAGACAGACAAGGCGGCTATGAAGATGGTATATCGGGCACACAAGGCGCGTACTTATAGTGCCTTGTCTCGCGTGATAGAGAGAGAATTGCGCAAGGCTGGGATTTGCACGCCTACTTCGGGGGGGTCCTTCGTTATGTTATGAACCATTATAACCTTGTTATGTTATGATGAAGGCTAGCTTCATGGAAAAACTTCGTGCTTGCAGGCGAGTATTCAGGGTGGTTCTGCTCCTCATGTGCGGAGTGGTCGTTCCGATGTTTCCGCTGTGCTTCAAGGCATGCAGCCTGGACGCAGGAAGGGGAACGCGGGTAAGTTGTGTTTTTGGTGAAATCATTATTTCTTGTCTATGTTCCATGTCATTGCTCTTATCTTGTTTTACTTCTTGTTTGTAGGTCGGTCCTCTCACTTGTGACAGAGCGTGTCGTTGCTGCTACTGACACTCCGCCTCGGCCTAAGGCGAAGCGTCCCGACTCCGGCGTGGACCCTCGAGCGACCCTTAGCGCCCGAAGTCTGGAAGTGGCGAGGTGTCAAAGACTTCTTCTTTTAGCAAGGGGAAGGAAGTTGGAGGCCAAGCTCGTACGCCCGTTATGTCTGCCCCCCGGTCGAGGGACCGGATGTCGGAGGAGGGGACTTTTGACTTTACCTCATTTCTAAACTTGGCATGTTTAGGCCTTGTTGTTTTATTTTCACGTATATTCATAGGTGTTGCGCCTCTTACTACGCTCGATGTAGTTAAATTCGCGTCTCTAGCTCGTAAAAACGTTCAAGTTTACGTTTTTACTACCAAAACCGAGTTGAGTCGGACTATAAGTCGGTATCAGTGTAGAAACGACTAGAGTCGCACCTTGACTCGTATATTCGCATAAAAACACGTATTTTATAGTCTTTTGCGTTTCTACAACTGTAGGCCATTTTTATCAGAATGGACAGTTTATTGCCATGGGGACGTCGGACTTCATCGTGGGTTGGCCGCTGGACCTCCTAAAGTGAAGAAAGAGGGACTCAGAGGACAAAATAGAAACAGCACCAGCAACATGTATAAAAGAGACGGTGAAACAAGCGGCGGTATTCTTGATTAAGCAAGGAGAAACGGATAAGGCTGGGCTTTGTAATATATTTTTATTAAAAGGATTGGGCTGGGCTTAGTAAGTTTTTTTTTTTTTTTGCCATGGATTACTAACAATTGAGCTTAGTGATTTTTTGCCAAAAGACTCAGTTACGATTAAGAAATCTAAGCATATTACAACCTTATTATATACTCTATCTATATATATAGTCTATATATGTAAAAGCTTAAATAAAAAATTAAAATAGTAAATATAGTTTAACTATATATGATGATTAATGACCAAATTTAGTTTTAGATATGCTCTTACTAATATAAATTAGTGCATATAATTTTATTTTTTGACTATCACATGGAAAGTTTATAGAAACTTACGTTTCTACGACTCGACTTTAAGACACGTTTTTATCTATTGTTTTTGTTTCTACCTAGAAACTCATTTTTGACTGTATAGGCTACGCTTACCCGGGCTGACTTGGTTCGTCATGCCAATGACGCTATCACTGGTGGGGAGTGAGCACCCTTTGCTGTTGGGGGGCCACGTTTTACCCAAGGGGTCAGCTTGACTGCTCTCGAGGTGGGAGTACGTGTACTCTAGCAGATTATTTCCCCTGGGGATCAGAAGGTTCGTCCCAGCGAACCTGAGGATGCGCACTCATATGTTGAGAGTGCGCTGTCTTGCCCTGCGCCTGTGAGTATTTATCCTTACTCTTTAATAACTTGTAGGTATGTTTGTGTGTTTTGCTACAAATTGCTTGTTGTTGACCTTTGTGTTACTCTTATAGGTTGCTATCCAGATGGCGAACCTTTCCTCTTTTGTGAATGAACTAACGGAGGAGAAGAAGGCGCTCCAGGGGAAGTGCGACGTGGCTTGTCACGAGCTGGAGAACTCGAAGGAGAAGTCTACTGGGCATGTGGCTCCCTTGCGTCTTAGAGACGCGATTGTTCCCCCGCCTGCAGTGACGGATGCGCCCCCCCCGATCGTTGAGGTGCCTGCCCCTAAGTTGTTGAGGTGAATGCCTTTAGTGATGTTGTGGCTGATATTCGTCATTATGAGTTGATATTTGATGATAATGGTGAGTTCAACATAGTGGAGGGTGCTCCAGTTGATGATGTTGTTCCCGAGGCATGTGGAGATGTTGTCGGTGTTCCTGACGTGGCGTCGGGTTGATTGTTGGCTTCATATCCAATCTTTGTATATAGTTTTGGCTCCCCATGTTGGGTTGAGGTTGCACTTGGGTTGTTATCCATTTGAACCTTTTATGCTTATGTTTTGATGCTTGACATTATCCTATAAACCTGTCTTGAATAGTTAGTAATGCATGATAACTTGGTAGTTTCATTTCATACCTTTGCTTTCATTATTGTCCATGTGGTGTGGACTATAGGGTGGAGTTGAGACTCGTCCTCTTATTGGATGTAACATCTGTAGTTGTAGTTAGGAGACGTATGTCCCTGCGTTGCTTGCCCCTCTTGGATATACCAAGGCATGGCGTAATGAGGATCTGGTAAACATATATATGTATGCTTGCCATATTTCATGGGTAGTAACGCGCAAGACTTTAGAGTGACACTTGGCATTTATGCGTAGTAATGCGCAAGGTCGTTGTCCTGGTACTTAGCATTTGTGAGTAGTAATGCGCAAGACCCATACTTCACACGAGAGTGTGTCGTCTCGACGAGGCGAAACTTTAATTTTTACCGTCTCTTAGTCCACTCTAAGGCGACGTTGTCACAAGATGCTACTTGTTAGTTTGAGGTGTTTTCCCATCCATTAGTTGGGAACACCCCGTGTAACGTTGTTGCAACGCGTTCTGTTAGCTAACCCAATTACTTACCTTGTGATGCTAATACGCCTCTACTTTGTTAATCAAAGGGGCGTGACAGAGGTCGTGTAATACGCCTTGTAGTTTATACCGTCTTTTGAGCCATTCCAAAGCGACGTTGTAGCAAGACACGACTTGCCAATTTAGAAGTGTTTTACTGTCTGTACTTTGGGTACCCCCGTCGTATCGCTATTGCGAGGCGTTCTGCTGGCTAGTCCAGTTACTTGCCTTGCGACGCTACTACACCTCTACTTGGTTATTCCAGGGGGCTGTACAAGATATAATTACATGACTTGTACCTTTTCCCGTCTCTTGGGCCATTCCAAGACGACGTTTTTGGCAAGACACTACTTTCTTTGTTAAAGTGTTTTGTTTCCGTTATTTATTCACGGGCAAGATAACGTTTTACAAGACTCGATTTGTAGATTTTGTGATTTTTTCGCTGCTTTGTGCGATGCGGAGATGGTAGGATATGCTCCTATCGGCGTAGAAATGTTGTACGTAATAATGAACGCTACTTGTGGGTAGTAGTAGGTTCTCATGGGGTTGCTCTCGTAAAGAGGATGTCGCACCATGTTTCATGGGGTGAATCACGCCCAAGTGTTTAGTAATCTATACTTGGTATCATTTTCCTCAGCAAGATGTCATGGGGTTGCCCTCGTAAAGAGGATGTCGCGCCATGTAAATGTATGGGGTTGCCTCGTATAAAGGACGCCGCACCACGTTGTAGATGATCTCCTCTTGATTGAAAAATCCAAGGTATGATTGTTGTAATCATGGAGTTTCCACCGAGCGGGGATGTCGCGGCCATATTATTTGTATGTAATCCTTAGAAAAATTTCCAAGATGTAGTTGTACAAATTAGACATAATAGATGTCGTGTGAGGGAGCGTATCGAGAGCTCATTGTTGATGTCGAGTATTGACATGGTGGTGGCGTATAATGTAAGCCTATAGTTGTGTTAAGCGTAATAGCTTATATTGTTGGTGCAAGTTTAATGGATAGAGCCCACTACTTGGTGTGATTCAAGAGTAGGGTGTGTAAGAGAATAATGTACCAACGAGAATACATTAACTTCATTAGTTATGATGCTTACATAGTTGTAAATATATGGATTTATAACATCTCGTTCTAGTAGCGCATATAATAAAAAGCCCTAAAGAGCTTGATACGAAGACTCTTTAGTTAAGTAGGCGGTGCGTTCCTGCATGGAACTTTTTCAGGTGTCCACCACTGAATGTGTGTGTGGATATGTTGCCATCTGCATCCTCCAAACGATATGTGTTGGTGCATGGTTCCGATGTTATCTTGTATGGACCCTCCTATTTCGGTGATAACCTGTTGATTGTGTCAAATTGTGTGAATTCATTCTTTATCCACACCATTTTGCCTACATGGAATTGTCTTCCCTTGACCTTTTTGTTGTAGTATCTCGAGGTGATTAAGCGCATCCTTGCTTGAATCTCCTCTGATTTCCAACGCTTTTTATCGGCCAAGTCTAGATCTAGAAGTATTTCTTCTTCATTTGCATGGATGTCGTAATGAGTTGTCCGGTATGATGAGATGGCTATCTCTACTGGCGCGACTGCTTCTGTTCCATGCACTAGGCTGAAAGGTGTCTCTCCCTTTGTTCGCTTAGGCGTTGTGCGTACCGCCCATAGGACGCTGTCGAGTTCTTCGGCCCATCCGCCTTTTAGTGCTTGTATTATTTTCTTGAGACCGTCCAAGACGATCTTATTTGGTGACACCGCCTGACCATTGGTTTGTGGGTGGTTCACTGATGCGAAATGCTGCTCTATGTTCAGGTTTTCAGAGTAGGTTTTCAGCCTACCACTTTTGAATTGCTGACCATTGTCGCTTATGAGTACCTTCGGGACGCCATATCGAGCAACAATATGGTTTCGGATGAAATCGATGATTTGGGCATCCGTCGTTCTTGCCAATGCCTTGGCTTCTATCCACTTGGAGATGTAGTCAATAGCAACCACAATATACTTGGTTTGCCCTTTAGATTTTTGGAGAGCACCTACCAAGTCGATACCCCATGGCGCGAAGGGCCACGCACTTGCTATTGGGCTTAGCTCTGTGGCTGGTGCTCTGATGCTTCTCAAATAATGTCACCTTTGTTACTATGTTTGTTGCTTCGGCTTTCATAGAAGGCCAATAGTATCCCAGATGTAAAGCCTTGTGAATTAAGGACAGTGCTCCTTCATAACAGGCTGCATATCCTTCATGTAGCTCTTTTAACACCTTTTGTGTTTCTGGTTGTGCGATACACTTTAAGTATGGGGTTAAAAAACCTTTTTTTTTTATAAAGTTGGCCTTCAATGATCGCATAGTTCACAACGACCCTTTGTATTTTGTTCTCATGTGTCTTGTTGTCAGGTAGCGTGCCTGTCGTAAGGTATGTGTGGATTGGTGTCATCCATATCTAGGCGGTGTCAATGGTTAACGCCTCAAATTTATCGATGACCAATAGTTCTCTATGTTCGACAAAGTGTGTTTCTTTGCCTTGTTCATTGCCTTGCACAAACTTGCTTAGAGCGTCTGCCTCTTGGTTTTCGTTCCTTAGTACCGACGCTATGTCGAAGGTGTCGAAACTGTCGGCGAGTTCCTTTGCTTTCTTTAGAAACTTCTACATGTTCTCGTACTTTGCCATGTATTCTCCCTTTACCTGATTGACGACCAGCTCTGAGTCGCACTTTACCCTTAAGTGTTTGACACCTACACCTTTGGCAATTCTTAGGTCAGTTATCAAGGCCTCGTATTCTGCCTCGTTGTTTGTTGCCATGAACACTAAAGTTAGAGCATACTTCAGAGGCTCTGACCCATCTGGTGGTATTAGAAGGAGTCCTACCCCCGATCCTCCTACGTTTGATGACCCATCAGTGTACATCTCCCATACATCAACAGGCTCTACGGCTTGTGGGGTGTTTTCTTGTGTTGCTTCATCAGGGGTGATCCCTATGAATTCCGCAATGAAATCCTCTAAGGCTTGTCCCTTGATTGCAGTTCGCGGTGCGAAGAGGATGCGGAACTCACTTAGCTCGATTGCCCACTTTGTCAGTTTTCCTAACATGTTTGGTTTTGCCAGTATATGTTTTAGTTGTTGATCTGTGAGTACCATTATTTCAGGCGCATGAAAGTATGGTCTCAGCTTTCTTGTCGCCATGATGAGGGAATACAAGTATTTCTCTATTGACATGTAATTCACCTCATATTTTGCCAGGGTCTTGCTGACATAATATACCGGTAGCTGAGTATTGCCTTTTTGCCTTCAAGTACTGAGCTGACTACAGTGTTTTTAACCGATATGTAGAGGTAAAGGGAATCTCCTTGTATTGGTTTTGCCAATGCCGGCAGTGTTCGCAAGTGTTGCTTTAACTGCTGGAAAGCTTCTTTACATACCGACGTCCACTCGAACTTCTTGTTGGTGCGCAGGATTTCAAAGAAGGGGAGTGCTTTATCTCCAATCTTTGCCAGGAATCTGTTTAAGGCTGTTAAATGACCATTTAGCTGATGCACCTCCTTATGTTTTGTAGGAGATGCCATCTCTTCGATTGCCTTAACTTTTTCTGGGTTCGCCTATATGCCTCTTTTTCTAACCATGAATCCCAGTATCTTCCTAGATTGTACATCAAAGGCGCACTTTGCTGGGTTCAGGTGAACTTGGAATTCACGCATCCTTTGGAACGTTGCACGCAGATCGTTGTTGGATCACGGTTGGAACTCCGGCACGTTCTTGACGGAAGTCCGAACTCCTTTGCTCCAAGTAATCCTGCAAGAAGGGGATAGACCGGGCGGTGACCCAGAATCCCTCTCCGATGCTTAATTGAGTATCTCGATGTAGGCAAGCAAGTATGAGTATGTGAATGTCAATATGTCAATCCTGAGGTAACTCCTTCCTTTATATAGGGGAGTAGTTACCCCAGTTACCTGTTGCGATAACTGCTGGGGGGAGTTAGCCCACGTTCCGTTTATCCTGGCCACTTGCCAACGTTCCATCTTTTCAGGCCACTTCCCCACTATGTCGATAATGGCCGTGTTTCTCGGCCTCGTTCTCTGGTGGCAAGTCCCGACGGATGTCGGGGACTCCAGAGTTATCTCCTTTGGTCACCGCTCGGGGCCCCTCGTCATCGGGACAGGGCCAGTCTTCTTAGGGATTCAATATCGGGGCCTACTCAAAGGCATATCATCGGGGCCTACTTAAAGGCATATAATCGGGGCCTACTTAAAGGCATATCATCGGGGCCTACTTAAAGGCATATCATCGGGGCCTACTTAAAGGCATATCATCGAGAGTGTTCAGCTCATATGTCGGGACCGACCTTGTCGGGTCCCCTCGTATTGGTCTTCTAAGCCTCTTTTGGGGCCCAGTGGGCCTACTTCGTCGTTTAGTCGTCGTTAATGGGCCTAACGGCTATATCGAAACCCATCATTTTCCCCCAAGACATGAGGGACTTATAGTTCGTCGTGTCTTCCAACTCCGGACCTCCCGATATTCCGAGGATAACCACCGAATCCGAAAAGATTTCTCGATTACACAACTATTAAATGCGATGGGTGATGAAGCGACGGCTTGGGTGCCCGTGCCTGCTTTTCTGAAAAAGCGCTTTTTAGCTATTTTGTCGCTAGCGCCTCGACGAAGTGTTTCATCTTCAACGGTCCGGATTGCAACGTCTCTTTGGCTACCCTCTCTCCTATAAAACCCCAAATCTTGGAACTATTCAGTTATCCTCTACCGTTTCATCCTCTTGTGATTTCAAAAGCTCAAGCTCTTCTTTCTAATTTCTGATCAGCACTCTGGCAGCCAGGATCTCCGGCCATCAAGATCATCTTCTCTTCTCCGCTTCAACATGTCTGGTAAGATTTCTCCTCCGATTCTGAAAAAACTGTTAGCATAGTTTTTCTTTTATCTTGATCAACTTACCCGGATTTTTCCAAGAATCAACTGTGCCTTTTCTTGCTCTGATCATTTTCCAGACGGTGAATTCAGTTCCGGGGGGAGAAAAACCTTCAAGTTTGATTATGCTTGTAATGAGATTTCGGAAACCGCCTACGATGCAGCTCTCCGGGAAGGATGTATCACTTCCACCTGGGAGCCTCGATATCCCTATCCTCGCCCTCGCGTGCCGGGTAACCCTGTGGTCACTCGTCCCCGGGAAGGGGAGGTATTTGTCTCCGCCGGGCAAGTATCGGCGGGGATCCGATTCCCCTTCTGTGGGGATATAGTCAAGATGTGTGAATATTACAAAACACATCCGACTACTTTCTCCCCCCACGCCATCCGTGTGTGGAATGCCTTCCGCGTCCTTTGCCTCCGCCAACAATGGCCCTATAGCCTCCGACTTTTCCGGACCTTCAATGGATTGAAGTGCAATGATGTCGGGGTCTGTGCCTTCTACCCGCGGATGCCTAATTGGAGCAAGGCGCAGCTCTCCCGATGTAGCTGGACTGGTGACACATGGAAGGTCGCCAAAGTTCGGGGGCTCATCACCGACTCGGGGCCCGACAACAGCGGCTGTTAGAGGAATTACTTCTTCATCCGGAACAGCTCCATTCCGTGGCCCTGATGGGAGGTTGGGGCAGACCCTCCTCCCGCTTTTCACACTTACTCCGAGGAGGATTTCCAGATTCTCCACTGCATCCAACTCTATCGCTGGGGGGATTCTTTCGCACCCCTCGATGCCAACTCCATCGGGGAGCGGGATCTGGTTCTGACCGGGATCCGACTCCTTGATGTTGCCTCCGGGGGTCAACTCTTCGACGGCCCTTCCAACCTCGTTCCTTGGGTAATATTCTAATCGCACCTTTGTTTTCGTCTTTGCAACTAAGAAGGTATCATTGCTGACCAATATCGTGCTTAAGCAGGCGGAGACCGATGCCGTCCAGCGCCCCGCAAGGAAGAGGAAGTCCTCGAAGAGGGCCGCCTCCTCATCGGCACCTCCGACTTTGGAGCAGATCAAACGGGCCCGGGTAGAGAAGATGGAGCAGATCTTCAACACCCAGACTCCCGGAGAAGGTAAGCAGCTCCGATTAGCAATTCGATTATACAGGAGGCGTATTCCCGAGGAGTTAATCCCCTCCGATAAGAGAGCCAGGATCGAAGGGATCAACCGCATCCTGCAAGGAGAAACTCCCCGCGTTCTTAAAGCGGGCTATTACAATTATTACGGGAAGGACCAGTATCTCTCCCGTCGTGTCATTTGGTGTAAGGATCCCGATCAACTTCCTGATTATCTTTCTGAAGCTTCTCATCCTCCAGCTGCAGGTGAATCGGGAGCTGGAGCTTCAGCGGGGGCGCCACCTTCCGATGCCCGGGTCGGAGAGCCTCTCCTTTCCCTTCTTGCCCCGAGAGGATCGGGACTGAAGATGCCCCGACGGACGGTCAGTTCCATCGGGTGGTTTACCTGGACGTTTCTCACTCTTCTGAGGAGGTGAGGGAGGGTCAGCTCCTGGTTCGTCGTCGGGGGGTGAGGCAGACTCCGCTGGAACCGACACCCGAAGGGCTGCCTCCATCTTCCCCGGCACAACAGCATTCGCCGGTCTTGAGCCTGACTCCTGAAGGGACGACGGGTTCTCACGGCGGCTCGGAGGCGCGCACCTCCGACAATCAGGTCACCCTTCCTCCTCTCCCCTTAGACGGGAGCTTCTATCAACTTTACACCCCCGACCAGGCAAGGGCTCCCTGGACCCCGATCGAGTCATTGCAAGGGGTCCCGCTGCGTCGGGACAATATATCGCCGGAACTGGGTCTGCACCTGCTGGCAGGTTCAGTTCCGCCGTCTATGAAGGTTCCACTCTCCTTAGCTCGGGGGTCATCCACGCGGACATTCGCGATATGGTCGTTCGTCGTGTGGAGGTAAGGCTTCCTGTTTTTACACATAGTATATAATGTAAAATATTCTCATGTACTAACCTCTTCCTTTCTTTTCCACACGAAATGGCGGACCAACACCGCTGTTTCGGGTACATCCTGGCCCTGGAGGAGGCCCTGGAGCAGGAGCGAGCCAAGGCGGCCCCCGAGGTCTTGGCCAAGCTCAAGGAGGATCTAGCTGCCTCCGAATCGTCGAGGGGTAAGTTGGTTAAGGAGCAGGCTCTCCTTAACATGAAGACTCGGGACCTCCTGAGGCAGGTCCACGACTTCGAGCGGTTGCTGAAGCAGGAGCGACAAAAGCTCAATGAAGAGCAGCAGGGGCGCGCGGAGGATCGGGACAGGCTTGTCCTCGAGAAGAAGGCCCTTGAGGACGCCAAGGCGGGGCTGGAGGCTGAGAAGGTCCTTCTCACCAACCGGTCCCAACAGATGGAGCGGGAGATTGCTGAGTTCCCCGTCAAGCTGGCTGAGGCTGAGGCCAAGGGTCGGGAAGATTATCGGGGCTCCGAGGCTTTCCAAGTGGACGCGGTGAAGTTCTGTACGGCGGAGGTGGAGACCTCCTTGCTTAATGCTGTCGAGGAGATCCATCTGGAGTATGGTGGTGTCATCGACTTCACCAAGTCTCAGACTCTCGCCCCCTTCGTGGAGAGGTATTTCAACCTTTCCGAGGAGAGCGACGGGGCCAACACCCCCGAGGGGACTGCGGGTGCTGAAGGCACGGTGGAGCCTCCAAGTGCAGACCTCCCGACAACTGATCCCGCGATGATCGACCCTTCACGGGCTGACCTCCAAGAGTCTGATCCTCCCGCGGCCAATCTTCCAGGATCCGATCCTCCGACCGTGGAGCCTTCTGCCACAGACCTCGTGGACCCTGATCCCCTCGACGCTGCCAAGGATCAAGCTTAATCGCTTTATTTTCGAATCCTTGTAATTTCCTTCTTTTGTCGTGAACCTTTCAGGCTTTTATAATATCAATCCCTTTTGGTTCCGATTATCGCTATACCACTTAAGGTGAATTACCTGCGCCACTTAAGGCGATTTGATCATACCACTTAGAGTGATTCGATACGTCACTTAAGACATTTTTCCCACACCACTTAAGGCGATTTAATCGTACAGCTGCCACTTAAGGCAATCACACCACTTAAGGTAATTTAATCATGCCACTTAAGGCAATTTATCCACACCACTTAAGGCGGTTTAATCGTGCCACTTAAGGCGAAACCACGCCACTTAAGGCGATTTAACTACACCACTTAAGGCAATTTATCCACACCACTTAAGGCGATTTATCCACGCCACTTAAGGCGATTTAATCGGAAGCAACCTCTTTATTAATTGATGGCTCAAAACCTGTTTATTTCAAATCAAAACGATAAACAACTTGCACCACTGAAGGCGACTTCGATAAACAACTTGCACCACTGAAGGCGACTTCGATAAGAAACTTGCTCCACTGAAGGCGACTTCGACAAACAACTTGCACCACTGAAGGCGACTTAATATCAAGCATAACATTTCTTCAAGTGTTCGCCACTAAAAGAATGCTTCAACACATTGCCATCGAGGTCTTCCAACTTATACGCATTTCGAGCTGGCATCCCCACGACCTTATAAGGTCCTTCCCATTTTGGCGACATCTTGTTGATCCGATCCAAAAGGGTAAATTCGTTCTGACGCCAGACCAGTTCCCCGACAAAGAACTGTCGAGACTTGACTCGTCGATTATAATATCGGTCCGTTGCCAAGCGCATCCGAGCCTGGGCCTCCTCGGCACTCCGCCTCTTCTCTTCGACCAAGTCCAAGTCCAGACGCCTCATTTCATCATTCGACAGAGCTTCATAATACCTCGTCCGATGGGATGCCACAGCTATTTCGACGGGAGCAACTGCTTCCGTGCCATAAACAAGGCCAAACGGAGTCTCCCCAGTCGATCGTTTGGGTGTTGTTCTAACAGCCCAAAGCACATTTTCCAGCACATCCAGCCATTTGCCCGTCAAGGCATGGACCCTCTTCTTCAGGCCGTCCATCACGATCTTGTTGGCTGACTCCACCTGTCCATTGGTTTGAGCATGATGGACAGAGGCTGTCCGATGCTCAATTTTCAGTTCCTCCAAGTACTCTTTCCACTGGGCCCCGTTAAACGGAGGGCCGTTATCGCTGATCAATACCTTGGGGATCCCGTATCGGGATATGATTCCCCGTTGTCTTGGCCAATTCTTTAGCCTCTATTCACTTTGAGAAATAATCAATGGCCACAATTAAATATCGGCAGTGACCTTTTGCAACTGGAAGGAGTCCCACCAAATCGATCCCCCATTGCGCGAAGGGCCAAGCACTCTTGATGGACGTCAGATCGGCAGCGGGAGCCACGATATTCGGGGCGTACCTCAGGCAAGCGTCATAGGACCGGACTAGCATCGTTGCCTCCTTATTCATCGAGGGCCAGTAATAGCCCAGGTTTAGCACTTTCCTCACGATAGATCGGGCACCTTCATGACAAGCCAAGTATCCTTCGTGCACCTCCCTTAGGATCCGATCTGTGTTGGGCTCAGCCACACATTTCAAGTAAGGAGTTAAATACCCCTTTTTATACAGCTGGTTTTCCTCCATCACATAATTGGGCGCGATTCGGCGTAATTTGCCGGCTGCCACTTCATCATCGGGGACTGCCCCCGTAGTCAGGTACGCGGCTATCGGGGTCATCCAAGTGGGCTCCTCCGATCCGATCTCAATGGCACATACCTCTGATTGATCGGTGGTTGACAGGATCACCTTCTCCAAGAAGTGCACCTTTCGACTTTCATCGAGGGGTGCCCCCAAGGCGAACTTGCTTAGGGCATCTGCTTCCACATTATCCTCCCTTGGGATCGCCTCAATATCGAAGCTCTTGAAACTCTCCTTCAAGGTTTGCACCTCCCGAAGGTACTTTTTCATCATCGGGCCCTTTGCTTCGTATCGCCCCTGGACTTGGTTCACAATCAGGCTAGCATCGCACTTCACCTTTAAGTGACCAACTCCCGTGCCTTTGGCAATCTTGAGGCCGGTGATGAGAGCCTCATATTCAGCTTCATTGTTGGTGGCCCTAAATGTCAGGGCCAAGGCATATCGAAGGGGCTCGCCTCCGCCTGGCGGTATCACTACAAACCCTACTCCAGATCCTTCTGAATTTGAGGAGCCATCGGTATACATCTCCCAATTGTCTTCGTTATCGGACTGTTCTGACTGCTCTGCTATCGGGACTTCCATGGTTGCCCCCTCTACAGGACCCGCTTCTTCTAGATCGGGGGCTGTAGACTCTGCTATGAAATCCGCCAATGCCTGGCCCTTAATAGCCGTTCTCGGGGCAAAGTGAATGCGGAACTCACTATGTTCGACAGCCCATTTCACTAATCTCCCTGACGCATCAGGTCGGTTCAAAAAATGTTTCAAGGGCTGATTCGTCAAAACGGTAATCTCATGCGCATGGAAGTAAGGTCTCAGCTTCCGAGCAGTAACAATCAATGCATAAAGATACTTCTCAACGGCGGGATAATTTATTTCAGACTTGGCGAGTGCCTTGCTTACATAATAGACGGGGACTTGGTTACCCTCTACGACTTTCACTAAGACAGAGCTAACAGCAAATTCAGAAACAGCCAAATACAGATAGAGTGGCTCGCCTGGAATGGGCTTTGCCAACGGCGGGAGGGTGCGGAGGTGCTGCTTGAGTGCCTGGAACGCCTCTTCGCACTTGGCAGTCCACTCAAACTTCTTGTTGGCCCTCAGCACTTCAAAGAACGGCATGGATCGGTCGCTGGCCTTGGACAGGAAGCGATTCATAGCGGCCAATCGGCCATTCAACACCTGCACCTCCCGATGGTTCGTCGGGGACTTCATCTCCTCGATTGCCTTCAGCTTCTCAGGGTTCACCTCGATTCCCCTCTGGCTCACCATGAAGCCCATAAACTTCCCTGAGTGCACTCCGAAGGCACACTTGGTCGGGTTCAAGCGAACTTGATGATGCCTCATCCGCTCAAACGCTGTGGCTAAGTTGTGAACATGATCCTCGGCCTGTCGGGACTTCACCAGCATGTCGTCCACATAGGCCTCCATCGTTTTTCCCAGCATATCCCCGAACAGCTTGATCACCATCCTCTGATAAGTTGCCCCTGCATTGATCAGTCCAAAAGGCATAACATCATAGTGATAGATGTCGCTATCAGCATAAAAAGCGGTGTGGGGGGCATCCTCCTTGGACATCTTGATTTGATTGTAGCCGGAGTAGGCATCCATAAAGCTCAGCAACTCATGTCCCGATGTGGCATCCACCAGCTAGTCGATCCTCGGGAGCGGATAGCAATCTTTCGGGCATGCTTTGTTCAGGTCGCGGAAATCAACACACATCCGCCACTTGCCATTGCTTTCTTCACCAGGACTGGATTTGCGACCCAGTTCTAGAATCGGAGCTCCATAATAAATCCAGCATCGAGCAACCTGCCCACCTCTTGCTGGATTGCAATCTTCTTGTCGGCACCCATCGGACGCCTTCTCTGTGTAACCGGCTTAATCGCGGGGTCAATCTTCAGCTCATGAGTAATCACATCGGGGCTGATTCCTGGCATGTCGCTCGGGGACAAGGCAAACAGCTCCTTGATCTCCTTCAGCAAATCAATCAGTTCTCGGGCCGTCTCCTCAGACAGAGCGAACCCAATCTTTACCTTTCTTTGAGGTCCATCGATCTCGACCTCCTTCAAATCCTCCATCGGGGCGGGATTCCAAAACTCCTCTCGGGGATCAGCATCAGTCTGGAAAACAATCATAGCCTCCCGATTCCTCCTTCGAGTGGCATTGACGTAGCACTTCCTGGAGGCTATCTGATCGCCCTTGACTTCCCCGATTCCGTGGTCGGTCGGGAACTTCATCTTCTGATGGACAGTTTAAGCAATTGCCCCCAGCGGGTTGATGGTCGACCTCCCGATAATTGCATTATAAGTCCCCACGGACTCGACCACCACGAACTCCACGTTCCTCTTCTCCGACTTCCAGCCACCACCGAATTCAACCGGTAAAGTAATCATCCCCACCGGGTAAGAGGTAGAGCCAGAAAATCCGACCATCGGGAAGTCTGCAGGCTTCAAGTCCTTCTTGGTTTTCCCCATGGCCTGCAGTGCATCCATGAATAAAATGTCGGAGGAGCTCCCTACATCTATCAGGATTCGCTTCATCTCGTACCCATCCACGTTCAGGGTCACGACCAAAGCATCATCGTGCGGGGTCTCCACACCTATCAGGTCCTCCGCTGAGAAGTGAATCACCATTTCTTCTTCCGGAGTCCAATTTAGGGCCCTCTTGCCCAGCACCACAGCAATGGGAATTCGAGAAGCATAGACCTCCCGAGATGCCGTGATATCTCCTCCCACAGCAAGTCCCCCATGAATCACGTTAATGGTCCCCCGCTTCTCCTTGCGGGCATTGGAAGACTCAGGTTTATCCTTCTTCGGGGATCGACCGCGGGATCAGGAACGGGACCGCGATCGGGACCTGGAACAGGATCGGCTCCGTCACCTAGCCACAAATTCTTTGAGCTTTCCCTTCTGGATCAGCTTCTCAATCTCCTTCTTCAACTCCCGACAATGGTTGGTGTCGTGACCGATGGCACGATGAAAGCGACAATAACGATCGGTGCGGGCTCCCATGAACTCTCCATCCTTCTTCGGGGGGTACCTAGTGATACCCTGTCGGTCCATCTCCGCCAACACAGCACCCATGGAACAAATGAGAGGAGTGTAACGTTCCTCTTGTTTGTCCGACTTCGAGGGACGCCTGTCTTCCCTCCGATCGGGACGGCCTCGACCCCGACTGCTCTCGGGTTTATCTTTCCTCCTGCGATCGTCCGAGGGTTTGAACGACTGCTTCCCCTTGTTTGATTTCGGAGGGTCAAGGTCTCCGGCAGCTATCTTCGACTCCTGTATGTCGATTTGTTGTTTTACCCTTTTCTGCAACGCCTCCATATTCCACACAGCCTTCTCAGCCACGCTGTGCATCAGGTCGGAACCATATGGTGTTGTCAGGTTCCAAATGAAGGTGCGGATGGTCTCTCCCTCCGACATTTCCTCATCAATCTCGGCCACGCTGGCAATGTACCTCTGGTAGTAATGCGCCAGAGACTCATCGGGCCTCTGTACCACCTCAGCCAGGGACCTCGCGCTTTTCAGGAGACGCCGGAGGCCCTGGTACTGCTGGAAGAACCGATCATGCATCTGGGTCCAGGTAGAGATGCACCCTGGAGGAAGGCTGAAGAACCACGTCAGAGCTCTTTCACCAAGTGTGCCCGGGAACAGAAATCACACTATATCGTCATTCGGGGCTCTGCCTAGACAAGCCATGACATGCTTCTGGACATGGCAAACTGGATCTCCTTCGCCATCATACTCCTTGATTGTCGGGATACCAAGTCCTGGCGGGGCAGTGGTGTTCACCAATCGGGGGACAAAGGGATGAGTGGATCGATCCCTCAGCTCCGACATCATCTTCTTCTGGTCTCCCATACAGATGTTCACAATCTTCACCACCTGGTCGGGGGTGATAGGACCACTAAGAGGGATGGTCCTATGTTGCACCGGTCCAGGCCCGTCAATCACGAATTGCTCCGACTGAGCGGGCTCCTTGCCCTTGTCCTGGTGCTCGGGTTGGGCCTCCTGCCCGTCCCGATTCTCCCTCGGCGGAGGCGGAGGCAACTCCACCTCCTTCTTCTTGGCGGCCTCCCTTCGGTCCAGGAGAGCCTCCATAGCCTCCAGGAATATTGGCATGGCATCCATCACAGCCATTGCCAAGTCCGGCTTTGTAGGGGCATCCTGGTCCTTCCTCGGGATCTCTTCCCGGCTCTCCGACGAGTTTCGAATGGAATCCTCGCGATCATCATGATGCCCCCCTGTTTGGGAAACAGCAGGGGGAGGATCATTCCGATCAACAGTGCGCTCCGGCGGCCCTGAATTTAGACTTCCAGCAGGATGGCGGGAACCGCCGGATTGTCATTGCTTCTTCTTCTATTTGCCAGCCATCGATTGGGTAGGAGCTATCTTTGCTTTTTTTTACGATTCTCACAGACGGCGCCAATGTTGGATCACGGTTGGAACTCCGGCACGTTCTTGACGGAAGTCCGAACTCCTTTGCTCCAAGTAATCCTGCAAGAAGGGAATAGACCGGGCGGTGACCCAGAATCCCTCTCCGATGCTTAAATGAGTATCTCGATGTAGGCAAGCAAGTATGAGTATGTGAATGTCAATATGTCAATCCTGAGGTAACTCCTTCCATTATATAGGGGAGGAGTTACCCCATTTACCTGTTGCGATAACTGCTGGGGGCAGTTAGCCCACGTTCCGTTTATCCCGGCCACTTGCCCACGTTCCGTCTTTTCAGGCCAATTCCCCACTATGTCGATAGTGGGCGTGTTTCTCGGCCTCGTTCTCTGGTGGCAAGTCCCGACGGATGTCGGGGACTCCAGAGTTATCTCCTTTGGTCACCGCTCGGGGCCCCTCGTCATCGGGACAGGGCCAGTCTTCTTAGGGATTCAATATCGGGGCCTACTCAAAGGCATATCATCGGGGCCTACTTAAAGGCATATCATCGGGGCCTACTTAAAGGAATATCATCGGGGCCTACTTAAAGGCATATCATCGGGGCCTACTTAAAGGCATATCATCGGGAGCGTTCAGCTCATATGTCGGGACCGACCTTGTCGGGTCCCCTCGTATTGGTCTTCTAAGCCTCTTTTGGGGCCCAGTGGGCCTACTTCGCCATTAATGGGCCTAACGGCTATATCGAAACCCATCAATCGTTAGCATGGTTGTATCTCTTTGTTGACTTTACAATCATGTCGTCAACGTATGCTTCCATCGTTTTCCCAATCAGGTCCCCGAATATAGTATTAATCATTCGTTGGTATGTCGCACCCGCGTTGATTAGACCAAACGACATTACCTTGTAATTGTATATGTCGTTGTCTGCGTAGAATACCGTGTGCGGTGCATCCTCCGGGAACATTGGTTTTTGATTGTACCCTGAATATGCGTCCATTATAGTCAGCAATTCATGGCCTGCAGTGGCATCGACCAATTGGTCAATTCTTGGTAAGGGATATGCGTCCTTGGGGCATGCATTGTTGAGGTCCCTGTAGTCGTTACATATCCTCAGCTTTCCGCTCGGCTTTGGTACCAATACAGGGTTTGCGACCCATGTTTGGAATATTGATTCTTCAATGAATCCAGCTTCAAAAATCTTGCCTACTTCTTCTCGGACGGCTACCTTCTTATCTCCCTCGAGAGGTCGTAGTTTTTGTGCGATGGCTCGAACTCCCAGCTTGATGTTGAGCTTGTGCGAAATCACGTCTGGGCATATCCCAGGCATATCGCTTGGGGACCATGCAAATAGGTCTTTATACTCCCTTAGGAGTACCGTGATTTCTATCACCGCGTCCTCCGAAAGTGATGCGCCTATTCGGACCATCCGATCGGGCTCATCTACCTTTATTTCTCGTAACTCATCTAATGGTGTTGGACGAGCGCGCTCCTTCCTGGGGTCCTCGTCAATGGAAGGGATGTCACTGTCCTCCTCCTTAATGTTGTGCTGAAGTGCAGTGTTGTAACACTCCTTTGATAGCTGTTGGTCCCCCTTAACTTCCCCAAATCCCGCGGGGTTGGGAATTTTAACGAACCCATGGAAATTTTAGCTGTTGGGTCTTGTGGGTACACCATATGCTCGTTGTCTTTTGCTGAGAATCATATATCGTCTTTCATTGGTCCGTCATCCTGCTGGTGTTCGGTTGGCTGTTGTACAACGTGGGATGCATATGCTTCCTTTGCGTATGATATTTCGCCTCCGGCTCCGAAACCACCGTGTATGACATATGTGTTTTCCATATAGCTGTTGCTGGTAAGCGAGTACTTGTACGTTCGAATCTCGCGGACGGCGCCAAAACGTTGGATCCCGGACTCGATGGGGTGTCGAGTCCAAGTGTGAATGTCTGAATGTGTTGCGGGTTGCCGGTATGTTGGGTCTTCTCACGTGTCCGAGTGCGTGTGTCTCATGATACCTGCACGAAGGGTAATATCGCACACCACGTAGAGGGGGGGAGGGGGTTGGAGTGCGATGAATCCTCTTTGAAGCTTAAATTAGAAATCTAGAGAGAGAAAGCTAGAGAAAGGTCAGAGCTTCCTTGTCAACTTAATTATGAAATGGGTGACCAAGGCTACTTGTAAACACTTAATTTTGGACCACGCGCGACTCGCGTGACGTGTGGCGCACCTAAATGAGGAAATGTCTAAATTTGGCAAGTCGCGAAGCTTCCAAAGATGCTCAGAGCAATATTAGGATAGTTATCTGTATTTATTGCAATGTATATTTTCTGAATATTTGTATTAAGTATTTAGAATATTTAGAGTATATTAGGAGAATAAATCAGTGTAATTTATTGCTTAATTAGACTAGTTCTAAACACTATATATAGAGGTCTAATCTACATTGTAATGGGGAGAAAGAAAAAAACACAAAGAAAAATATAAATAAAGATTGCTCTTGTTCTTGGTCGAGATGGTGGTTTCATAGATTTAGTTTCATTATTATTATTAATGCTATAATAGTTCTTATAGGTTTCTTTTAACTGTAGTTTATTATTATTATTATTATTTATTAATATTTATGTTTCACGTCGACTTCTTCATTCAAACAGGTATTCCCGTACAAAACAAGCCATAGATCCCATGTTTTACAAGTCGACTTCGCTCCGATCTTGCTCCGACCGACCACCTCCGCCCGTGGTGCCATTCCGATTCCGATGTGCTCCGTCGAAGATCATCATCCTTCCTGCCCCAACTTAGACGGCACCTCTGATCATCCACCGGCATCATCGTCTCCTTCCTCAAGACCACGCCTCCATGCCGTCTGACTGCACGGATATGTTGACCACCACCGCCATATCGACGTCGACTAGAGAAATCATCCACGCCTCACCTCCACCGGACCTGCAACCTCCATCGCAGCAGCCCAGGTTCGACATCACCCGGTCATCATCGCTCCAACTTCATGCTCTCTATCACCGGTGACGGAACAATCCTCCAGTGGCTCCGACCTTCTCTTCATCGACTTCGCTCGTTCGCCTCCAGAGGTCTAAGTGCGCCAGCCGCTCCCGGCTCCGATTCATTCTGACGTCGTCATCAACTTCGACCAGACCAGTAGCCCAGTCACCCGTCAGTCGCGGAGCTCCGACCACGATCCGACCATCTAGCTCCGATCACTGACGCCGGTCCCCTTACCGACTGCAATCGCCGTCGCTCCGACTACCTCTCTCTCTCTCTCTAACCCTCTCTCTTTCTCTTTCTTCCCTCTCTCTCTCATCCTAACGTTTTTTCTAATTTGCAGGTCTGAACCTCACCTTGCCTGGACCCGCTTAGCTCCTACCGCCACTTCGACGACCTTCCCCGACCTGACCGACGGAAGCCATCGTCATCACCTTCCCTTATCGGGTCGCCCCCTGGAGCTTCACCCTCTCTGCCGTGGTTCGTTCAGCCTCGTCGGAGCTCGTCAAGCCAGCCCGTCGGACCACCCAAAGTTGACTGATGTTCCTCCGTGCTCCGCCCGAACCGCTGCCTAGAGCTGTGCTCGTCGCTTCGCTCCCATCCGGTCATCGTCGTTGCTGCTTTCGTGCCCGCTGTGACTCCTCGCCCTCCACACTCCGGCTCGAATGGAACCACCGCACCGCTGCTCAGCCACCCGTCCTGTCGCTGCCATTCTCCTCCTCCCATAGCTGTGCCGACAGGGTCTATGTCGACCACTCTACTTCGCCTGCCATCCTGGAGCTCGACTTTCCTGTCGACGTTCTTCATTCCTGATGGGTTCCGATGTAATCGTTAGCCCCGTTAACAGTCAATAGACGGCGAGTAAGCCCGGTGGGCCTTATGAAAGACCCGGAAGGTCCAGAAGCCCAGTATGAAGGGTCCCGACGAGATCGGTCCCGATATATGAGCTGAATGCTTCCGACGAGAAGCCTCTGAGTAGGCCCCGATATGCCTTTGAGAAGGCCCCGATAATAAAGCCCCGAGAAAGCTGGCCCTGTCTCGTGAGACGAGGGGTCCTGGGTGGTGACCTAAAATGAGATAACTCTGGAGTCCTCGATATGAATTGGGACTTGTGATCAAAGGATAAGACCAAGAAACCCGCCTACTAGATAGAGTAGTGGGGAAACGGTTGAGATACAGATAACCTCCCCCGAAATACGCAGGGCGTGCCCGAGATATGCGGAATGTGGGCGAGATACGCGGAGCGTGGGGCGAGATACACGAAATCCCGAACGAGATATACGGAATCGTGGTTAAACTGCCAGGCGCAGTTACAAGTAACTGAGTAACTTCCCCTCCTATATAAAAGAGGAAGTTACCTCAGAAAACACACATTCTAATACGAACTTAGATTACTGCTTACCACCCCATCGTTCATACACTCATTTAGGCATTGGAGAGGGATTCTGGGTCACCACCAAGGTCATCCCCTTTTGCAGGATTAGGCGGAGCCCAGGAGTTCAAGCTTTCCGTCAAGAACGTGACGGAGCTTCGACCGTGATCCAACATTGGCGCCGTCTGTGGGAATCTTACAAAAAGCCAAAATAGTTTCTACTAGATCGATGGCTGGTGGTGGCAAGAAGAAACAAGCTCTGGCAAGCAGTTCTCGCCCTGCTGGAACTGTGAATTCCCCGTTGTCGGAGTATGCTGCTGAACAAGGTGAGCACCCTGCTGTTTCTCAAACAGGGGGGCATGGTGAAGATTATGAGGTCTCAGTCCGAGACACGACGGTGAACAGGGAGGATATCCCGAGAAGGGAGGTGGATGCTCCTCCAAATCCGGTGGTGCACAGAGAAGAAATCCCGCGGAGGGAGGTAGGTGCTTCCTCAAACTCGGAGTTGGCTAAGGCAGTAGCAGATGCTATGCCCATGTTCTTGGCGGCTATGGAGGCTTTGCTGGACAAGAGAGAGGCTGCCAAGAGGGGAGAAGAGTTGCCTCCGCGAGAAGAGTTGCCTCCACCTCCACCGAAGGAGGTTCAGGACGAACAGGAGGTTCAGCCCGGGAATAAGGGTAAAGAGCCAGTGCACTTGGAGAAGTTTGTGGTTGACGGTCCCGGACCGGTGCAACACAGGACCATTCCCCTGAATGGCCCTATCAGCCCCGACCAGGTGGTGAAAATCGTCAACATCTGCATGGGCGACCAGAAGCATATGACATCGGAGCTGAGGGACCGATCCACTCATCCTTTTGTTCCACGGCTGTTGGATATTGTCGCCCCGCCAGGGCTAGGCATCCTGGCCATCAAGGAGTACGATGGTGAAGGAGACCCGGCTTGCCATGTTCAGAGGCATGTCCAGGCATGTATGGGTAGGACCTCGAATGATGACCTCGTGTGTTCCCTGTTCCCGATCACCTTGGGAGAAAGGGCCATGACATGGTTTTTCAGCCTACCGCCGGGAAGCATTACTTGCTGGGCTGATATGCACGACCGCTTCATCAAGCAGTATCAGGGTCGTAGGCGTCTCTTGAAGAGCGTGAGGTCTTTGACCCAGGTGGTGCAGAGATCCGACGAATCGTTGGCATACTACTACCAACGGTTCACTGCTAGTGCTGCGGAGATCGATAAGGAGATATCAGAGGGAGAGACCATCCGCACTTTCCTTCGGAACCTGACTTCTCCGTATGGTTCCGATCTGATGCACAGCGTGGCCGCGAAGGCTGTGTGGAGCATGGAGGCCTTGCAAGCGAGGGTGAAGCAGCAAATCGACGTGCAAGAGTTGAAGATTGCTGCCGGAGAGCTTGATCCTCCGAAGTTGGGAAGAGGAAAGCCATCGTCCAAGCTGTCGGATGATCACAAGGGGAGCGATAAATCGGAGGGAAGTAGGAGCCGTGGTTGCCCCGATAGAAGAGAGGACAAGCGCCCCCCGAGGAAGGATAATCGAGAGGGTCGTAACGTGCCCCTCAACAGTTCGATGACCTCCGTGCTAGCGGTGATGGATCGGCAGGGTCTCGCCCGATACCCCCCGAGGAAAGAAGGTGAATTCTTGGGAGGTCACTCTGATCGTTATTGTCGGTACCATCGAGCCAATGGTCACGACACAGATAACTGTTGGGAGCTGAAGAAGGAGATAGAGAAGCTGATCCAGAAGGGGAAGTTGGTAGGGGACGGTGCCGATCCCTTTCTAAGACTCGATCACGGTCTCGTTCCAAGTCCCGCGATCGATCCCCAAAGAAGAAGAAGGTTGAGTCGGAATCCTATGGCGCCCGTAAGGAGAGGCGGGGAACCATTAACGTCATTCACGGAGGAATGGCGGCGAGAGGTGACACCTCCGCTTCACGGGATAACTATGCTTCCCGTATTTCTGCTGCTGTGGTGCTAGGAAAGAGGTCCCGATCGTGGACCCTAAAGGAGGAAATGGTGATTTCTTTCTCAGCGAAGGATTTGGTGGGCGTGGAGAGCCCCCACGATGACGCCTTGGTCGTGGCCTTGGATGTCGATGGATTCGAGATGAAGCGGATCCTGATACACGGAGGGAGCTCCTCCGACATTCTGTTCATGACGCTCTGGAGGCTATGGGAAAGACGAAGAAGGACCTGACGCAGGTGAACTTCCCGATGGTGGGATTCTCCGGTTCTACTTCCTACCCGTTGGGAATGATTACCTTACCGGTGGAGTTTGGTATTGGCTGGAAAGTGGAAAGGCGGAACGTGGATTTCGTCGTGGTAGGTCTGCGGGGACGTACAACGCTATTATCGGGAGGACCACCATCAACCCCCTCATGGCTGTCGCTTCGACCGTCCACCAGAAGATAAAGTTTCCGACTGACAATGGGGTCGGAGAGGTTAGAGGAGACCAGGTGGCATCCAGAAGGTGTTATGTTAACGCCACCCGAAGGAGAAGGAGGGAAGCCATGGTTGTCCTTCAGACTGACGCCGATCCTCGAGAGGAGTTTGGGCGCCCCGCCCCCATGGAGGATCTGAAAGAGGTCGAGATTGATGGACCTCAGAGGAAAGTAAAGATCGGGTCTGCTTTGTCGGAGGAAAGAGCCCGAGAACTGATCGAGCTCCTGAAGGAGTTTAAGGAGCTGTTTGCCTGGTCCCCGAGCGATATGCCAGGAATCAGCCCCGACGTGATAGTGCACGAGCTGAAGATTGATCCCGCGATCAAGCCTATCGCACAGAAGAGGCGTCCGATGGGCGCGGATAAGAGGATCGCGATCCAGCATGAGGCCCCCATACAGCCTTCTATGCTGATAGTGACGTCTATCACTACGACGTTATGCCCTTCGGGCTGATCAATGCTGGAGCAACTTACCAGAGGATGGTGAATAAGTTGTTCGGGGACATGCTGGGAAAGACCATGGAGGCTTACGTGGATGACATGCTGGTGAAGTCCCGACAGGCAGGAGACCATGTCCGCAACTTGGCGGCGGCGTTTCAGCGGATGAAGTTTCATCAGGTTCGTTTGAACCCGGACAAGTGCGCTTTTGGAGTGAACTCGGGGAAATTCCTGGGATTCATGGTGAGCCAAAGAGAAATCGAGGTGAATCCTGAGAAGCTGCGAGCAATCGAGGAGATGCAATCTCCGAAAACCCATCAGGAGGTCCAGGTGCTGAATGGACGATTGGCTGCGATTAATCGTTTCCTATCCAAGGAGAGTGACCGAGCGATGCCATTTTTTGATGTGCTGAGGGCCCACAAGAAGTTTGAATGGTCCGACAAGTGCAAGGAGGCATTCCAAGCACTTAAGCAACACCTCCGTACCCTCCCGCCGTTGGCGAAAACCGGTTCCAGGCGAGCCGCTTTATCTCTATTTGGATGTTTCTGAAGTTGCTGTTAGTTCTGTTTTAATAAAGATTGTCAAGGGCAACCAAGTTCCTGTTTATTATGTAAGCAAGGCGTTTGCCAAATCTGAAATGAATTATCCCGCTATTGAGAAGTATCTCTTTGCGTTGATTGTTGCTGCTCGAAAGCTACGGCCTTACTTCCATGCCCACGAAGTTACGGTGTTAACTAATCAGCCCTTGAAGCGCTTTTTGAACCGACCGGAGGCGTCGGGGAGATTGGTGAAATGGGCCGTCTAGCTTACGGAGTTCCGTATCCACTTTGTTCCGAGAACCGCTATTAAGGGCCAGGCATTGGCAGATTTTATAGCAGAGTCTACAGCACCCGATCTGGAAGAAGCAGGTCCTGTAGAGGGGGCAACCATGGAGGTCCCGATAGCAGAACAGCCAGAACAGCCAAATGAGGAGAACACCTGGGAGATGTACACTGATGGTTCATCCAGTGTAGAAGGATCGGGGGCATGATTTGTATTGATACCGCCCGGTGGAGGCGAGCCCCTGCGATATGCCTTGGCCTTGACGTTTAGGGCCACCAATAATGAAGCTGAGTATGAGGCTCTCATCACGGGCCTTAAAATCGCCAAAGGTACGGGAGTTGATCATTTAAAAGTGAAGTGTGATGCCAGCTTGATCGTGAATCAAGTCCAGGGGAATTACGAAGCAAAGAGCCCGACAATGAAGAAGTATTTGCACGAGGTGCAGACATTGAAGGGAAGCTTCAAAATCTTCGACACTGAGGCAATCCCGAGGGAAGAAAACGCGGAGGCAGACGCTTTAAGCAAGTTTGCTCTAGGTGTAGCCCCCGAGGAGAATCGGAAGGTGCACTTTCTGGAGAGCGTGATTATCTCAACCATCGATCCGTCGGAGGTATGCACTATTGAAGAAGGATCGGAGGAAGAAGAGAAACCCACCTGGATGGCCCCGATAGTCACATACCTGACTACGGGGGCACTCCCCGACGATGAAGTGGCAGCTGTTAGGTTGTGTCGAATCGTGAGTAACTACGTGATGGTGGACAACCAGTTATACAAGAGGGGGCATATAAAGCCTTTTCTGAAATGTGTGGCGGAGCCTGATATGAATCGGATCCTGAGAGAATTGCACGAAGGAGTCGCGGCCTGTCATGAAGGGGCCCGATCCATTGTGAGGAAAGCGCTGAATTTAGGCTATTACTGGCCTTCGATGAACAAGGAAGCACATCGATGGTCCAATCCTGTGATGCGTGCCAGAGGTACGCTCCGAATATCGTGGCTCCTGCCGCAGACTTGACGTCCATCAGGAGTGCTTGGCCCTTCGCGCAGTGGGGCATTGACTTGGTGGGACCTCTTCCGCAAGCAAAAGGTCAGTGCAAGTATTTACTCGTAGCCATCGATTACTTTTCGAAGTGGATAGAGGCTAAGGCGTTGGCCAAGACGACGGGGCAGCAGATCCTCAAGTTTCTCCAGACTCAGATCATATCCCGGTACGGGGTTCCTCGAGTGCTGATAAGCGATAATGGCCCTCCGTTTAATGGGGCTCAGTTGAAGGAGTATCTGGAGGAATTGAACATCGAGCATCGAACAGCTTCCGTCCACCATGCTCAGACCAATGGCCAAGTCGAGTCGGCCAACAAGATCGTGATGGATGGCTTGAAGAAGAGAGTCTACGCCTTGCAGGGTCATTGGCTAGATGAGCTTGAAAACGTGTTGTGGGCTGTTAGAACAACACCCAAGCAATCGACGGGGGAGACTCCGTTTGGCCTTGTTTATGGCACGGAGGCAGTTGCTCCCGTGGAGATAGCGGTGGCGTCTCATCGCAGAAGGTATTACGAGCCGCTGACGAACGAGTAAATAAGACGTCTGGACTTGGACTTACTCGAAGAGAAAAGATGGAAGGCTGATGAAGTTCAGGCTCGGATGCGTCTGGCAACAGCCAGGTACTATAATCGGCGGGTCAAGTCCCGACAATTCTTTGTGGGAGAACTTGTTTGGCGGATGAATGAGTTCGTCCATCAAGACCGAATCAACAAGCTATCACCGAAATGGGAGGGACCTTACAAGATTGTAGGGATGCCAGCCCCGAATGCGTACAAGCTAGAAGACCTTGACGGCAAGACGTTGAAACATTCCTTCAGTGGCGCACACTTGAAGAAGTATCATGTTTGATAATAAGTCGTCTTAAGAGGTGCGTGATGTTAAGTCGCCGCGAATGGCGCAAGTTGTTTAAGTCGCCGCGAATGGCGCAGGTTGTCTATCGAATGATCCGATGTAAGCCAGCTTTGAGTTGTTAATGAATAAATGAAGTTGCTTCCGATCAAATTGCTTTTATATTTATTCTAACTGTTAGTAAGACGTCCTGAAGGACGCGACAAAAGCCTTCCGAGGTACGATAAAAGCCTTTCGAGGTACGATAAAAGCCTTACGAGGTGCGAGTAAGTCGCCTTTATGGCGCGATAAAAAGCCTTTCGAGGTACGGACAAAAGCCTTAAGGGGTATGAGTAAGTCGTCTTTATGATGCAACCAAAATCCTAGGTATGAAAAATCCCTAACGGGTCCGCATAAGTCGTCTATATGATGCAGCAAAAAGCCCTAAGGGGTACGATTAAGTCGTCTAGAATGACGCGACAAAAGCCCTAAGGGGTACGATTAAGTCGTCTAGAATAACGCGATAAAAGCCTAAAAGGGTACGATAAAATCATCTTAAGTGATGTACAAAATTGCCTTGAACGGCAAGGACGAAAAACCTTAAGTGGTAAAGTCCCGAGTGAAGCATCGGAAGGATGTATGAAGTCGTCTTAAGTGATGCATCGAAACGTTTTAAGTAACGAGTCTAAGTCGCTTTAAGGGCTCGAAGGCCCAAAGGTTCCGATACAAGGAGGATGCAAAGAGAAAAGTACAAGGATTTAAAGAATAAAGCATTGAGTTTGGTCCTTGTTGGAAGTTGAGTCCTCAGCAGCTTTGGAAGGAGCAGGATTCGAGGGGGCCTGGGTAGAAGGCTCCACAGCCTGTGGAGTCGGGTCCGCGGCACCTGCAGGAGGATCGGCCTCATCACTTTCTGCGGGGAGGCTGAAGTATTTCTCCGCGATAGGGGCGAGGGTCTCGGACTTCTTGAAGTCGATGGAATCCTCGTATGCCGTGTAAAGCTCCTCGACGGCATTGAACAGAACGTTCTCCACCTCGGTTTTGCAGAACCCCACGGCATCCGCCTAAATCATGGGAGTTCCGATACTCCTCGCGGCCCTCCTCGCGACCCTTTAGGCGACCCTCCTCGTGGCCCTGAGCCTTTGCCTCAGCCAGCCTGGCAGGAAATTCAGCCTTCTCGACCTCAAGTCCCGCCTTAGCTTCCTCGAGAATGTTCTTCTCGAGGATGAGCTGCCTCTTCTCCGCTTCGTGCCGCTGTTGTTCCTCCTTGAGCATCCTCCGCTCCCGACGTTGCACAACTTCATGATCTTGGACCTGCTTGTGCAGGCCCATAGCCTTCTCGCCAAGGAGGGTCTGTTCCTTGGCTATCTTCTCCCTTGCTGCAACAGCACTGGCAAGGTCCTCCTGGAGCTTGGCCAAGGCTCTGGGGTCCGACCTGGCTTGCTCTTCCTCCAAAGCACCCTTCAGAGCAAGGATGTAACCAAAGCAGCGCTGCTGGTTGGCCGTTTCCTAAGGCAGAAGGAAAAGAAATTGAGATCCGATAAATGAAGACAAGAACAATAAAGGAAGGAGCAAAAGCAAGAGTAAAGTTTTACCTCCATCCGACGGATAGCCATGTCGCGAAGGTCTTCCTTGATATCCTCCCGTGCCAAAGAGATCGGGCGTCTCAAGGCTGGTGGAATTGACCCTGCCAGCAGATGCAGGGCCAATTCTGGCTGAAGGTCTCCCCGATGGAGTGGGACCCCATGAAGAGACTCGATCGGGTTCCAGGGAACCGTCTCTTGATCAGGGGTGTAAACCTTGTAAAGGTTCTCGTCCACGGGGAGAGGAGGGATGACCTTGGAAGCCTCAGTCGGAGGAGCCTCGGTCGGAGGCTCCGGAGTTGGAGAACGCAGATCCAGGGGAGGACTCCGAGACACGTCCTCCTCCACAGTGGGCCTCAGGATGCTTCGACCTGGCCTTTGGTGGGGAAGCAAGCCGCCTTCATTTGGCTCCTCGGAGGAGGGGGAAGCCTCCAAGTTGGTCACCTGACGGAACTGAGCTTCCGTCGGGGCATCTTCGGTCATCGGCTCCTGTGGAGTCGCAGCCCCCGCTGGAGTAGCATCCTTCGTCGGAGTAAGAGCCCCCCCCCCCCCCCCCCCCGATGGACCTGCGGTTGCGGGACGAATGAAGTCAGGCAGAGTATTATTCGGGCACCAGATGATTTGGCGCGGGACGTGTTGGTCCTTTCCAAAGAAGTTGTAATATCCCGCCTTGAGGACGCGGGGGGTTTCTCCTCGAAGAATATATCTGATTTCTCGGACCCGCGACTCCCGATCAGCAGGGATAAACTCCTCGGGAACCAACCTTCTATATTTCTTAATAGCGTGGCGAACGCGCTTACCTTCCTCGGCAGTGGTGACACCGAAGGCTTGGTCTATCTCCTCCCTTCTGGCCCGCTTGGCCATCCCGACCTGTTCCTCGGTCGGAGGAGCTGCAGAAGAAGAGGCTCCCCTCTTCAAAGACTTCCGCCTTCGCTTGGAGGAGCCTTGAACAACATCAGTCTCCCCCTGCTTCAACACGAGATGGGTCAGCAGAGATGCCTTCTTGGCTGCAAAAATGAAAATTAAAAGCAGTTAGAAATGTTACCCAGATAACCAAATTCTCGGAAGTGGAATCGAGGAGTTGGACTCCGATCTGGATCAGGTCCCCCTCCACGAGCTTGTTGGCGTCAAGGGGAACGAAGGATTCCCCCCAACGGTAAAGCTGGACCCGCTGAAGAGTGTTGAAGTCATCCTCGGTGTAGACTTCGAGCTTGGGGGCAGGGTCCGCCACAACCTCCCATCGGGGCCATGGGATAGAGCTATTCTGGACGAAGAAGTAATACTTCTTCCATCCGCTATTGTCGGACCCTGAGTCACGAATGAGCACCCGATCCTTGTTAAACTTCAAGGTCTCACCATCCCAGCCGAACCGAGAAAGTTGCTCCTTGGTCCATTTGGGGAGTCGGGGAGTGAAGGAGCAGACACCAGCCTTATTGCACTTCATCCCGTAGAAGGTGCGGAAGAGCAGCAAGCTGTACGTCCACTGTTGGCGGAGGCACGGAACCTGGAAGGCATTCCACAGGCGGATAGCGTGTGGGGAGAAGGTGGATGGATGCGTCTTATAGAAGTTGCACGTCTCAACCAGATTCCCGCAGAAGGGGAATCGGATCCCGGCGTTTATCTGCCCCGTGGAGACAAACACCTCTCCTTCCCGAGGACGCGTGACTATGTGCTTCCTCCTGGTGGTTTGCTGGGACTCATAGGGGAAGCGGGGTTCCCAGGCTGAAGTAATACAGCCTTCTCGGAGAGCAGCCTCGTACAAGGTCTCAGAGATCTCGTTAGTAGCAAGCTCAAAGATAAAGGGGTTCCTTTCTCCAGAACTGGCCTCGTCTAAAAACGGCCATAACAGGAAAACTCAGGAAAGGAAAAGCAGACAATCAGTAAATGAAAGCAGAGAATGAAAACCTTACCGGACATAGTAGATGATGGGCTGAAGAAGACGAAGAAAGATTTTGATGGCTGGAGGCCTTGGATCACCGGAAAATCAGACGAAACTTGGAGAAAAAGCTTCGAGGTTTGTCAATGGTAGAATTCGCAGAAATCAGAACGGCAAGGAAGAAGTGAATATTGCCAGGGTTTTGGCTTTTATAGGCAAAGGGACAGCTGGACAGACTCCAATCTGGACCGGTGAAGATGAAACGACTCAATCTTGATCGCCGAGATTATAGGGACGGTACGGAAGAGACGTTAGTGACGTAATACTGCTTTTTCAGAAAGCAACAGTCACGCCAGTTTAGGCGTCGTTTCATTATCCCTAGCATTTAATGCTGCAGTAACCGAGGAGTCCCCTCGGATTTGGCAACTGTCCTTAGAGTCTGAGGAATTATGAGTGAGAAGCTCTGTTATTCAAGAATTGTGCCTAAGGCAAAAGCCTCTGATGGTGATATCGGGAGGTCTGAAGATAAAGGCCTCCGATGGTAATATCGGGAGGCCTGGAGATAAAAGCCTCCGACGATGGGGTCGGGAGGTCTGGAATTGGAAGACACGACGGACTGCAAGTCCCCCATGTCTTGGGGGCAAATGATGGGTTCCGATGTAATCGTTAGCCCCGTTAACAGTCAATAGACGGAGAGTAAGCCCGGTGGGCCTTATGAAAGACCTGGAAGGTCCAGAAGCCCAGTATGAAGGGTCCCGACGAGATCGGTCCCGATATATGAGCTGAACGCTCCCGACGAGAAGCCTCTGAGTAGGCCCCGATATGCCTTTGAGAAGCCCCCGGTAATAAAGCCCCGAGAAAGCTGGCCCTGTCTCGTGAGACGAGGGGTCCTGGGTGGTGACCTAGAATGAGATAACTCTGGAGTCCTCGATATGAATTGGGACTTGTGATCAGAGGATAAGACCAAGAAACCCGCCTACTAGATAGAGTAGTGGGGAAACGGTTGAGATACAGATAACCTCCCCCGAAATACGCAGGGCGTGCCCGAGATACGCGGAACGTGGGCGAGATACGCGGAGCGTGGGGCAAGATACACGGAATCCCGGACGAGATATACGGAATCGTGGGTAAAACTGCCAGGTGCAGTTACAGGTAACTGAGTAACTTCCCCTCCTATATAAAGGAGGAAGTTACCTCAGAAAACACACATTCTAATACGAACTTAGATTACTGCTTACCACCCCATCGTTCATACACTCAATTAGGCATCGGAGAGGGATTCTGGGTCACCACCCAGGTCATCCCCTTTTGCAGGATTACGCGGAGCCCAGGAGTTCAAGCTTTCCGTCAAGAATGTAACGGAACTTCGACCGTGATCCAACAATTCCGTCCACATCTGGGCCGCTCTCTCCATCCTCTCGCCCCCACCAGCATAGCTCTGATCGACACCTCGACTGATTTTATCCTGTTACTCAGCTGTTGTCTCAGACGATTGCCCAGAACTAGCTCCGTGTTATATCTCAGGTACGTAAAGTCATCTTCTTTATATCAGAACCAACTCCTATGTCTCAGGTACGTAAAGTCATATTCTTTATATCTTCTTCATAAATTATTATTAGTATTGATGGGTTCGACTACAGCTGTTAGGCCCTATTAACGGTGAGGAAACGGCAAATAGGCCCGGTGGGCCCAAATAGAAGGCCAAGATGGCCCAGGCTAAGGATCCCAACGAAGGAAGTCCTAGGATGAGAGGTCCCGACAGAGTCGGACCTGACAGGCGAGCTGAACGCTCCCGACGAGATGCCTCTGAGTAGGCCCCGATGACAAATCCCTGAGAACAATAGGCCCTGTCACGATGACGAGGGGCCCCGAGCGGTGACACAACGAGATAACTCTGGAGTCCCCGATGTTAGTCGGGACTCGTTATCAGAGGATAAGGCCGAGATACGCGGGGCGTGGCCGAGATACGCGGAACGTGGTTAAGATACACGGAGCGTGGCCGAGATACACGGGGCGTGGCCGAGATAAGCGAGATCATGACCTAGATAGGCGGGATCACACCCGAGATACACGGGATACGGGCTAACCACCCCCAACGGTTCACCAGGTAACTGAGGTATCTCTTCGCCTATAAAAGGGCAAGAGGTCACCTCAGATCACTTACGTTGAAATACCTTACTTGAGATTACTGCTTGCCAGTCCGTACGAGATACTCATTTAAGCATCAGAGAGGGATTCTGGGTCACCGCCCGGTCTATCCCCTCTTGCAGGATTGCGTGGAGCGAAGGAGCTAGGATCGCCGTCAAAGACGGTACCGGAGTTCCACCGTGATCCAACATTGGCGCCGTCTGTGGGAAACTAACAAAAAGCTGATATGCCTTCTACTCGTTCAATGGCGGCTGGCAAGCAAAGAAGGCAAGGACAATCTGGTGGTTCCCGTCACCCCGCTGCGACAACTTTGAATTCACTACCAGAACAGGAGGAAAACTAGAACCATCCCGCTGCTGAGCTCTCCCAGACAGGGGGGCATAATGAAGGTCCCGAAGAGATTGCTGCTCAGCACCAGGGCAATAGGGAGCAGGAGGCTCCCCCAGCTACGGACCTGACGAGGGCTGTGGCAGAAGCCATGCCTATGTTTTTGGCAGCCGTGGAGGCTCTCTTGGATCGGAGAGAGGCTGCGAGGAGGCAGGAGGAGATGCCCCCGTTAGAAGAAGCGCACCTACCAACAGAGGTTCGGAACGTACAGGAGGTTCCGCCCCGAGGCCAGGACAGGAGTAGGGTGTCCATTCAGCCAGAGAGATTCGTGGTTGATGGGCCAGGACCAATACAGCACAGGACCATTCCCCTGAATGGTCCCATCACCCCCGATCAGGTGGTAAAGATCGTGAACATCTGCATGGGAGAGCAGAAGCCGCTGGTGTCGGAGCTGAGGGATCGATCTACTCATCCCTTCGTTCCTCGACTCATAGACACCCTAGCCCCGCCAAGGCTGGGTATCCCCATAAAGGAATACGATGGCGAAGGAGATCCGGTTCGACATGTCCAGAAGCACCTCATGGCGTGTCTGGGAAGAGCCCCGAATGAAAATATAGTGTGTACGCTGTTCCCGAACACACTTGGGGAAAGAGCCCTGACCTGGTTCTTTAGTCTGCCCCCAGGCTGCATCACTTGCTGGGCAGATATGCACGACCGGTTCATTCAGCAGTACCAGGGTCGTAGACGTTTGCTGAAGAGTGTGAGGTCCCTGACCCAGGTGGTACAGAGGCCAGACGAATCGCTGGCACACTGTTACCAGCGGTACACTGCCAGTGTGGCGGAGATTGATGAGGAGATCTCGGAGGGTGAAACCATCCGTACATTCATTCGGAACCTAACGGCCCCCTACGGTTCCGACCTAATGCACAGCGTGGCTGAGAAAGCCGTGTGGAATATGGAGGCACTACAGAAGAGGGTGAAACGGTAAATCTATGTCCAGGAGTCGAAGATAGCCGCTGGAGAGCTGGAGCCCCCGAAGTCGAATAAAGGGAAGCAGTCGGTTAAACCTTTCGACGATCGTAAGTCAAAGGGTAAACCCGAGGGCAGTCGGGATCGAGGCCGCTCTGGTCGGAGAGATGATAGGCGTTCTTTAAGGAAGGACAAGCGGGAGGATCTCGACATTCCTCTCAACTGCTCCATGGCGGAGGTACTAACGATCATGGAACGACAAGGTATCTCCAGGTACCCCCCAAATAAGGATGGAGAATTCTTAGGATCCCGCACGGATCCCTACTGCCGATTCCACCGCGCAAATGATCACGACACCAACCATTGTCGGGAGCTGAAGAAGGAGATCGAAAAACTGATCCAGGAGGGGAAGCTCAAGGAGTTCACCTTCCGATTTTCTTCGAGGGGTGCCCCCAAGCCAAATTTACTCAAGGCGTCCGCTTCCGTATTATCTTCCCTCGGGATTGCTTCAATATCAAAACTTTTGGAACTCTCCTTCAAGACTTGCACCTCGCGAAGGTACTTTCTCATCATCGGGCTCTTTGCCTCATATCGTCCTTGGACTTGATTCACAATCAGGCCAGCATCAGATTTCACTTTTAAGTGACCAACTCCCGTACCTTTGGCGATTTTGAGGCCTGTGATAAGAGCCTCATACTCAGCTTCATTGTTGTGGCCCTAAACGTTAAGGCCAAAGCATATCGAAGGGGCTCACCCCCGCCTGGTGGTATCAATACGAACCCTGCTCCTGATCTGTCTGAACTCGAAGAGCCATCAGTGTACATTTCCCAAGTATTTTCGTCATTTGGCTGTTCTGATTGCTCTGCCATTTCTGGTTGCTCTGCTATCGGGACCTCCATAGTTGCCCCCTCTACAGGGCCCGCTTCTTCCAGATCGGGGGTTGTAGACTCTGCTATGAAATCTGCCAACGCCTGGCCCTTAATAGCCGTTCTCGGAGCAAAGTGAATGCGGAACTCACTAAGCTCGACTGCCCACTTCACTAATCTCCCCAACGCATCAGGTCGGTTCAAAAAATGCTTCAAAGGCTGATTTGTCAACACAGTAATCTCATGCGCATGTAAATAAGGCCTCAGCTTCCGAGCAGTAATGATCAACGCAAAAAGATACTTCTCAACGGCGGGATAATTCATTTCAGATTTGGCAAACGCCTTGCTTACATAATAAATGGGGACTTGATTACCCTCGACTATCTTCACTAACACAGAGCTAATAGCAAACTCAGAAACAGCCAAATATAGATAGAGCGGCTCGCCTGGGATTGGTTTTGCCAACGGCGGGAGGGTGCGAAGGTGCTGCTTGAGTGCCTGGAATGCCTCTTCACACTTGGCAGTCCACTCAAACTTCTTATTGGCCCTCAATACTTAAAAAAATGGCATGGATCGGTCACTCGCCTTAGACAGGAAGCGATTCATTGCAGCTAGTCGGCCATTCAGCACTTGCACCTCCCGATGATTGATCGGAGACTGCATCTCCTCGATTTCCCTCAGCTTCTCGGGGTTCACCTCAATCCCCCTTTGGCTTACCATAAAGCCCAAAAACTTCCCGAGTGCACTCCGAAGGCACACTCGGTCAGGTTCAAGCGAACCTGATGAAGCCTCATCCGCTTGAACGCCGTGGCTAAGTTGTGAACATGATCTTCGGCCTGTCGGGACTTCACCAGCATATCGTCTACGTAAGCCTCCATGGTTTTCCCCAGCATATAACCGAACAGCTTGTTCACCATCCTTTGATAAGTTTCCCCGGCATTGATCAATCCAAAGGGCATGACATCGTAGTGATAGATGTCACTATCAGCATAAAAAGCAGTGTGGGGGGCGTCCTCCTTAGCCATCTTGATCTGATTATAGCCCGAGTAAGCATCCATGAAGCTCAGCAATTCATGTCCCGACGTAGCATCCACCAACTGGTCGATCCTCGGAAGCGGGTAACAATTTTTCGGGCAAGCCTTATTCAAGTCGCGAAAATCAACACACATCCGCCATTTCCCGTTGCTCTTCCTCACCAGAACCGGGTTGGCGACCCAATTCTGGAATCGGAGCTCCTTGATAAATCCAGCATCGAGCAACCTGCCCACCTCCTGCTGGATCGCGATTCTCTTGTCTGCGCCCATCGGACGCCTTTTCTGCGCGATAGGCTTGATCGCGGGATCAATCTTCAACTCATGCTCAATCACATCGGGGCTGATTCCTGGCATGTCACTCGGGGACCAGGCAAACAGCTCCTTAAACTCCTTCAGCAGCTCAATCAATTCTCGGGCCCTCTCGTCAGACAGGGCAGACCCGATTTTCACCTTCCTCTGAGGTCCGTCAATCTCGACCTCCTTCAAATCCTCCATAGGGGCGGGACGCCCAAACTCCTCTCTGGGATCAGCATCGGTCTGGAGGATAGTCATAGCCTCCCGTCTTCTCCTCCGGGTGGCATTAACATAGCACTTCCTGGAAGCCACCTGGTCGCCCTTGACCTCCCCGACTCCGTGGTCAGTCTGGAACTTCATTTTCTGGTGAACAGTCGAGGCAACTGCCATCAGGGGGTTGATGGTAGTTCTCCCGATAATCGCATTATAAGTCCCCGCGGACTCAACCACCACGAACTCCACATTCCTCCTCTCCGCTTTCCACCCACTACCGAACTCCACTGGTAAGATGATCATTCCCACCGGATAGGAGGTAAAACCAAAGAACCCAACCATCGGGAAGTTCACCTGCTTCAGATCCTTCTTCGTTTTCCCCAGGGCCTCCAGCGCGTCCATAAACATAATATCGGAGGAGCTCCCTCCGTCGATCAAAATTCGCTTCATCTCGTACCCATCCACGTCCAGGGTCACGACCAAAGCGTCATCGTGGGGAGTCTCCACACCTACCAGATCCTCCGCTGAAAAGGAAATCACCATCTCTTCCTTCGCAGTCCAGAATCGGGACCTCTTGCCCAGCACCACAGCAGCGGAAATTCTAGAGGCATAGACCTCCCGAGAGGCTGTAGTATCACCTCCTGCTGCCAATCCTCCATTAATCACATTAATGGTGCCCCGCTTCTCCTTACGGGTACCAGAAGACTCTGGCTCCGACTTCTTCTTCTTTGGGGACCGATCGCGGGATCAGGAACGGGACCGCGATCGAGATTGGGAGCGGGATCGACACCGCCTCTCTGCCACAAACTCCTTAAGCTTCCCCTTCTGGATCAGCTTTTCGATTTCCTTCTTCAACTCCCGACAATGGTTTATGTCGTGACCGCTGGCGCGGTGGAACCGACAGTAACGATCGGTGCGGGATCCCAAAAATTCTCCTTCCTTCTTCGGGGGGTACCTGGAGATACCCTGTCGATCCATCACCATTAACACCTCAGTCATGGAACTATTGAGAGGAATGTGATAGTCCTCCCGCTTGTCCTTCCTCGGGGGACGTCTGTCCTCCCTTCGATCAGAACGACCTCGACTCCGACTGCCCTCGGATTTGTCCTTCCGCTTATGGTCATCCAATGGTTTGAACGACTGCTTCCCCTTATTTGACTCCGGAGGATCAAGCTCTCCAGCAGCTATCTTTGACTCATGCACATCGATTTGCTGCTTCACCCTCTTCTGCAGTGCCTCCATGTTCCACACAGCCTTCTCAGCCACGCTGTGCATCAGGTCGGAACCATAGGGGGCTGTCAGGTTCCGAAGGAAGGTGCGAATAGTCTCTCCCTCCGATATCTCCTAATCGATCTCAGCCACACTAGCAATGTACCGCTGGTAATAATGTGCCAACGATTCGTCGGGCCTCTGCACCACCTGGGCTAGGGATCTCACGCTTTTCAAGAGGCGTCGGCGACCCTGGTACTGCTGAATAAAACGGTCGTGCATATCAGCCCAGCTGGAGATGCATCCTGGGGGCAGGCTGAAGAACCATGTTAGGGCCCTCTCACCAAGTGTACCTGGGAATAACACACACACAATATCATCATCCGGGGCTCTGCCTAGACAAGCCATGAGGTGCTTCTGGACATGACGAACTGGATCTCCCTCGCCATCATACTCCTTAATCGTGGGGATACCCAGCCCTGGCGGGGCGAGAGTGTCTATCAATCGGGGAACAAAGGGATGGGTGGATCGATCCCTCAGTTCTGACATCATCTGCTTCTGGTCCCCCATGCAGATGTTCACGATCTTCACCACCTGATCGGGGGTGATGGGACCATAAAGGGGAATGGTCCTATCTGCACAGGTCCAGGCCCATCGATCACAACTCGCTCCGCCTGAGCAAGCTCCTTTCCCTTGTCCCGGTTTCAAGGTTGGGTCTCCTGTTCATTCTGAACCTCCCTCGGTGGAGGCACCTCCTCCTGCCTCTTGGCAGCCTCTCTCCGCTCTAGGAGAGCCTCCATGGCCTCCAAGAACATCGGCATGGCATCCGCCACAGCATTCGCCAGGTCCCCATTTGGAGGAGCATCCTCCTCCCTATCCTCTTGGTGTTGAGCAGTATCCTCAGGAACTTCATTGTGCCCCCCTGTTCGAGAAACCTCAGCAGGGGGATTTTGGTCCACAGCTCGCTCCGGCAGCCCTGAATTCAGAGTTCCAGCAGGGTGACGGGAACCACCAGATTGTCCTTGTTTCTTCTGCTTGCCATCCGCCCTTGAACGAGTAGAAGTCATTGTTGCTTTTTGTTGCGTTTCCCACAGACGGCGCCAATGTTGGATCACGATCGGAACTCCGGTACGGTCTTGACGGAAATCCAAGGTCCTTCGCTCCACGTAATCCTGCAAGAGGGGAATAGACCGGGCGGTGACCCACAATCCCTCTCCGATGCTTAAATGAGAATCTCGATAAAACTGGCAAGCAAGAGTATGAGTATGTAAATCGTCCCTGATCTGAGGTAACTTCTTACTTTATATAGGAGAGGAGTTACCCCAGTTACCTGGTGAGTTGCCAGGGTAGTTAACCAACGCTCCGCGTATCTCGACCACGATCCCGCTTATCTCGGCCACGATCTCGCCTATCTCGGCCACGATCCCGCGTATCTCGGCCTCAACCTCTGATAGCGAGTCCCGACCAGTATCGGGGACTCCAGAGTTATCTCATTTGGTCACCGCTCGGGGCCCCTCGTCATCGTGACAGGGCCAACATTCTCAGGGATTCAACATCGGGGCCTACTTAAAGGCATCTCATCGGGAGCATCCAGCTCGCATATCGGGACCGACCTTGTCGGGACCTCTTACCATCGGGACTCCTCTTGTCGGGACCCTTCGCATTGATCTTCTCGACCTCTTTTAGGGGCCCAACGGCCTATTCACCGTTTACTCGTCGTTAAAGGGCCTAACGGCTACAGCGGAACCCATCAGTTCGGTTCGAACCGGTTCAATAAAATAGGATTTCAGTTCGGTTCAACACTCAAAACCGGTTCGGTTAGGTCCACGTATTTACCCCGGTTCGATCCAACCGATTAAGAAAACCTGGTTTGGTTTAATCCTTTCCGGTGTTGCAAATTGGACTAGCACACTAAGGCCATAGGGTTCGGCCGAAATAATATTGTGGGCTAAGTAGGGTTTTAAAGTCCACTAAAAACTTAACTTAGCCACCAAGAAATATTAATTATGTAAAATAATTTCCAATTTTGCATATATATATATATATTAATTTTTGGCCATATATATATATATTGTCAATATCTTTCATTGAGAAACAAATATATGACAATATATTTTCTTAATCTTTTAGGTAACTAAATCCATCAATAATATATTTATCCCTATATATTAGCTAGATATATTGATAGTTATATATATTTCTATATATTAATGTGAACATATCCATATATTTCCAATTATAGATATATATTGTCACCTTTAATAAAAATTAAAATATGGTAAACAATATAACAATTATATTCAGCCAAAACTAGCATACTTGGGGCCTAAGAAATTAATAAATTTACATTGTAAATTCCTTAGGGCTTCGACCGAAACACTTGTAATTGGAAATAGTGGTCAGATTTCAAGATCAAATTTTACTAAGATCTACAATCCAATGTTTTATTTTGATAAAAGTCACATTTTTCTTGAAGATCATGAACATCAAATTTTACTAAGAACATCATGAAAAATTCGGCACTAACAATTATTAAAATTGGAAATTTTAAATTTTTACTACTCAAAATTTCGGTCAACATTGTTAAAAATCAAGAAATCAATTTATCAAAATCGTGAACTCCTAACATAGGCTCTTATACCACTATTGAATTACGGGGCTAAATACTACGGAAACATAAACAAGGTACATGCTAGTAATCAGAACTACGTAGCGGAAGATGTGCGCATACCTTAAACATTTTCTATAGTCCCAAGATCTTGCTGATGGAGTTCTCGATCCACCTGACGGAACCCGTAGAGGTTCTTGTTAAGGAAGCCCTACGCGGTATAGTCTCCACAACAAAGCCTCTGATCGATTCTTTGCAGGGATGGATCTCCGGAATGTTTGCTCAAAGCAAATTGGCACACCCTTGGTGGTATAGATGGTTCGGCCGAAGTGGGTAGTATTTAGGGAGGAGGGTTTTCTCTCAAATCACCACAAAGGAGGAATTTTGAATTACCCTAATAAAACCCATAACACTACCTATATATAGAATGAGCAAAGTGGACAAAAGTCCACTTTGCCCACACACAAATTTCGGCCGGCCTATGTAGTCTAAGGGAGGCCCAATTTTGGGCCTCTCGTGTCAATTGGGATTTGGGTCAAGCCCAATTTCCTTAAAGTGACATTTACCAAATTTCTTAGGTAACATATACTTATTAGTGAACTTCCATTTACGGCGCCCAATCACCGTATGCTAACAATTGCTTGAAGCAATTTAGCACCTCCTTGGTCTCTAGAGAGGTTCGGTCGAAACACCTTTGTAGTAGGGAGGAGGGATTTATTTTTGTCTCATCACAAAGGAATAAAGTGATTAACCTTAAATTAAACCCTGACACTCCCTATTTATAAAAGGAGGTGGGCAAATTCTCCCTCACCGCTCCTAAGTGTTTCGGCCAGCCACATAGAGAAAGGGAGGCCAAATTTTGGGACTCTCATGCCAATAAGGATTTTAGGCTTAGCCCAAAATTTCTAATGTAACATTACCTAATTGACTTAGATAACAGTCTCATATTAATGGGCTTCTATTTACGGCGGCCCAATATCTAAATGTCAACACCGCGGTGGTTGTAGGTTTAAACGTTATCTCGAATCATTGATCATATATATATATATTCCTTCAAAACTAATTTATCATAATCGTACTAATATAAAAAAATTGAAATAACTATCAAAAGCATCTATGATAAATATATAATTAGCGATGTCAAATATAGTGCTTATTTAGCTACTATGTTCTACTCCACTTGTATATATAACCAATTAAAAAGAGAAAAGACTCAACATCAAGTTTAACAAGAATTAACCAAGAAAAAAGTTGATTATTAATTACCCAAGAAAAAGTTGATTATTGGTTTAATTATTATTCTGTGTATACACCCAGTGTTATCAGAACCGGACCGGGGCCTGAACCGGCAGGGCCACCGGTTCCCGGTTCGGCCGGTCGGACCCGGTCCGAACCGGGTCCGACCGGTTTTAGTAAAAAAAATGCAAATTTGCATATCCTCTTTGTAAGTTAACCCTTCTGTAGGTTTTAGTCCGGATCGGGGCCTGCCTCTTTATAAGTTTACCCTAAAAATTTTTAATTTTTTTTTTAATTTTTTTTTTAATGAAAAGAGTCCGAACCGGTGAACCGCCCGGTTCGCACAAAACCGGCCAGTTCGGTGAAAACCGGACTTCAGAACCGGGTTCGCTTACGTACTCCGGAAATAAGCAAACCGGACCGGTGAGGGGTCCGGTTCCGGTCCGGTCCGGTTCTGATAACACTGTATACACCAGTAGGTCTTCGTGTTGATGTCCCTTCAAGCAATTTTTGAAGGAAACTCTATATAGTAAGTTATCTTGTCTTATTGCATTGGAAATGTCTAATTTTATTGTTCAATCCCATCAAAAAGGGGTTTATTATCTCACTACCCATCATTACTTTTTATTTTTTTATAGTATCTCTCCTACTTTTTCTATTTACATTTTTTGTTTTATTTAATATTCGTTGATACAATAAAAAACATGTATGATTAATGTTGGATTGAAAATTTTAGACACCATTGGAGTAGCGAGAGAAAACTCATAAATAATTTTATTTTTATGACATGTTGTTTAGTTGACGCTAATGTAGCCAAAAATGGAATAGGAGTTGGGATTATGCATCCTAAATGCACTTACACATAAAAGATCACCATCCCTAGCTCCCAAAAATTAATTCAATTCCTCAACTAAGCTGTAAATACAATACATGTTAGTCTCATAAACCAAAATTTAAATTTTATTAATAAGTTAGATAACATAATGAAAGGATGCGCTCCTCATAGGGACAAACTCTCCATAATTATCTAGTCAGATGTATAGAATACGGAATTTACCAAATTCAGTTCGGGGCTCTAACACTAAGGGCACGTTTGATTGCCGGTATTGCGATATCCTAATACCGGTATTAGCTAATACATGCTTAGCTAATACATGCTTAGCTAATACAATGTTTGATTGAGCCATGTATTAGGATATCCTATACAATGTTTGAATGAACTTTGTATTAGGATATCCTAATACAATGACTAAAAGACCTAAATACCCTTACTTGCATTTTCAATGAAGATATATTTTACATATGATTAATTTAACAATGATAAGATTTAACAAAAAAAGTACCTTCAATTATTTAAAATAATATTTTTCATAAAAAATAAAAAAACAAATTTATGTATAAATAGTAAAAACTATTTTTGCTAATGTATAAATATGTATATATATAAAGAAAATAGTACAAAACAATTGAAAAAAGTGATTAGCCAGACCCGGCCCGTTCTAGCCGGGCCTAGCCCGAACTAAACCAAAGCAACATAAAAGCAAACCGACCCGAACAGCCCGAATTGCTCAGCCCGGCCCGAACCGCACAGCCCGACCCGAATTGACCTGCCTGGCCCGAACCACCCAGCCCGGCCCGAACTGACCAGCCCAGCCCTAATCACCCAGTCCGGCCCGAACTGACCAGCCCGGCCCGAACCACCCAGCCCGGCCCGAACCACCCAGCCCGGCCCGAACCACCCAGCCCGGCCCGAACCACCCAGCCCGGCCCGAACCGCCCGGCCCGGCCCGGTCCGAACATGACTCGGCCCGACCCGTGTCCGAAGTTTCGATGTAAACGGGGTCCGGCCCGAAGCTACGATGTAAACAGTGAGAGTTTGCCATATATTACAAGGGTAAATTGGTAATTAGGAGATTGGTATTAGCTAATGCTTTACTTTTAGATGGTATTAATTAATACCAAATTCCTTCTATAATTGAGTATTAGCTAATATCAAGTATTAGCTAATACCAATACCAAGTTAACACAAACACGGTATTAGCTAATACCGGTATTAGGATATCGCAATACCGGCAATCAAACGTGCCCTAATAGATTGGAGAACTGAGAAAGTGGTGAAATCAATTCAACATCAGGCACACCAAAAAACTTTAGAACCGCTTGAAATATTTACTCCAAAGAAATGTAAGCTGATAACCGAGTTGCTATGTAAAGTCAGGAATCAGATAAGTCATTTTTTTTTGTACGAATCAGTCAATTAATTTATTTAACACTTAAATTTTACAACTAAAAAAGTAAAGTAATTAATTAACTTTTATTATGGTTTTTATGGTAATAATAAAATATATATCTATTGTGGGGATAATAACCTATTGTGAAAATAATTTGTCGCAACATGCTTACGGTTTGATTGTTTCAAAATAAAATTCGGATTTTATTTTTCAAAATTTAGTGTTGAAGGCTTACACTTTAAGGTTAAGACTTATATATTTAATGTTTGGGGGTTTAAGGTTTTAGATTATATAGACTTATAAGGTTTAAAGGTTAAGTAGAATGCGTATAAGATTTAAAGCTTATGTGGAACATTTGATATTGCGAGAAATAGTAGTCGTCATAATTGTTTGCTCAAAAAAGTTAACACCAAAGTTTATGTGGAAAATTTGTTATTACTGTTATGAATGTATTTTATGGATGTTCAATATTATGTATATATATATCATCTTTTTTATTTAGACTTTCATTGTATTGATTTTAGGGTTAATAGGTCTTTTGGTAGAACATGTTTGACGATTTTTTGCTTTAGGTGCAACATCTTTTTTTTTTTTTTGTATACTTTTGGTGCAATACGTTTGCAATTTGTACCACTTTGACCGTTAGTTTGACCGTTAAATAGTCACGTGACTTGCACATGCCTATCCCCAAATTTCTATTTTATTCAGTTTAGTCCTCAAATTTACTGTCCAAAGTTTTTATTTTTGCAATTTAGACCCTAAACATTTTCAATCGCACCCTAGGGCTAAATTGACCTAACTGTGGCCGACCCTTGACTAGGTCGAACCATGGCTAGGGTCACCGGACCTAGACGACCTTAACCATGGTCCGACCTAGCAATGGGTCGGACCATGGCTAGGTCAATTTATTCTTAGGGTCCAATTGGGTCAATTTTACCATAAGGCTAAATTGACCTAGCTATGTTTCGACCCATGGCTAGGTCGGACCATGGCTAGGTCACCAGGCCTTGTTGACCCTAGCCATGGTTCGACCTAGCCATGGGTCGGACCATGGCTAGGTCAACATAGCCCTAGGGTGCAGTTGAAAATGTTTAGGGAATAAATTGCAAAAATAAAAACTTAGGACAATAAATTTGAGGACTAAACTGAAAAAATAGAAATTTAGTGCTAGGCATCTGCAAGTCACGTGACTATTTAACGGTAAACTAACGGTCAACTAACGGATGCACCAAAAGTTGTACATATTGCAAACGTATTGCACCAAAAGTATACAAAAAAAAATATATGTTGCACCAAAAGCCAAAAATCGTCAAACATGTTGTACCAAAAGACCTATTAACCCTTGATTTTACTTCATCTCCAAGTCTTTGTGTTATTAAAATTGGACTTTGGATTTTTGATCGAGGTAAAATTTGATCTAGAAAATTTCCCTCCAAACCCTAAAGGGACGCGACTAGTCTAGACCAAGCCACGACGTGAGCCATGGCGCGAACGTGGCTAGCCGTGACGGCCACCGGTAGTTAAGAGTCTTTTAAGCCATACAGCTTCTTGTGTATTCTTAGAGAGGGCCACAAATTCAGATTCCATCGTGGACAGCGTGACACATGATTGCTTCTTGCTCATTCATGAAATGGCGGCATTAGCAAGGAGAAATACTCCTCGTGAGGTAGACTTACGATCATCCGGATCGCCACCATGGTTGGCGTCACTAAACCCAGACAATTCTAACCTCTTACCCTCATAGCACAGTCCGTAGTTGGCAGTACCTTTTAGGTATCGAATAATTCGTTTAACGGCTTGTAAATGTTGATAACCAGGATCTTATTGGAAACGCGCAAATAAGCCCACAGCGTAACAGAATCCGGACGAGTGCATTCTATGGCGTACATCAAAATACCAACCATATTGAGGTACTCTGCACTCTTCATCTTTTCACGCTCCGCCTGGTCTTTTGGGTCCTCACGCTTCGACAACGCGCACCCAAACACTACCGGCGTATCCTTGACTTTGACATCTTGGAGATTGAACCTTCTCAACAATTTATTGATATAGGCTTGTTGGGAAAAACATAGTTTACGAGCATCCTGATCCCTAGCAATCTTAATGCCTAGGATGTACGTGGCTTCTCCCATGTCTTTATCCGAAATACATATGCCAGGCAGGACTTTGATTCATTCATGTAACTCACATCATTCGAGGTAATAAGTATGTCATCGACGTACAACGTCAAGATAACGTACTTTGACCCAGAGGTCTTAGTGTACACGTAGGGATCCTCGTGAAGATTCACGAATCTGTTGCCAACGATTTCCTCGTGGAATCTACGGTACCATTGCCGAGATGATTTTTTAAGACCATAGATTGGCCTTTGGAGTTTACAAAATTTACGTTTGTTACCAGGGGTAATGAAACCCTCTGGTTGCTCCATATAGATCCCTTCCTCCAGGTTTCCGTGAAGGAAAGCGGTTTATACATCCATTTGGTGCAGCTCCAGATCGAGGCTTGCAACCAAGACCAGGATAGCCCGAACTGTGGCTTAACGCACAGTCGGTGTGTACGTCTCATCAAAGTCCACTCCATGAAGTTGGGTATATCCTTTCGCGACTAATCAAAATTTGTAACGCTCCATGTTTTCATCGGCGGTGAGTTTCAGTTTCAAAACCCACTTAGCCCCTATTGCTCTGCGGTTAGCAGGAAAATAAACTAAAGACCATACCGAATTGGATTTTATAGAGGCGATCTATTTCTCCATTGCTTTCCTCTATTCCTTCGCTTGAGGTCCATCCAACGCTTTTTTAACTGTTACCGGTTCATCAACCGAGTTCAGAGAGAACAGTTAACCTCTTTCGATGGGATACTTCTTAGGAGAAGTTCGGTACCTTTGACTACATCTAGGCTTAATATTCCCATCTTGATTTTAAACTATACTCCCACTGGGAACAATGCTCCCACTCTGAACAACACTCCCACTGGGAACAAGGGCGCTGCTAGAACCTTCATCTACAACTTTTCTTCTACGACCTCTTGGTCTCGGGTTTCTACCGCCGAGATTAATTCCATGGTTACTAGGACCAGGAACTATAGAGTATATAAGTTGATATGCTCACATTGCATCTTGTCATTTATACTTGCATTTACTTCTATCATGTCATTAGATGATTGTATAAGGTTATTATATGGTGCATATATCATGTAGTACATGTTACATGGTGTATGCACCTTGGTGCACCAAGTTGGGCACATAGGATAGCTAGTCCTAGTTGGTGATCCTTATCACCTAGTATATATAGTTTACCTATTGCATTGTAATCCCTAATCATCAATCAACAAATGATTCAACCTTCTAAAGCTTATATGGTATCAGAGCCACCTCAAATGGCGGCACAACCACAAAGCTAAAGAAGACCAAGTTTCTTCAAAGTTTTGCTTTAACATTCACCTTGTTCAAGTGTGGATTTGCAACTTCAGCTTCGTGGATCATCTTTTCTACTTCAACAATCCATTTCTTACTTAAGAATGGACATATAGTAAGTGGAATTTCAAGAACCCAACACGCATAAAGTAGATCTGCACCTAGACTAAGCATAGCCAAGATGACTTAGTACTAGTTTGCTTGTTCTTGAAGAATTCAGCCTTGTTGAGCTGATTGCGTGTTTGATATTGCTATTTCCTGGAGTTTGCTTTGTTTCTCTACATTTGGATATGGATTTTGAACATGTTTCAGCTGCGCCCCTTGCTTGATACCTGGAATTTCATTGCTTGATTTCCCTTATCTACACATTGCTCGGCTGAGGAGCATTTGTGCCTACCTTGTGCTTTGTGTTCATATCTTCAAGAATTCTGAGCTTTCATCAATGGAGAATGGTTTCTAATCCATTTCTGTTGAATTTCAAGCTTTGAAATTCACAAATCTTGTTGCGGAATTGTACAAGCAATCTCATAGGGTGAGCTGGATTTTGTCCTACTATCAACAACCTTGGTGTACTACTTTTGTTTGTAGTGCAACTTGTGTATGCGATTTTGATTGGATTGTGGCAGCTGATTTCTTGGATTTGGATTCCTATTATTCACATTCCATACCTACTTGTGTTATCTGAGTTACAAAATGGCTCAAGAAACCAATGTCGATGACCCCCTTTACATACACCCCTCAGACACCACTGGCCATATGCTCATCCCTTTCCAACTACAAGGAACCTCCAACTATCATGTTTGGAGCACATCAATCAGGGAAGGCTTGTTGGTGAAGAACAAGCTTGGTTTTATAGATGGCACATTCACAAGATTGGATGTTGATGTCAATGATAGAGTGAAATGGGATAGGGCAAATGCAATTGTCAAGGCATGGTTGAGGAACACTGTGGCCAAAGATTTAGTGAATGGTTTGGTCTACAACACAACTGCTTCTTCTATTTGGAATGACTTGAAGGAGATGTTTGATAAAGTGGATGGCACACAAATCTTTCAATTAACAAGGGAGATTTATCAAACATCTCAAGGTGTGCTCTCTATCACTGAGTACTTTGCCAAAATGAAGCAACTCTAGGATGCCCTTGCTTCCATTGATGATTTGGAGCTTCAATGTGGTGGAGACATTGCCATTGTCAATGAACACAAGGAGAAGCAAAAGTTGATGGCATTTCTTCTGGGACTGAATGACTCCTATGGACACATTAGGAGCACCTTACTTATGAGACAACCACTTCCTTCCCTTAGCATTGCCTTCTCTGTATTGGTACAAGAAGAAAGCCAAAGGACCATCTCTGGTTCCATTGGTGATGTGGGTGAGGCAACTGCCTTGTTCACTGGAAAGCATCCATCCTATGGTGGTGGTAGAGGCAATGGAAGAGGATATGCAAGGGGTAGAGGCTTTGCTAGAGGCAATGGCAATGGCATTGGAAGAGGAAATGGCTTTGGAAGAGGCAACTTCAATCCTTCAAGTCAGAGACCACTCAATACTTGCAACTATTGTGGCAAGAGAGGTCACATTGAAGACAATTGCTACATCAAACATGGCTACCCATATGATCACCCAATTCATCAAACCAATCCAAATGCTCCTAAGAGGAATTGGAATTCAGCCAACATTGTTGAAGAAGGTGGCAACTCAAGCACAATTGAGCATGTGGCAGCCAAGGACAAAAGGATATTTCATGGCACAGCTGACAAAAGAATCCAACATGTTGCTGCCCATAATGATCACTTTGATCATACACCTCTAAGCTTTGAGGATATGGATCAAGCTCATGTCAACATGGCAGGTATATCTAGTGATTCTATGGTTTGGATAGTTGACTCAGGTGCTACTAACCACATCACTCATCAAGTTGAGTGGCTACATGATTTGAAGAAAAGTGATTCAGATCACCAATATGTGCACTTGCCAAATGGTCACAAATGCAAAGTGACTCATGTTGGTTCTTGTTCTTTCTCAAGTGGATTTACCTTGACCAACATACTCTTGGTCCCTGACTTCAAGTTCAATCTGATCTCTGTATCTAGGTTACCTAGCCAGTTAAATTGCAAAGTGATCTTTACTTGTGATCATGTGTTACTTCAGGGCCAGAGTGGCAAGTCCATGGTGATTGGGGAATGGAATAGAGGACTATACACTTTGAAGGATGTGGTGCCTTCAAGCCCAAGGAAGTTAGCAGCTGCTTGCTTGGAGAATAAGGATGAAGTATTGAGATGGCATAGGCGTTTGGGCCATCTCTCTGAACAATATTTGAATCATTTGGATGTTTTAGGCTTGAATAAGACATATGGTTGTATCAAACAATGCACTATTTGTCCTCTTGCAAAACAATCTAGATTTTCTTTTCCAACCAGTGATTCTATTGCTTCAAAGCCCTTTGATTTGGTTCACATGGATTTATGGGGTCCTTACAAAGTGCCAACCTTCAAGAACAATCAATACTTCTTGACCATTGTTGATGATCACTCAAGGGCAACTTGGGTTTACTTGATGAGGCACAAAAGTGATACTTTCTTGCACATCAAGAATTTCCTAATCATGGTGAAGAATCAATTTGGAACAATGGTCAAAACTTTGAGGAGTGATAATGGGACTGAGTTCATCAATTCTATTTGCAAAGGTTTGCTTCTTCAATTTGGCATTCTTCATCAAACAAGTTGTGTGCATACACCACAACAAAATGGAAGGGTGGAACGCAAACATAGGGACATCCTCAACATTGCTAGAGCTATAAGATTTCAAGCATCCATGCCTTTGAGGCATTGGGGGTATTGCATACTCAATGCTTGTTACTTACTCAATAGGCTTCTCACCTCCATCTTGAAGTTCAAGTCACCTATTGAAGTGTTATATGGCAAAACTCCTTCCCTTCATCACTTGAGAACTATAGGTTGTCTATGTTTTTCAACCAAATTGAACAACCATGACAAGTTTAGTCCAAGGGCTGAACCATGCATCCTAATGGGATATTCAACATCTCAAAAAGGATACCTTGTGATGAACATTTCAAACTCAGTGTTTCATGTATCAAGGGATGTTCATTTCCATGAGGATATTTTCCCCTTTAGCATGTCTAAGGATGCTCTAAAGGCTCTTATTCCATCTTGCTTGGGAGTCAAGCAACCACTTGAGGATTTCCCACCTGAGAATCCTTTTCATTTTGACATGGATATATCAACCAACTCTCCTCCCATTGAGGTTCTCACACCTCAAATGGATGATCAAGCACCTCCAATTGAGGATCAACCACCTCAACAACCAATTGAAGAAGAAACACCCCAACCTTCCAATCTGAGGAGGAGTCTTAGAATTGCACAACTACACCCACCACCTCCTAGGAGAAGTGCAAGGCTTGCTGAACTCAAACAAAGATCAAGTTCAAATGCTATCTTTGGAATAGAGAAGTATGTCTCCTATGACAACTTGGGTCCACAATACAAATGCTTCTTGGCTGCTCTTGACAAGATCAAAGAGCCAACCACCTATAAACAAGCAATCAAAGACCCAAAATGGATCTTGGCCATGAAGGAGGAAATGCAAGCACTTCAAAACAACAACACTTGGGAGCTAATAGAACTCCCACAAGGCAAATCTTCAATTGGTTGCAAATGGGTATTTAAGGTCAAATACAATTCTGATGGTTCCATTGAAAGATACAAAGCAAGATTGGTTGCCAAGGGATTCACTCAAATTGAAGGGACTGATTTCAATGAGACATTCTCCCCTGTAGTCAAAATGGACACAGTGAGGATCATATTAGCTTTGGCAGCTTCCAAATCATGGGGATTGTACCACATGGATGTAAACAATGCATTTCTTCAAGGTGATCTAAATGAAGAAGTGTATATGGACATTCCCCAAGGTTTTAATCATTCCAAGTCTCTTGAGGGATATCCCAAACTTGTGTGCAAACTCAACAAGTCCCTATATGGTCTCAAACAAGCTTCAAGACAATGGAACATCAAGCTCACTCAAACCTTATTGAAGAATGGTTACAAACAATGTGCCTCAGATCATTCCTTGTTCACCAAGATACAAGGTGATGACAAAGTTTTTCTTCTCACCTATGTTGATGATCTTCTAATCACTGGCTCCAACACCAAGATGATCAATCAATTGAAGAACACACTCCAAACACACTTCAAATTGAAGGACTTAGGAGACTTGAGGTACTTTTTGGGACTTGAAGTTGCAAGGTCAGATAGAGGTCTTGTAATCAACCAAAGGAAGTATGCAATTGAGCTCATTGAAGATGCTGGCCTAGGGGCTGCAAGGCCTGCTGAAACCCCTATGGAGTTCAATGTCAAACTCACCACACATGAGTATGACAAAGCAACTAATTCAAACATTGATGATACACTCTTGGAGGATGCCACTTCTTATAGGAGGATCATTGGCAAGTTGCTATACCTTACCATGACAAGGCCAGACATTAGCTTTTCAGTGCAAAGACTCAGTCAATTTGTTGACAAGCCAAAGAAGTCCCATCATGATGCAGTCATAAGAGTCATCAGATACATTAAAGGCACTCCAGGGCAAGGATTGATCTATCCTTCAAACAATAAGCTCAATTTGAGTTTGTTTTGTGATTCTGATTGGGCTGCTTGCCCTTTTAGTAGGAAATCAGTGAGTGCTTATTGTGTCAAGCTAGGAGAAGCTATGATAGCCTGGAAGGTAAAGAAGCAAGACACAATTTCCCTATCAAGTGCTGAAGCAGAGTATAGATGCCTAAGAGTTGCAATTCAAGAGGCACTTTGGGTGGGAAGAATCCTCAAGGAACTTGGCATACAAGTAAATCTTCCTATCCCAATCTACACAGATAGCCAAGCAGCTGTGAAGATTGCAAAGAATCCCATGTTCCATGAGCGCACCAAGCACATTGAGCTAGACTGCCACTTCACAAGACATCATATTCAACAAGGATTCATAGGTGTCCATTACATTCCTTCAAAGGAACAACTTGCTGACTTGCTTACCAAGGCATTGGTCAAGAGTCAACACTTAGCTTTGCTAAAGCTATATGGAATCAAGGATGTGTTCCAAGAAAGAAGAGAAGAAGAAGAAAAGGATGGGAGAATATAGAGTATATAAGTTGATATGCTCACATTGCATCTTGTCATTTATACTTGCATTTACTTCTATCATGTCATTAGATGATTGTATAAGGTTATTATATGGTGCATATATCACGTAGTACATGTTACATGTGTATGCACCTTGGTGCACCAAGTTGGGCACATAGGATAGCTAGTCCTAGTTGGTGATCCTTATCACCTAGTATATATAGTTTACCTATTGCATTGTAATCCCTAATCATCAATCAACAAATGATTCAACCTTCTAAAGCTTATAGGAACCAAGGTGGTTGTGCCACTCCCACTGTTTCTAGTAGGTAGTTATAGGATTCTCATCCAACAGTTCAACAATGTGATGATCATGTTCCAATTGATTCGCACCTGCAGCAAAAGTGATCTGCGTGGTTGGATTGACTCCTCCCACTGGATTTATTATGATAATGTCTCCATTCTCATTTACCATGACGTTCACTGGTGTTGCCGCCTCAAATCTCCCACTCGAATTAAGTGGGACCTGAACATCATCATCATGTTCTAGTTAAATTAAGACTTCATTTGTTTTGATGTTACCAAGCGTCGAAAATTCGTTATCAAGGAACGTATCGTCTCTGTACTCATGTCCGACCACGCCACCATTCTCCTGAGCCGCCACAAACACGTATCCCTTAGAGTTCTTAGAATATCTTATAAAGATACTTTTCAGTCCTCTAGGTCCCAACTAGCCGAGTAGGCTCTCGTTTTGATGCGTGTATGTTGTGCACCCTCAAGGTCGCAGCCTGGTAAGATCCATCTCTTTACCAATCCACAGCTCATATGGTGTTGTGTTTACCGATCTTTTAGGAACAAGGTTTACTACATTAGTAACGGTCAACAACGCATCACCCCAATAGGAGATTCGAAGTTCAGCTCGTGACATCATGGTTCTAACCATGTCTAGGAGTGTACGATTACGTCGTTCCACCACACCGTTCTGTTGTGGCGTGTTAGGGATCGTCGTTTGACGGTTAATCCCTATTTCATCGCATAACTTTTTGAACTCATTGGAGAGAGATATTCTCCACCTCTATCAGTGCGTAAGGTTTTCACTTTTTGCTCATGTTGATTCTCTACGAGGTTGAAAAAGATTTTGAAGCATTCAATGGCCTTAGATTTACGAGAAATCAAATGAGGAACTCCGAAATAGGTAAAATCGTCGATGAAAGTCACGAAGTAATGTTCATTACCCCGAGTAGTGACATTCATGTGTCCACATACGTTGGAATGAATTAAATGCAATAAGTATTCGAAAACCATATGCAGAGATGTTTTCGAAAAGCATGTTAAAATGTTTGGACTACGTAGGGTTTAAGTAAACTGTATCGTGATGACAAATTTTGAAACCTTAAAAGGAATTGCAATTGAGTTTATGATTATTACGATGTCATAATGTTTGAACTTTCATCGGATTTTTACGGTCTATAAACTAGTCGTAGGAGGGACAACCTCCAAAGTAAAATAATGTCGAATGTGGGCCAAGCCTCGTCACACAGGCTCGGTCGTCTTGACGGAGAAGAGGATTCTCCATTAAGTCAAGACCGGCTAAGAACCATGGTGGCAAACCTGGTTAAGCAAAACGATCACTTGTTTTTTGGAGTAACACGAAGTGATCTACGTTTTGCCAATCGACATTACGAACTACGTTCATAATAAAACCACATTCTGGGCCAGATGACAAGTCTGCGATAGCATATGACATTTCCTACACCCTGACTAAACTCAGGTTATGCTATCGACGCGTTCTTCATACTACGCGTGCCATGTTCGACCACGGGGTTATGCTCGGTTGTGCTGGATAGAATCCATGAGATTCGGATGGGCACAAACTTCTTCACCTAGAGCGTGTGACTGATCACGGATGCTATATGAAGGAGCATCCAAAGTATCCTTACGGACTCAGAACCCATACCTAAGGTTAGGCTCAATGTTCGCTTCCCAGCGTACGAACGCAGTGCTGAACAAAAAGCCCTGTGACCACTTATTTGGAAACCGGTTGGGTTTCACTAAGGGTATGAGCGATGAAGATGGTCAAGTACATCTGAAATTCTCCGACTCTCGTATTCACTAGGTGGCCACCAACCTAACATTAGTTGAAAGGTTGTGAATACTTGTACGGATGCCCTGAGGAAGTGTTCCTATGTGGAATCTAGGTAATTGGAGAATTACAGTTGACCTAGGATACAACGCGGCACTTTTGATTTAAACAGGTTAATTCGACATGGGGAATCAACATTCCGCAGGCGCTACAACACTCCTAACAGATGAGTAGCATGATGCCCATCGTGTCCGCCGATTGCACGGAAAACCTCGTATGAAGTATTCGAAGCAGGGATTGGATCGAAGACCAAATGCTTATGTGTGGGACAACAATATATTATTAGGCACCCTCCCATTCCAGCGAGTGGGAGCTTTTAGCATTTTGACTATGGGCCGCCATAATTGGGAGCCCATTAATTAAGTCAATCTACCTAAGAAATTAGGTTGGGTCACATTAGGAATTTTGGGCTAGGCCTAAAATCCCAAATGACATGGGAGGCCCAAAATGGGCCTTCCCCATTAACATGGTCGGCCGACTTATGTCACTTAAGGAGGTGGGATTTATCCTGCCTCCACTCTTATAAATAGGGACCTAAAGAGGGTTTTACTAATGCTATTATCTTCTCCTAAGTTGTGAGTTTAAAATAAAACCCTCCTCCCTAAATAAGTGTTTCGGCCGAACCTACTACACACCAAGGAGGTGCCAAATTGCGACGAGCAATTTACTCCGAGTAGATCCATCCTGCGGAGAATCGATAGAGGCTTTGCTGTGAGGCATAATCTGCGTAGGGCTTCTCTAACAGGAACCTCTACGAGGAACCGTCCGGCGGATCGAGAACTCCCCTCAAAGGTCATGGGCTACAGAATACAGTATAGGTATGTGCACCTTCTTCCGCTGCATATTAGTTAACATGCACGTATCTAGGGTTTTTTTTCTGTAGCATTAATCCCCTAAATCCTACAGGAGTTAGCTTTGATTACTAATATCCTTTGTAAATGTCAACAACTGATTTCTTCAGGTCATTTAGGACTTAGTTTTGATAACTAATCTCATTTGTAGGCGACAACTAATTTTATCGAGTCGTAGGAGTTAGTTTTAATCACTAATCTCCTTTGTAGATGACGACCTATTTTACCGAATAGTAGGAGTTAATTTCGATGACTAATATCCTTTATAAACAAAAAATGATTTTATCGAGTAAGAAGAGTTAGTTTTGATGACTTGTCTCTTTTGAAGATGTCGACGAATGATTTCTTCAAGTCGTCTAGGAGTTAGCTTTGATGACTAATCTCCTTTGTAGGCGACGACTGATTTTATTGAGTCGTAAGAGTTAGTTTTGATGACTAATTTATTTTGTAGACGACGAATAATTTTATAGAGTCGTAAGAGTTAATTTTGATGACTAATCTCATTTGTAGATCTCAACGACTGATTTCTTCATGTTATCTTAGGAGTTAGTTTTGATAACTAATTTCATTCATAGATGTCGATGGCTAATTTCTTCAAGTTGTCTTGGAGTTAGCATTGATGATCTCCCTAGTAGGCGAAAACTGATTTAATTGAGTCTTAGGAGTTAGTTTCGGTGACCTCCTTTGTAGACGACGATTAATTTTATCGAGTCGTGGGAGATAGTTTTGATGACTATTCACCATGGTAGATATCGACAACTAATTTCTTCAAGTTGTCTTAAGAGTTAATTTTAATAACTAATCTCCTCTGTAAATATCGACGACTAATTACTTTAGGTCGTCTATGAGTTAGCTTTGATAATTAATCTCTTTTATAGGCGATGATTGATTTTATCGAGTCAGAGTTACTTTTTATGCTCCGGACTCGATTGTTTAATTTCTTTCACATACCGATGAGTTTTACATAATCAAAAGTAAAACAAAATAAAGACGCTAACACATTTTCTTGAAGATTCTTCTATGTCAATGTTGTTCGGACGACGTCCTTCTGGTGGTATTAACACCTCTATCTTTTTATGCGTTGTGTTGTTTTCTTAGGTTGTTCTGAGTCGATGTATCTCTTAATTTTTTATGCCATGGCTTCGATTTTTTCAATGGGCTAAATTATCATATTGTTCATGAATAGTAGATTATGGGATCCATGCCCTTAAGAAAATATCACTTCTCCATCCATCATTTTTTTCGTCGACTTGCTTGAGGGTTTTGTAGAAACAATTGTAATAGTCCGCCAGGGTGTCCCTAGGATCTTGGATGATTTCGTCTATTGTTGTAGCAGTTGTAGACGTGGTGCCCTTATTTGAATTTTTATTTAATTGAGCCATGAATTTTTTATCGAGTTAGTACAAACGGTGCCAAATGTTGGATTTTAAAGTCTTGAACTCCTAGACTCCGCCGCTGACAACACGTGCAAACGGAAATGTGGTGTTTTGCCTCACGATTCAACTCCGACGCTCAAATTAGTGAAGGGTTTGTATATAATGAGAATCTTAATAAATGAATGTGCGGAGCTTACTATTTATATGAAATTTTAGTTGTCTTTATGCGGTCTATTTCTTACCGTGGAGAGCTTTCGTAGTGGCGGTAGCGGCTAACTCCTCAATGACAAAGTAAGCGGTTGTGACTTGTCAGATGGTAATAATTAGGCCGTCACTTAATGGAGTTGACAAGCAGGTTGCCACTTAAAGAAGTTGACAAGCAGGTTGACACTTAGAGAGGTGACAAACAGGTTGCCACATTTTCATTTCTTTTATTGTGAAGGGTTCTCACAGTGGTGATAATATAAGCAAGTCGTCGCTTATCTGTTGATGTTTCTGGATGTTATTTTGAGTAAGTCGATATCTTGACTATTAATGATGGCATCGTCTTGACCTAGTCGTTGTAAATAGGGGGCATCGTCAAGTCTTCTTTTTTAGGAGGCCAAACACACCTCTCTCACCCCAACTAACCCAAGTAAATTCAGAATTAACTAAGATAGTTGTACTGTTCTAGAGTCGTTAATCGACTGTTTCATGGTAAACAAATTGGTTTAATGCTATCATATTAGTGGTCTATAAATACATCCTCTTTAAATCTCACACAAATTCATTCAATTGTGATTTTCTCTATCAGGTTCTAACTCAAATTTGGGATGAGTGGCCCATCCTTTTATGCATGTTCATGCACGCGGGTTGTCAATCTCAAATTCTCTTTCAGGATCCAACAATTATGAATAACCAAGGAACATAAAACATGTATAATAATAACATGGTCTCAGTTTAGAGCACCCAAAAGTTAAATAAGCCACTTTATTGATAACGAAAAATAACAGAGTAGTTGAATGAAATAATGAAGACATTAAATCAAAACTGACCTTTTAAAGTCAAGTATGAAAACTGGTCCAGACAGTGGACTGGAGTGGACAACGTCACATTCTCAACAAGCTCCTCCGCTAAAGACATTTATTTTATTATTATTATTATTATTGGAGACACAAGAAGAGAGAAAGAAATACCACCGTGTTTGGATTGGACATATAAATTCGAGCAAGGAGGTATATAAGGCTACTGCTTAAGGTAGATCCACAGGCTGGATATTCCATATGTCTTTGGCGTATTCGTGGATGGTTCTGTCGCTGCTGAACTTGTAAGATCCTGCAGTATTGAGGATCGACATGCTTGCCCATTTCTGCAAATCCAGATGGCCTTGTCATTTTCGGAGCAAATCTAGATGTCATTGTCCCTCCAGATGGTTCAAGAGAATATCATGTTCTTTATTTTACGACTAAAATTGGTTCAAACTTTTGCTAAACATCAAAATCGAACAATGAGTTAGAATTTGAACCTAACAACTAACTGGTGTTGGGTTCGATCCAACTTTTTTTTTTTTTTTTTGCCATGTTGTTTTAGGACTTGAAACTTACCTTTTGGTCCTGATACGCCTTGTCCACCTTTTCTTGGCACTCAATGTAGCTTGGAAAGTCCTTCCCCACCAGAAAATAATCCCCACGCCCGTAACCTTCATTACCTTCCAAAGATCCCAGCAGCTCGTCGTAGCTTGAAGACCCAAAAACTCCACTCTTCACATACTCTTTTACTTCCTCAAACCTTGGGTCAGGAACAAACTACATATACCATATATTATAACATCCAATATCAGTATATATCTATATATCTATCTATATGTATATTATTGCCAAGAAAAAGAAGATACACTAGCTAGCTTAGCTACCTACCTTGCCCGCAGCTCTCTGTTTCCTAAGTCCCTCAATTTCATGAGCTTCCGCACCAAACAAGAAAAAGTTGTCTTCTCCAACCTCTTCCCTTATCTCAACATTGGCACCGTCCAAAGTTCCAATCAGAACACACCCATTCATTGAAAACTTCATGTTGCTAGTTCCACTAGCTTCCATCCCAGCCGTGCTAATAATAAAAACAGCACCACATAAGAGATTTCTGTTAGCTACTACTTTTGCGGGATCACCTTTTTCTTTTTTATTTCTTATTATAATTATAATATATACAGCAGGAGGAGTTAAGAGTAAGACCCCTCAGAAAATTCACAATTTGACGCACAGTAAGTAGCTTTCTTCAACTATTATTGTCTTTCATTGTATTACCAAGTTCGGATACGAATATCCAATTGAATAGACTCTACATACCTGATATGCTGCGAGAGCTCACTTGATGGGATAAGCCATTCAGCAACACTGACATTGTAATCTGGGACAAAAATCACCTGAAACACCAACAACATCACAATATCAACGTTCTATAGATTGATTCTTAAGCAAAGGCTGAGAGATTACTTACACAGTGGTAACTTGAGAATAAATTACCTTTAATAGGTCACCAATTTCAGCATCATGATTTACTGTGGCCCCAACATCAGTGATGAATTTCACAATTCTCTTGGCTTGTACGTATGTAGCAAATGCTTTCCCTCCAAAGATACAGACTCGAGGGACAAATTTCTCTTTCCTTTCTTTGGCACTCATTTCCTTCATTTTTTTGTACCGGTAAACAATTCCCAGTATGTTCAATAGCTGTCTTTTGTACTCGTGGATGCGCTTTACCTGAAACCAGATAACTATGTGTAAGTACAGAACCTATGGGTAGAGTAGAGTGTATACAACCAAAACTAAGGATGTGCAAGACATTCAGCTGGTTGATAAAGAACTGATACTACAAATGTATCTTTATCTAATGGGATTTTGAGTCATAAGTCCTGACACAATTTTTTGTTTTATATATATATATAGAAGCTGAAATTGGTCCGATCTCCAAAATCCAATCATAAAAGAAATAGGTGAAAGAAAGCCAAGTGACCTGAACATCGAACATTGCATCAGGGCTAACATTGTATCCTGTTTTTGCTTTGATGAATTTCGCAGCCTTGATCTTGCTGTTTCTCTTTGCTTCCGTCCATTGGCTTTGAAGATCCTTGTTATTGGCAAACTGTAGCACAAGATAAAACTGTTCTCTATGAAGACTAAAGAGAACCATCAACAACTAAGATATTTTCAATGAACTTGTACGAAGTCTAACCCCCTAAAGAAGAAATTATAGATATGAGGATGCACTAACTCATCTCCGCTCAGTTTCTACTGGTGTTAACAAACCAGTTCTTTGGCACCATTTTCATATTCATAATCTAATTGACTGATGCAAAAGTGTAGATCGACTTAACTCAAATCTTCTTTCTCCAGACCCCGTAAACAAGAGAGTAAATAGGAGGTTTTCAAGTCCATGGCCAAGTACTTATTACCTCTTGGGTTGTAATTGCTATCTTATTTTATCCAGCATTATCCAGTCAATAATACAATACACATGTGGTATATTTGAACTCAAACTGATATGCAACACTATTTAATATTTTATTTCCTTCCTGTAGATATGTTTAATCACATAACGAGAAAGTCGGGAGAACATGTAATACTGTAAGAAAGTTCCTTCCTATTGCTGATCTGGCCATTACCTTCCGTAGTTCAGCAAGCTTTTCCGTGTTCAGAATCCAGTCATCTGTCCCAATCCACTTTGTTATGATTTTACTCAATCCAGGATTGCAGAAACTGATCCATCTTCTTGGTGTGACCCCGTTTGTTTTGTTTTGGAACTTTTCAGGCCACAACTGAAAAAAATAAATAATTGAAAAGACTAGTGAACTACAGGTCTACAACAGCCAATTCCCAATACTATGGCAGCAATATATGTTTCGCAGAACTCTGAAAAAAATCGAAACTGGCTGAATTACACTAGAAGGAAATAAAGTGAGACTGTGAGAGGGGATCATTTTACCTTATAAAAATCATTGAAGACCTCATTTTTCACAATTTCACTGTGAATTTCAGCAACTCCATTTACTGCATGCCCACCCACAACACATAGATTAGCCATCCGGACCATCTTGGGTGCATTTTCTTTTGGTTTCTGCACTACCATTTCGTTCGTCTCAGTTTCTTCAACATTAAGATCAGCTTTCTTATTAGTTGGTTTGACCGCTTTTGAAACTTCAGATTTTGCACTGGGAGCCACTTTGGCTCTCTTGGGGAGTTCCTTGGGTTTTACAGTAACATGAGCAAAAGCAGCAGGCAAATCAACATTCTCTAGTATTCTCATCTGCTTCAACTTTTTCTCTAATAACTCAAGATCTGCGGAGCCACAATGAGAAACTATGGTGCCTACTAACTGTGAAACAGAAAACAATTATGAAACCAAAGCCATAATAAAATAAAAAGAAATGCAATAGGAAGAAAGAAAGAAGAATCCATCATTTGGTAAATAAACTAGAATACCTCCTCGTCTATCATCTCTATGATTTCAATATGTCGAGGAAGCAACTTCTGTAGAAGTTCAAAGCTCCATTTCTCCAATGCTTCAGGTAGAACAGTATGGTTTGTGTACGCAACAGTTCTTGAAAATGAAAAGTGGAAAAAAAAAGGTTAAGAACCTTAGAACTATCACCCATGTTAACGGGAGAGGTCTGAAATTTAAAAAGTTAATAACAGAGGTCTGAAATTACAATTTTGTTGATTTGAGGTTTTCTGTCCATTTTTAGGGTTAAATTTAACAGAATTGTGTGAAATCACATTTTTGCCCTTTAATATTTTGTTTTATTTAATATCTTATTATTTAAGGAAATGTGAAATGACAATTTTACCCCTAAAGTCAAATTAAAACCACCCAACTCCGGCCACCACCACCCGACTCCGGCCACCACCACCCGACTCCGGCCACCACCACCTCGACTCCGACGACCACCACCTCGGCTCCGGCGACCCGACTCCGGCCACCACGGGGCCAAAAAAGCTCCGATCGGAGCTTTTTTGGCCCCGATCGGAGTCAAATCGGGGCCGGAGGCTCCGATCGGAGCCCAATCGGGGCCGGTGGCTCCGATCGGAGCCCAATCGGGGCCGGTGGCTCCGATTTTGGCCCAATCGGAGCCTTGGTGGTGGTCGCCGGAGTACGGTGGTGGTCGCCGGAGTACGGTGGTTAAGTCCAAGGCATTGAAAGTTCATTCTAGTATTAAGTCCAAATTGAAATGTTCAGTACCAACAACTGTTGAAACACTCCTCTAATTTGCATAGCCGATTAGAAAACAAGCAAGTATAACATTAAACTATCAATGGACATTGTACCTTTGAGTAATGCCCCATGCTTCCTTCCAGCTTAGCCCTTTCACATCTATCAAGATCCTCATAAGTTCCGGGATGCACAGAGTTGGGTGAGTATCATTCATCTGCACTGCAACTTTCTCGGGGAATTCTTCCCAATTTACTGATTCACCAGACCGCCTCTCAAATCGAGCAATTATATCTTGAAGAGAAGCTGAACACAAGGTATATTGCTGCTTCAGCCGAAGAGTCTTTCCTTCAATAGACTCATCACCAGGGTACAGCACATGGCAAATCTGCTCACAATAAAACACATCATAAGGACCATTTGAATTGATTCTGGGATGATTACGGTTCCAAATGCCTACATCTAGTAGTTGGTAATGTTCATACCCACTATGCATATTTGAACAACTCACATCGACATAATTATTGAGCAGTAAAGCAAACAAATTTCTAGTTATGACACTTCAGTCGATCAAGGCTAGCACTAATAAGTGATCATCTTTGCAACTAGAAAGTGATCATCTTTGCAACTAGAAACTACACAAACAAATCATTACCTTTTCAGCACTAGCTAGTGCTTCATTTGCTTTTGTGTGTTCGCCAGAATTAAAGCCATATAAATCAAAATCCACAGCAGGAACTTTAGTTGACCAGAGCCGCAAATTGACTGTAGTTTTAGTTTTATATCCAGGAATAGGAACATCATATGCAACTGCTTGTATGTCTTCTCCGCCGTTCCAATGTTTTTTACCATCTGACGCGGAAACAACCTTCCCGTAGAATTTAATAGGATACGAAATGTCATTTCTCATGATTTCCCAGGGGTTGCCCATCTATGTGAAGAACTAAAGTTAAGTCCCAAGAAATGGAAATGCATTCAAGGTATAATATTTCAGGTTAGAAAAATAAGTCAATCAAAGATTCCAAAGTATACAAATTACTCTTAGATGTCTATATCTGCAAATGCATGGTACATAAGTATATCCTGGTAGATAATAGAAATCCAACCTATTACTTTTTTAGACTTTTTAAAGTAAGAATAAACGATTGAGTTAACATTGGGTACACTGCTTTGTATATGATGAATCTTCAAACTAACTGGACTGTGATATTCATACCTCAAGCCAGTTTTCAGCAACTTCTTCCTGCCCACTTTTTGTAATGACTTGTTTAAACAGGCCATACTTGTATCTTAGTCCATAGCCCCAAGCTGGGTAGTTCAAAGTTGCCAAAGAATCCAAGAAACAGGAGGCAAGCCTGCCGAGACCCCCATTACCAAGTGCAGCATCAGGCTCCTGCAATTTCGCCACAAAAGGTCAAAGAAGAATATACACTCCAAAATGGAGATACAGATGGGAAGAATCATGATCCCAGATAGAACATCTGTGCATCTAGAAAGTGAGGCAACTGATTTGATTTCTATCGACTGACTATCTAGTATTTTCAACGAAGATACAACTCAAAAGAAAGTCTATTATTTATGTTCCCCTAAAAAATCATGTATTATTAATAATCATGTCGTTGTTTCAGCACAAAGATCTATGCAGGTATTAAGAAAGATTGCTGCTAGAGAGTCTGGAACAGAAAGGTCATATCGCTCTCACAGTACTAATTCTTTAGGCCTTTTCAGTGGCTTTCTCATTCAGATTTGTCTGAACCATCGTATAAGATTGTTTGTTTAAGAAATGGGAGCAACAATAAAATCCACAGTTAGCTGGGCTTTAAAGCACCACACCTGATCAGCCACATTTTCTAGATCATGCCCGAGTTTTTTCAACGCTTGTGCATACGCACCAGTTAGCTCCAAGTTACCAACTGCATTCAGCAAGGCCCTTCCCTGCAGAAACCAAAATTGACATTATATAACTTCCTATACATGACGGTGGGCCGTTCTCAAGGATCAAAGTCAAAAAGCGGAATCAAGGTGCAAACCTGTAAAAATTCCATGGATAAATAATACGCTTGTTTGACATTTATCTTATTATAGTAATCATAGGTAGCATTCCAGTTTATGATAAGAGCATCGCGGACACTCTGTGCAGTGGCAAAGTAGGCCTTCTGGAGTTCAAACTGATCAGGAGAAAACGCAGGCGTGAACTCTGCATGGTATTTGATGCTTGCCGCGATCGATGCAGCGTCCGGCGTAAAAGGACTCAAACTTGTCGGAATTTCTACTCGTTCACAATAAAGAGTGTTAACCAACAATAGAACACTAGTAGGACACAGATATGTTGATGATATACGTGTAACGTAAAGATTACAGACCTTGATCGTCGATCGGATCCTTGGATTTGGTCCTCGGCTCGCTGGATACGCTCCTGACTGTCAGACACTTCCTCCTCTGTGACTGTCCATTTGCAGTCCTGATGCAGAAGAGCTTCAGTTTCCGCTCTGCAGAGCCAATGTCCATTAATCTGCTTATTGAACTGCATGGCGTTAAAATATCTGCCTTGCCTGAAACCGGGCAGAAATGAGAGGTCGCCATAGCTCTATGTATCTCTCTGTCAAAGATCACGTCGACAAGGAAAGCACTTACATCAGATTTTATACTTTTTTTCCTTGATCCCTCTCTCCTCTTGACGCCATTGAAGAGTCTACAGGCGAACTGGTCGCTCGAATCACGAGACTGTTCCTCATCTTCTAGACGTGGCGCTCGTCGCTCGCAATTGCGTGTTTCGAGAGCAGAGATCCCCTGATATACGGGACGACGTGCCAACGGTAGCTGAAATGACTAGATCTGAGTGTTTTTTTTTTTTTTTTTTTTTTCAAAACAGCTGAATAATAGGATATGATAGGATATTAATTATTACAAAATTGCTATAACGTGCAAAATGAATCGTGGGAATAGTTGACAAAAATAAATCGTTGGAATACTTTGTTCAGAAGTATGGTTTTAAAAAAGGATTAAAGGTGTTTTTGGTACCACATGTTTGTAAAAATTACACTGTTCATACCACTAGTATTTTTTCGTACCGAATTGGTACCATATGTTTCCAAACCTTACTGTTTTGGTACCTCCGTTAAGGTTCTGTCAAAAACAGCCGTTAAATGGCATGTGCCATGCATGTGACCAGCCCAAAACTTTCAATTTTGTTATAATTTAGTCCATCTAATACATCCATAACTTTTATTTTGTTCAATTTAGTCCTATAACTTCAAAACCAAACCATTTTCCCAAATTTACCTAGCTTGACTTAGCCTAGGGCTAGGTCCGACCCTGGGTCGGGGTCGCCTGGGTCCAGCGACTATGACCCAGGGTCGGACCTAGCCCTAGGCTAGGTCCGGCTAGGTCAATTGGGACCTAGCCCCAATTGAGTTAAATTGGGGCTAGGTCCAATTGACCTAGCCGGACCTAGCTTAGGGCTAGGTCCGACCCTGGGTCAGGGTCCCCTGGGTCCGGTGACCCCGACCAGGGTCGGACTTAGCCCATGGCTAGGTATGGCTAGGTCAATTTGGGGAAATGATTTGATTTTGAAGTTTTAGGACTAAATTGAACAAAATAAAAGTTAGAGATGTATTAGATGGACTAAATTGTAACAAAATGAAAGTTTTAGGCTGGTCACGTGCATGGCACATGCCATTTAACGGCCGTTTTTGACGGAACCCTAACGGAGGTACCAAAACAGTAAGGTTTGGAAACATATGGTACCAATTCGGTACGAAAAAATACTAGTGGTATGAACAGTGTAATTTTTGCAAACATGTGCTACCAAAAGGACCTTTAACCCTTTAAAAAAAATACTGTTCATGTTTTCTCTTGATATTGCACGACATTTGTAGTGGGATATTCGCACGATATCGCACCAGTATAATCATTATTATTTACTATATACTAAACATAGACCTGAACGTTGTGTGATAAGTACTCCACCCCGACTTGAATTGCTCGTAGTTCGAGTTCCGTTCCTCCTGCCCATTGTTTGCCATATTAAAACCTTCAATGACCATATCATCGAACGAGCGTGCAATCCCGGCTATGGCTCCCATGCGTTCCCCATGGACCCATGATGTGTCGCAATTCATTTTAAGAGTTCCAACAGGTGGCGGATTTCATTTATAGTCGGTGAAGTCTGGACAAAAAGCGTTCGTCTGAATGGTGCTCTAAAATTCGGCCTGCTCCTTTAGAATAATTTCAGTTGTTGAGATCGGGTTCGGCATCGTTGTGTTGTACATGGAGTAACATTTGTGTTTCCATATGTTCCAGCAGATCAGTCCAATCAGTGACCTTCGCTCATTTCTTTCCTTCTTGCCCAACATCGGAGCCTCCTTTAGTATGGCTAGTCTCGCGGCTATGGTTGTCACCTGAAGTTCAGCTGGCCTTGCAGTTAGGACTGCAAACCACACTTATGTCCGGGGAAGTACAAATTATTTTCATGTGCCAGCAGATGAAAATAATTATTTGTTATATAAAATAGGGTTAATAACCTATGAAAGGTCTGAAATTTGACCCATGTTAACCGGAGAGATCTGAATTTTCAAAAGTTAATATGGAAGGTCTAAATTTTCAGTTTGTTGATGTTTGGTTTTTCGTCCATTTTTAGGGTTAAATTAAACATAATGGTCTGAAATGATACTTTTGCCTCTTTTAATATTTTCTTTTATTTAATACCTTATTTAATGAAATGTGAAATGACAAAATTACCCTTTGATGGGTTCGACTACAGCTGTTAGGCCCTATTAACGGTGAGGAAACGGCAAATAGGCCCGGTGGGCCCAAAACGAAGGCCAAGATGGCCCAGGCTAAGGATCCCGACGAAGGAAGTCCGAGGATGAGAGGTCCCGACAGAGTCGGACCTGACAGGCGAGCTGAACGCTCCCGACGAGATGCCTCTGAGTAGGCCCCGATGACGAATCCCTGAGAACAATAGGCCCTGTCACGATGACGAGGGGCCCCGAGCGGTGACACAACGAGATAACTCTAGAGTCCCCGATGTTAGTCGGGACTCGTTATCAGAGGATAAGGCCGAGATACGCGGGGCGTGGCCGAGATACGCGGAACGTGGTTAAGATACACGGAGCGTGGCCGAGATATGCGGGGCGTGGCCGAGATAAGCGAGATCATGACCTAGATAGGCGGGATCACACCCGAGATACGCGGGATACGGGCTAACCACCCCCAACGGTTCACCAGGTAACTGAGGTATCTCTTCGCCTATAAAAGGGAAAGAGGTCACCTCAAATCGCTTACGTTGAAATACCTTACATGAGATTACTGCTTGCCAGTCCGTATGAGATACTCATTTAAGCATCGGAGAGGGATTCTGGGTCACCGCCCGGTCTATCCCCTCTTGCAGGATTGCGTGGAGCGAAGGAGCTAGGATCGCCGTCAAAGACCGTACCGGAGTTCCACCGTGATCCAACATTGGCGCCGTCTGAGGGAAACTAACAAAAAGCTGATATGCCTTCTACTCGTTCAATGGCGGCTGGCAAGCAAAGAAGGCAAGGACAATCTGGTGGTTCCCGTCACCCCGCTGCGACAACTTTGAATTCACTACCAGAACAGGAGGAAAACCAGAACCATCCTGCTGCTGAGCTCTCCCATACAGGGGGGCATAATGAAGGTCCCGAAGAGATTGTTGCTCAGCACCAGGGCAATAGGGAGCAGGAGGCTTCCCCAGCTGCGGACCTGACGAGGGCTGTGGCAGAAGCCATGCCTATGTTTTTGGCAGCCGTGGAGGCTCTCTTGGATCGGAGCGAGGCTGCGAGGAGGCAGGAGGAGATGCCCCCGTTAGAAGAAGCGCCCCCACCAACAGAGGTTCGGAACGTACAGGAGGTTCCGCCCCGAGGCCAGGACAGGAGTATGGTGTCCATTCAGCCAGAGAGATTCGTGGTTGATGGGCCAGGACCAGTACAACACAGGACCATTCCCCTGAATGGTCCCATCACCCCCGATCAGGTGGTAAAGATCGTGAACATCTGCATGGGAGAGCAGAAGCCGCTGGTGTCGGAGCTGAGGGATCGATCTACTCATTCCTTCGTTCCTTGACTCATAGACACCCTAGCCCCGCCAGGGCTGGGTATCCCCACGATAAAGGAATACGATGGCGAAGGAGATCCGGTTCGTCATGTCCAGAAGCACCTCATGGCGTGTCTGGGAAGAGCCCCGAATGAAGATATAGTGTGTACGCTGTTCCCGAACACACTTGGGGAAAGATCCCTGACATGGTTCTTTAGTCTGCCCCCAGGCTGCATCACTTGCTGGGTAGATATGCACGACCGGTTCATTCAGTAGTACCAGGGTCGTAGACGTTTGCTGAAGAGTGTGAGGTCCCTGACCCAGGTGGTACAGAGGCCCGACGAATCGCTGGCACACTATTACCAGCGGTACACTGCCAGTGTGGCGGAGATTGATGAGGAGATCTCGGAGGGTGAAACCATCCGTACATTCATTCGGAACCTAACGGCCCCCTACGGTTCCGACCTAATGCACAGCGTGGCTGAGAAAGCCGTGTGGAATATGGAGGCACTACAGAAGAGGGTGAAAAGCAAATCGATGTCCGGGAGTCGAAGATAGCCGCTGGAGAGCTGGAGCCCCCGAAGTCGAATAAAGGGAAGCAGTCGGTTAAACCTTTCGACGATCGTAAGTCAAAGGGTAAACCCGAGGGCAGTCGGGATCGAGGCCGCTCTGGTCGGAGAGATGATAGGCGTTCTTTAAGGAAGGACAAGCGGGAGGATCTCGACATTCCTCTCAACTGCTCCATGGCGGAGGTACTAACGGTCATGGAACGACAAGGTATCTCCAGGTATCCCCCAAAGAAGGATGGAGAATTCTTAGGATCCCGCACGGATCGCTACTGCCGATTCCACCGCGCAAATGGTCACGACACCAACCATTGTCGGGAGCTGAAGAATGAGATCGAAAAACTGATCCAGAAGGGGAAGTTCAAGGAGTTCGTAGGGGATAAGCGGTGTCGATCCCGCTCTCGGTCCCGATCGCGGTCCCGTTCTCGATCCCGTGATCGGTCCCCAAAGAAGAAGAGGTCCGATCCGGAGCCGTCCGGTGCCCGCAAAGAACGACGGGGCACCATTAATGTGATTCACGGAGGATTTGCTGCTGGAGGTGATACCTCGTCCTCTCGGGAGGTTTACGCCTCTAGAATTCCTACGGCTGTGGTGCTAGGTAAGAGGTCTCGATCCTGGACCCTGAAGGAAGAGATGGTGATTTCCTTTTCGTCGGAGGATCTCATAGGCGTGGAGACTCCGCACGATGACGCCTTGGTTGTGACCTTGGATGTAGACGGGTACGAGATGAAGCGAATTCTGATCGACGGAGGGAGCTCCTCCGATATTCTGTTTATGGACGCGCTGGAGGCTATGGGAAAAACGAAGAAAGATCTGAAGGAGGCAAACTTCCCGATGGTGGGGTTCTCTGGTTCTACCTCCTATCCGCTAGGAGTAATCACCTTACCAGTGGAATTTGGTAGTGGGTGGAAATCAGAAAGGAGGAACGTGGAGTTTGTGGTAGTTGATTCCGCGGGGACTTACAACGCGATTATCGGGAGAACCACCATCAACCCCCTGATGGAAGTTGCCTCGACAGTGCACCAGAAGATGAAGTTCCCGACCGACCACGGAGTCGGAGAGGTCAAGGGTGACCAGGTAGCATCCCGAAAATGTTATGTTAACGCCACCCGAAGGAGGAGGCGAGAGGCCATGACTGTCCTCCAGACAGATACAGATCCTAGAGAGGAGTTTGGGCGTCCCGCCCCCATAGAAGATCTAAAAGAAGTTGAGATCGACGGACCCCAGAGGAAGGTGAAAATTGGGTCTGCTCTGACCGAAGAGACAGCCCGAGAGTTGATCGACCTGCTGAAAAAATTCAAGGAGCTGTTTGCCTGGTCCCCGAGCGATATTCCAGGAATCAGCCCCGATGTGATTGTACACGAGCTGAAGATAGATCCCGCGATCAAACCTATCACGCAGAAAAGGCGCCCAATAGGCACAGACAAGAAGATCGCGATCCAGCAGGAGGTGGGCAGGTTGCTCGATGCTGGGTTTATTAAGGAGCTCCGATTCCAGACTTGGGTCGCTAATCCGGTGCTGGTGAAGTCCCGACAAGCTGAGGATCATGTGCACAACTTAGCCATGGCATTTGAGCGGATGAGGCTTCATCAAGTTCGCTTAAACCCGACGAAATGCGCCTTCGGAGCCCACTCAGGGAAATTTTTGGGCTTTATGGTGAGCCAGAGAGGAATTGAGGTGAATCCCGAGAAGCTGAGGGCGATTGAGGAGATGCAGTCTCCGATAAACCATCGGGAGGTGCAAGTGCTGAATGGCCGACTAGCTGCAATGAATCGCTTCCTGTCCAAAGCAAGCGACCGATCAATGCCATTTTTTGAAGTCCTGAGGGCCAACAAGAAGTTTGAGTGGACCGCCAAGTGTGAAGAAGCGTTCCAAGCACTCAAGCAACACCTTCGCACCCTCCCGCCGTTGGCGAAACCGGTTCCAGGCGAGCCGCTCTATCTTTACTTGGCTGTTTCTGAATTTGCCATTAGCTCTGTGTTAGTGAAGGTTATCGAGGGTAATCAAGTCCCCGTCTATTATGTAAGAAAGGCGTTTGCCAAGTCTGAATTGAATTATCCTGCCGTTGAGAAGTATCTCTTTGCGTTGATTATTACTGCTCGGAAGCTAAGGCCTTATTTCCACGCACACGAGATTACTGTGTTGATGAACCAGCCTTTGAAGCATTTTTTGAACCGACCGGATGCGTCGGGAAGATTAGTGAAATGGGCAGTAGAGCTTAGTGAGTTTCGCATACACTTTGCTCCAAGAACGGCCATTAAGGGCCAGGCATTGGCGGATTTCATAGCAGAATCTACAGCCCCCGATCTAGAAGAAGCGGGCCCTGTAGAGGGGGCAACCATGGAGGTCCCGACAGAAGAACAACCAGATAGGGCAGAGCAATCAGAACAGCCAAACGAAGAAAATACCTGGGAAATGTACACGGATGGCTCCTCGAGTTCGGACGGATCAGGAGCAGGCTTTTTGTTGATACCACCGGGTGGAGGTGAGCCGATCCGATACGCCTTGGCTTTAACATTCAAGGCCACAAACAATGAAGCGGAGTATGAGGCTCTTATCACGGTCCTGAAAATTGCTAAAGGCACTAGAGTCGATCACTTGAGAGTGAAGTGTGACGCATATTTAATCGTAAACCAGGTTCAAGGGCGATACGAAGCGAGGAGCCCGATAATGAAGAAGTATCTACGCGAGGTACAAGCCCTGAAGGAGAGCTTTAAAAGCTTCGACATCGAGGCAATCAAGAGGGAGGCAGACGCCTTGAGCAAATTTGCCCTGGGGGCACCCTTGGAAGAAAATCGGAAGGTGCACTTCTTGGAGAAGGTGATCTTATCAACCACCGACCCGACACAGGTGTGTTCCATTGAAGCAGGATCGGAGGAGGAGCCCACATGGATGACCCCGATAGTCGCGTACCTTACTACGGGGGCAGTCCCCGATGACAAGGTAGTAGCTGACAGGATACGTCGGATCGCGGCTAATTACGTGATGCTGGACAATCAGCTATACAAGAAGGGTTGGTTCTCGACTCCATACTTGAAGTGTGTGGCAGAACCCGACACAAATCGAATCCTGAAGGAGGTGCATGAAGGGGTCGCGGCTTGTCATGAAGGGGCCCGATCCATTATGTGGAAAGTGCTGAACTTGGGCTATTATTGGCCTACGATGAGCAAGGAAGCGACGGCGTTGGTCCGATCCTGTGACGCGTGCCAGAGGTACGCCCCGAGTATCGTGGCTCCGGCCGCTAATTTGACATCCATCAAGAGCGCTTGGCCCTTCGCGCAATGGGGCATCGACTTGGTGGGACCTCTTCCACAAGCACAAGGTCAATGTAAGTATTTACTTGTAGCTATCGATTATTTTTCGAAATGGATAGAGGCAAAGGCGTTGGCCAGAACGACGGGGAACCATATCGTCAAGTTCCTCCAGACCCATATTGTGTCCAGATACGGGATTCCTAAGGTGGTGATCAGCGACAATGGTCCACCGTTTAACGGCTCTCAGGTGAGGGAGTATCTGGAGGAGTTGAACATCGAGCATCGGACAGCTTCCGTACGCCATGCTTAGACTAACGGTCAGGTGGAATCAGCCAACAAAATCGTGATTGATGGCCTGAAGAAGAGGGTCTACGCCTTGAAGGGCAAATGGCTGAACGAACTGGAAAACGTGCTTTGGGCTGTTAGAACGAAACCCAAACGATCAACGGGGGAGACTCCGTTTGGCCTCGTTTATGGCACGGAGGCTGTCGCCCCCATGGAGGTAGCTGTGGCGTCCCATCGGATGAGATATTACGAACCTCTGACGAATGATGAAATGAGACGTTTGGACTTGGACTTACTTGAAGAGAAGAGGCGGGAAGCCGATGAAGTCCAAGCTCGAATGCGTTTGGCGACGGCCAGGTACTACAATCGGCGAGTAAAGTCCCGAAAGTTCTTCGTCGGGGAGCTGGTTTGGCGTCGCAACGAGTTTACCCTTTTGGATCGAGTCAACAAGATGTCACCAAAATGGGAAGGACCTTATAAGGTCGTGGGGATGCCAGCTCCAAATGCGTACAACTTGGAAGACCTCGATGGCAGAGTATTGAAGCATTCTTTTAGTGGCGAACACTTGAAGAAACACCATGCTTGATGAAAGTCGCCTTAAGTGGTGCCCAATGAAAATCGCCTTAAGTGGTGCCCAATAAAAGTCGCCTTAAGTGGTGCCCGATGTAAAATCGCCTTAAGTGGTGTATGCTGTTTATCGTTTAATTCGATGTAAGACAATTTTGTGCCATCAACAAATAAAGAGGTTGCTTCCGATCAAGATTATTCTTAGATTTATTCTAAGCTTTATAAAGTCGCCTTGAGTGGTGCACGAGAAAAGTCGCCTTGAGTGGTGCACGAGAAAAGTCGCCTTGAGTGGTGCACGAGAAAAGCCGCCTTGAGTGGTGCACGAGAAAAGTCGCCTTGAGTGGTGCACGAGAAAAGTCGCCTTAAGTGGCGCGCGATTCTTAGATTTATTCTAAGTACTGAAAAGTCGCCTTAAGTGGTGCATAAGAATTAAGTCACCTTAAGTGGCGCAGGTTGAAAAGTCGCCTTAAGTGGTGCACGATATTAAGTCGTCTTAAGTGATGCGTGAGTCTTAGATTTACTCTAAGTATTGTCAAAGTCGTCTTAAGTGATGCACGAGAAAAGTCGTCTTAAGTGATGCACGGGATTAAGTCGTCTTAAGTGATGCGCGAGATTAAGTCGTCTTAAGTGATGCACGAGATTAAGCCGTCTTAAGTGGCACGTGATTCTTAGATTTATTATGAGTATTGAAAAGACGCCTTAAGTGGTGCATGATGGTAAGTCGCCTTAAGTGGTGCAAATTAGTAAATCGTCTTGAGTGATGTACGAGAATGTCTTAAGTGTCGAAGTATCGACCTAAGCAAGTATAGTAAAGCCACTTGGAGAAGTGCATCGGAAAATCGGAACTAAGAAAGTCTGATAATTGATAAGGGCTCAAAGGCCCGACGATTACAAAAGCGAGGAAAATACAAGGACTCTAAAGATAAGCAGTTAGGCTTGGTCCTTATCAGCGGCATCTGCGGGAGCTGGGTCCACGAGGTCGGTGGCAGAAGGCTCCACAGGGTCGGCCGCGGGAGCTTGGCGATGGCCGCCCGGTCCCGCTCCCGGGACTCATCATGGGCAATGAGGTACCCAAAAAGACGGTTGAAGTCTCCGAGCTCCTACGATAGAAGAAAGAAAAGTGTTAATGGACAAACAACCAGCCTTACCAATGAAGAAGGAGAAACGAAGTTTTACCTCTATCCGACGCAGGGACATTTCTCGAACATCCCGATGCATCGCCGTCCGATTCAGGGAAATCGGGTACTGCATGGTGGGCAGGATCGAGCCTGCCAGCAGATGCAGAGCCAAGTCTTCATGGGCATCCCCTTGTCGAAGCTGGACCCCTTGCAGTGTTTGGATTGGGGTCCAGGGAGCATCCACCTGTGCGGGGTCGAAGGCCCTGTAGAAACTCCCGTCGAGAGGGAGAGGAGGAGGGCCAGCACGAGTCGTGGAGGGGCGCGCCTCCGGCTCGACCCGGGCGGGGGAAGGAGTGAAGGTGTGGATGGGCGATGGCTGTCACTGCTGCGGAGAAGATGAAGGGGGCAGCCCCTGAGAGGTTGGTTTCAAGGGGGACTGCCCCGTCCTCCGACGATGACGAAGGGAGCCACCCTCATCAGTCTCCTCGGAGGAGTCCAAGGTTTCCACCCGACGAAATTGTTCTCCGGTCGGGGTTTTCTCCCCAGTTGAGGGAGGCGCCCCTGTTGAAGACGGTGCACCCGCGGAAGCTTCAACGCCCGACGGAGCTCCTTAGCGACCTGCACCTAGAGGACGAGAGGCTTCGGAAATGTAATCAGGGAGTTCATCAGGATTCTTACACCAAACAATACGTCAGGAGACATGTTGATCCTTCCCGTGGTAGTGGTAGTAGCCCGCCTTTAGGACACGAGGAGTTTCACCTCGAAGGATTCGTCTAACGTCAGCAATACGGGCCTCCCTGGTCGAAGGAATCAAATCCCTCGGGACCATCCCCCTATACGATTTAATAGCGAGACAGAGCTTTTTAGCTTCTTCAGCATTCTAGACGTCGAAGAGTTGGTCCAGCTCCACGCGCTTCCGCTTATGTTGCTCCGCAGAAGGAGACCCCGACGGAGCAGCAGCCTTCTTGGCGGACTTCCTCTTCCGCGAAGGGCGGACAACATCGGTCTCCCCCTGCTTAAGGAACAGATCGGTCATCACGGATACCTTCTTGGCTGCAAACAGTAAAAGAAACAGAGTTAGAGATTTACCCAGGGAACCACATTGGAGGGGCCGTCGAAAACCTGCCCCCCAGAGATTATATCGAGGAGTCGGATCCCGGCGTTCACCAGGTCCCGCTCCACGAGAGAATTGGCGTCGAGGGGAGTGTAGGACTCCCCCCATCGGTAGAGCTGGATGAGTTGAAGAGTTTGGAAATCTTCGTCGGTATAGGTGTGGAAGGCAGGAGGATGTTGGATCACGGTGGAACTCCGGTACGGACTTTGACGGCGATCCTAGCTCCTTCGCTCCACGCAATCCTGCAAGAGGGGATAGACCGGGCGGTGACCCAGAATCCCTCTCCGATGCTTAAATGAGTGCCCAATACGAACTGGCAAGCAATAATCTCAGAGTATATAATTCAACGTAAAACTTCTGAGGTCACCTCTTGCCTTTTTATAGGCGAAGAGATGCCTCAGGTACCTGGTGAACCGTTTGGGGGTGGTTAGCCCGTATCCCGCGTATCTCGGATGTGATCTCGCTTATCTCGGCCACGCCCCGCGTATCTCGGCCACGCTCCGTGTATCTTAACCACGTTCCGCGTATCTCGGCCACGCCCCGCGTATCCTGGCCTTATCCTCTGGTAACGAGTCCCGACTCCCGTCGGAGACTCCAGAGTTATCTCGTTGTGTCACCGCTCGGGGCCCCTCGTCATCGTGACAGGGCCTATTGTTATCAGGGATTCGTCATCGGGGCCTACTTAAAGGCTTCTCATCGGGAGCTTCCAGCTCATCTGTCGGGACCGACTCTGTCGGGACCATTCATCATCGGGACTCCCTTCGTCGGGACCCTTCTCCTAGGTCATCTTGACCTTCGTTCGGGGCCTGGTGGGCCTGTTTGCCGTTTCCTCACCGTTAAAGGGCCTGACGGCTATAGTCGAACCCATCAGAGGAGAGTCTGCTTCCACCTCCCATCGGGGCCATGGGATTGAAGAGTGTTGAATGAAGAAGTAGCTCCTTTTCCAACTGCTGTTGTCGGACCCCGTGTCGACCAGGAGTCCCCGACCCTTGACCACCTTCCAAGTATCAGTAGTCCAGTTACACAACCCGAGTTGTGTCTTATGCCACTTCGGCATCCGGGGGTAGAAGGCGCAAACCCCCACCTCGTTGCACTTCATCCCGTAGAAGGTCCTGAAGAGCTTGAGGCTGTACACCCACTTTTGACGAAAGCAGAGGACCTGGAAGGCGTTCCACAGACGTATGGCGTGGGGAGAGAAGGTGGTCGGATGCGTCCTATAATGCTGGCACATCTCGACCAAACTGCCACAGAAAGGGAACCTAATCCCCGCTGATACTTGCCCTGTAGAGACAAATACCTCTCCTTTTCGGGGACGAGTAACCTCAAGGTTACCCGAGGGGCGAGGCCAGGGATACGGGAAACGGGGTTCCCAAGTGGAAGTGATGCATCCCTCCCGGAGAGCTGCATCATAAGCGGTGCTAGAGATTTCATTCAAAGCATAATCAAAGTTGAAGGGCGTTCTTCCCCCAGAGCTGGATCCACTGTCTGAAAAGTAGCAATGGCAAGGAAGGCACAGTGGGATTTTCGGAAAACTACAAACAAGGAAAAGATGAGTAGGCAACGAAGAAGAAATCCTTACCAGACATGACGAAATGGAGGAATGAACTGGGCGTTGCCGGGAAGATGATCGGAAAAGCACTAAGGTCTTCGGAATCGCAAAAGCTTGAATTCACAAAGGTTGTAGAGAGCTCCTGAAAATCCGAAGACGGTAAAAATGATCCAACACCCACGGTTAGGGTTTTATAGGCAAAGAGGACAGCTGAAGGGACACTTCGATCTGAGTCATCGAAGTTGAAGATTTCTAATCTGGACCGTTGAGATGGAACGTGCAGAAGGGCAACGGGCGTAATGATGAAACGGCCTGAAAAGCACTTTTCAGAAAAAGCAGGTGCGAAAAATCAAGCACGAGTGCCGAAGACGTCGCTTCACTATCTGCTGCATTTAATGAACTGAGGAATCGAGGAGTCCCCTCGGATTTGGCAGTTATCCACAAGGCATCGAGGAAACGCAAAGGAGAAGACTAGTATTGAGTGACTATGCCAAGGGAAAGATCCCCGATGCCAAGGTCGGGAGTTGAAAGACACGACGAACTAAAAGTCCCTCATGTCTTGGGGGCAAATGATGGGTTTGACTACAGCTGTTAGGCCCTATTAACGGTGAGGAAACGACAAATAGGCCCGGTGGGCCCAAAACGAAGGCCAAGATGGCCCAGGCTAAGGATCTCGACGAAGGAAGTCCGAGGATGAGAGGTCCCGACAGAGTCGGACCTGACAGGCGAGCTGAACGCTCCCGACGAGATGCCTCTAAGTAGGCCCCGATGACGAATCCCTGAGAACAATAGGCCCTGTCACGATGACGAGGGTCCTCGAGCGGTGACACAACGAGATAACTCTGGAGTCCCCGATGTTAGTCGGGACTCGTTATCAGAGGATAAGGCCGAGATACGCGGGGCGTGGCCGAGATAAGCGAGATCATGGCCTAGATAGGCGGGATCACACCCGAGATACGCGGGATACGGGCTAACCACCCCCAACGGTTCACCAGGTAACTGAGGTATCTCTTCGCCTATAAAAGGGCAAGAGGTCACCTCAGATCACTTACGTTGAAATACCTTACATGAGATTACTGCTTGCCAGTCCGTACGAGATACTCATTTAAGCATCGGAGAGGGATTCTGGGTCACCGCCCGGTCTATCCCCTCTTGCAGGATTGCGTGGAGCGAAGGAGCTAGGATCGCCGTCAAAGACCGTACCGGAGTTCCACCGTGATCCAACACCCTTGAAGTCAAATTAAGAATTGAGTCCCTATTTTCTATTTTGTTCAATTTAGTCCTCAAATTTGTATTCTTAAGTTTTGATTTTTACAATTGAGTCACTATTGTTTTCTCCGTCACCGCACAAGTCCACCAGCCTCATCGGGGATCTTTCCCTTGGCCTGGTCATTCAATACTAATCGTTTCCTTCGCGTTTCCTCAGTGTTCTGTAGATAACTGCCAAATCCCAGGGGTCTCCTCGGTTCCCCAGTTCATTAAATGCAGTAGATAATGAAGTGACGTCATCAGTACCCGTGCCTGATTCTCTGTGTCTGCTTTTTCTGAAAAGTGCTTTTCAGGCTATTTCATCATTGCACCTGCTACCATCCCGCACGTTTCATCTCAACGTTCCAGATTAAAACGCTTCAACTTCGACGGTTCAGATTAAAGCGCCCCTTCGACTGTCCTCTTCGCCTATAAGAACCTCACTCAGGGCACAGTTTCCTCTTATCATCTACAAATTTTCGAAAGCTTACTGCAACTCTTGAAACCTTAGTGTTCCTTCGGCCATCTTTCCGGCAATGTCAGGTTCATTCTTCCAGCCTCCAATTATCATGTCAGGTAAGGGTTTCTTCTCTATTGTTCGCCTTCGTCTTTGCTTAGTTTGATTGTAATTTTCCGGAAAAACCTAACGTCCCTTTCAATGGCTGATTTCAGACGGTGGATCTGGTTTCGAGGGAAGGAAGCCTTTCAACTTCGACTATGTCTTGAACGAAATTTTCAGCACTGCTTATGATGCAGCTCTCCGGGAAGGATATATCATTTTCACCAGAGAAGCCGATGCTCAAGGCCGGAAATGCATACCACAAGTTCAGAGTGAAGAGGAGCTACTTCTTCATCGGAAACTCCTCGATCCCATGACCCCGATAGCCAATCCTCCAACGGCTGACCCAGTGGAGCCTTCTGCCCTAGACCTTGCGGACCCTGTTCCCGTTGATGTCGCTAACCAGGATTAGGTCTAACTGTTTATCGCTAGAATCTTTGTATTCTTCTCCTTTTGTAATCATCGGGCCTTCGAGCCCTATTGATGTCAGACTTTATTAGTTCCGATTCTTTCATTGCACTCCTCCCAATGGCTTTATTATACTTTCTCAAGTCGAAACCTCGATACTTAAGATATTCTCATACACCATTTAAGACGATTTAATCTCGTGCATCACTTAAGACGACTTAATCCCGTGCATCACCTAAGACGACTTTTCTCATGCATCACTTAAGACGACTTAATCTCGTGCATCACTTAAGACGACTTAATCCTTATGCACCACTCAAGGCGACTTTTCAGTACTTAGAATAAATCTAAGAATCGTGCACCACTTAAGGCGACTTTTCTCGTGCACCACTCAAGGCGACTTTTCATCGTGCACCGCTGAAGGCGACTTAACATCGTGCACCACTAAAGGCGACTTAACGTCGTGCACCACTGAAGGCGACTTTTCGTCGTGCACCACTTAAGGCGACTTCTCAATCTTGCGCCACTTTAAGGCGACTTAATATAGTGCACCACTAAAGGCGACTTTACGTCGTGCACCACTTAAGGCGACTTCTCAACTTGCGCCACTTAAGGCGACTTAATATCGTGCACTAAAGGCGACTTTACGTCGTGCACCACTTAAGGCAACTTCTCAACTTGTGCCACTTAAGGCGACCTAATATCGTGCACCACTAAAGGCGACTTTACGTCGTGCACCACTTAAGGCGACTTCTCAACTTGCGCCACTTAAGGCGACTTAATATCGTGCACCACTAAAGGCGACTTTACGTCGTGCACCACTTAAGGCGACTTCTCAACTTGCGCCACTTAAGGCGACTTAATATCGTGCACCACTGAAGGCGACTTTACTTCGTGCACCACTTAAGGCGACTTCTCAACTTGCGCCACTTAAGGCGACTTAATATCGTGCACCACTAAAGGCGACTTTACGTCGTGCACCACTTAAGGCGACTTCTCAACTTGCGCCACTTAAGGCGACTTAATATCGTGCACCACTAAAGGCGACTTTACGTCGTGCACCACTAAAGGCGACTTCTCAACTTATGCCACTTAAGGCGACTTAATATCGTGCACCACTGAAGGCGACTTTACGTCGTGCACCACTTAAGGCGACTTCTCAACTTGCACCACTTAAGGCGACTTAATATCGTGCACCACTAAAGGCGACTTTACGTCGTGCACCACTTAAGGCGACTTCTCAACTTGCGCCACTTAAGGCGACTTAACGTCGTGCACCACTAAAGGCGACTTTACGTCGTGCACCACTTAAGGTGACTTCTCAACTTGCGCCACTTAAGGCGACTTAATATCGTGCACCACTAAAGGCGACTTTACGTCGTGCACCACTTAAGGCGACTTCTCAACTTGCGCCACTTAAGGCGACTTAGTTCCGCGCATCACTTAAGACGACTTAATTATTACTTAGAGTAAATCTGAGAATCATGCATCACTTAAGACGACTTAATATCGTGCACCACTCAAGGCGACTTTTCGATACTTAGAATAAATCTAAGGATTGTGCACCACTTAAGGCGACTTAGTCCCGCGCATCACTTAAGACGACTTAATTATTACTTAGAGTAAATCTAAGGATCACGCATCACTTAAGACGACTTGATTATTACTTAGAGTAAATCTAAGAATTGTGCACCACTTAAGGCGACTTAACATCGTGCACCACTCAAGGCGACTTTTGATACTTAGAATAAATCTAAGGATTGTGCACCACTTAAGGCGACTTAATATCGTGCACCACTTAAGGCGACTTTTTGGTACTTAGAATAAATCTAAGGATTGTGCACCACTTAAGGCGACTTAATATCGTGCACCACTCAAGGCGAATTTTTGGTACTTAGAATAAATCTAAGGATCGTGCACCACTCAAGGCGACTTAGTATCGTGCACCACTCAAGGCGACTTAATATTACTTAGAGTAAATCTAAGAATCACGCATCACTTAAGACGACTTAACATCATGTACCCCTCAAGGCGACTTTTTGATACTTAGAATAAATCTAAGGATCGTGCACCACTCAAGGCGACTTTTCTCGTGCACCACTCAAGGCGACTTTTCTCGTGCGCCACTTAAGGCGACTTTTCTCGTGCACCACTCAATGCGACTTTGACACTTAGCATAAATCTAAAGATAATCTGATTGGAAGCAACCTCTTTATTTATTGACGGCACAAAATTGGCTTACATCGAATTAAACGATAAACAGCATACACCACTTAAGGCGATTTTACATCGGGCACCACTTAAGGCGACTTTATCGGGCACCACTTAAGGCGACTTTATCGGGCACCACTTAAGGCGACTTTCTTCAGGCACCACTTAAGGCGACTTTCTTCAAGCATGGTGTTTCTTCAAGTGTTCGCCACTAAAAGAATGCTTTAAAGTTCTGCCATCGAGGTCTTCCAACTTGTACGCATTTGGAGCTGGCATCCCCACAACCTTATAAGGTCCTTCCCATTTTGGTGACATCTTGTTGACTCGATCCAAAAGGGTGAACTCGTTGCGACGCCAAACCAGCTCCCCGACGAAGAACTGTCGGGATTTCACTCGCCGATTGTAGTACCTGGCCGTCGCCAAACGCATTCGAGCTTGGACTTCATCGGCTTCCCGCCTCTTCTCTTCGAGTAAGTCCAAGTCCAGACGTCTCACTTCATCGTTCGTCAGAGGCTCGTAATATCTCATCCGATGGGACGCCACAGCTACCTCTACGGGGGCGACAGCTTCCGTGCCATAAACGAGGCCAAACGGAGTCTCCCCCGTTGATCGTTTGGGTGTCGTTCTAACAGCCCAAAGTACGTTTTCCAGTTCGTTCAGCCACTTGCCCTTCAAGGCATAGACCCTCTTCTTTAGGCCATCCATCACGATTTTGTTGGCTGATTCCACCTGGCCGTTAGTCTGAGCATGGCGTATAGAAGCAGTCCGATGCTCGATGTTCAACTCCTCCAGATACTCCCTCACCTGAGAGCCGTTAAACGGTGGACCATTGTCGCTGATCACCACCTTAGGAATCCCGTATCTGGACACGATGTAGGTCTGGAGGAACTTGACGATCTGGTTCCCCGTTGTTCTGGCCAATGCCTTCGCCTCTATCCATTTCGAAAAATAATCGATTGCTACAAGTAAATACTTACATTGTCCTTGTGCTTGTGGAAGAGGTCCCACCAACTCGATACCCCAATGCGCGAAGGGCCACGCGCTCTTGATGGATGTCAGATTAGCGGCTGGAGCCACGATACTCGGGGCGTACCTCTGGCACGCGTCACAGGATCGGACCAACGCCGTTGCTTCCTTGCTCATCGTGGGCCAATAATAGCCCAAGTTCAGCACTTTCCTCATGATGGATCGGGTCCCTTCATGACAAGCCGCGACCCCTTCGTGCACTTCCTTCAGAATCCGATTGGTGTCGGGTTCTGCCACACAATTCAAGTACGGAGTCGAGAACCAGCCCTTCTTGTACAGCTGATCGTCTAGCATCACATAATTGGCCGCGATCCGACGTATCCTGTCCGCTGCTACTTAATCATTGGAGGCTTCCCCCGTAGTCAGGTACGCGACTATCGGGGTCATCCAAGTTGGCTCCTGCTCCGATCTCGCCTCAATGGCACACACCTGTGTTGGGTCGATGTTTGATAAGATCACCTTTTCTAAGAAGTGTACCTTCCGACTTTCTTCCAAGGGTGCCCCCAAGGCAAATTTGCTCAAGGCGTCTGCCTCTACGTTTTCCTCCCTCGGGATTGCCTCGATGTCGAAGCTTTTAAAGCTCTCCTTCAAGGTTTGTACCTCTCGTAGATACTTCTTCATTATCGGACTCCTAGCTTCGTATCGCCCTAGAACCTGGTTTACGATTAAAGCTGCGTCACACTTCACTCTTAAGTGATCGACTCCCGTGCCTCTAGCAATTTTCAGGCCCGTGATGAGAGTCTCATACTCCGCTTCGTTGTTTGTGGCCTTGAATGTTAAAGCCAAGGCGTATCGGAGAGGTTCACCTTCACCCGGTGGTATCAACAAAAAGCATGCTCCTGATCCGTCCGAACTCGCGGAGCCATCCGTGTACATCTCCCAGGTATTTTCCTTGTTTGGCTGTTCTGATTGCTCTGCCCTCTCTGGTTGTTCTTCTATCGGGACCTCCATGGTTGCCCCCTCTACAGGGCCCGCTTCTTCCAGATCGGGGGCTATAGATTCTGCTATAAAATCCGCCAATGCCTGGCCCTTGATGGCCGTTCTTGGAGCAAAGTGTATTCGAAACTCACTAAGCTCTATTGCCCACTTCACTAATCTTCCCGACGCATCCGGTCGGTTCAAAAAATGTTTCAAAGGCTGGTTCGTCAGCACAGTAATCTCGTGTGCGTGGAAATAAGGCCTTAGCTTCCGAGCAGTAATAATCAACGCAAAGAGGTACTTCTCAACGGCGGGATAGTTTAATTCAGACTTGGTAAACGCCTTGCTTACATAATAGACGGGGACTTGATTACCCTCGACAATCTTTACTAACACAGAGCTAATGGCAAATTCAGAGACAGCCAAATAAAGGTAGAGCGGCTCGCCTGGAACCGGTTTTGCCAACGGCGGGAGGGTGCGAAGGTGCTGTTTGAGTGCTTGGAACGCTTCTTCACATTTGGCGGTCCATTCGAATTTCTTGTTGGCCCTCAGGACTTCGAAAACGGCATTGATCGGTCGCTGGCTTTGGACAAGAAGCGATTCATTGCAGCTAGTCGGCCATTCAGCACTTGTACCTCCCGATGGTTTATCGGAGACTGCATCTCCTCGATTGCCCTCAGCTTCTCAGGAATCACCTCAATTCCTCTCTGGCTCACCATGAAGCCTAAAAACTTCCCGAGTGGACTCCGAAGGCGCATTTCGTCGGGTTCAAGCGAACTTGGTGGAGCCTCATCCGCTCAAATGCCATGGTTAGGTTGTTCACGTGATCCTCGGCTTGTCGGGACTTCACCAGCATATCATCCACGTAAGCCTCCATGGTTTCCCCCAGCATATCTCCGAACAGCTTGTTCACCATCCGCTGATAGGTTGCCCCGGCATTGATCAACCCGAAAGGCATGACATCGTAGTGATAGATGTCACTGTCTGCATAGAACGCTGTATGGGGAGCGTCTTCCTTGGCCATCTTGATCTGGTTGTAGCCTGAGTACGCATCCATGAAACTCAACAGCTCATGTCCCGACGTGGCATCCACCAGCTGGTCGATTCTCGGGAGTGGGTAACAGTCCTTTGGGCAAGCCTTGTTCAGGTCGCGGAAATCCACACGCATTCGCCATTTCCCGTTAGTCTTCTTCACCAGCACCGGATTAGCAACCCAGGTTTGGAATCGGAGCTCTTTAATAAACCCAGCATCGAGCAACCTGCCCACCTCTTGCTGGATCGCGATCTTCTTGTCCGTGCCCATCGGACGCCTTTTCTGCGTGATAGGCTTGATCGCGGGATCTATCTTCAGCTCGTGTACGATCACATCGGGGCTGATTCCTGGCATATCGCTGGGGGACCAGGCAAACAGCTCCTTGAACTCCTTCAATAATTCAATTAATTTATGGGTTGTCTCTTCAGTCAGGGCAGACCCGATTTTCACCTTCCTCTGGGGTCCGTCGATCTCGACTTCTTTCAGATCTTCTACGGGGGCGGGACGCCCAAACTCTTCTCTAGGATCCGTGTCTGTCTGAAGGACAGTCATGGCCTCTCGTCTCCTCCTTCGGGTGGCGTTAACATAACATTTTCAAGAAGCCACCTGGTCACCTTTAACATCTCCGACTCCATGGTCGGTCGGGAACTTCATCTTCTAGTGTACCGTCGAGGCAACCGCCATCAGGGGGTTAATGGTGATTCTTCCGATGATCGCGTTGTAGGTCCCCGCGGAATCGACTACCACAAACTCCATGTTCCTTCTTTCTGATTTCCACCCGCTACCAAACTCCACTGGTAAGGTGATTACTCCTAGCGGATAGGAGGTTGAGCCAGAGAACCCGACCATCGGGAAGTTTGCCTCCTTTAGATCTTTCTTCGTTTTCCCCATAGCCTCCAGCGCGTCCATGAATAGGATGTCAGAGGAGCTCCCCCCGTCGATTAGAATTCTCTTCATTTCGAACCCGTCTACATCCAAGGTTACCACCAAGGCATCGTCGTGCGGAGTCTCCACGCCTATGAGGTCTTCCGATGAAAAGGAGATTACCATCTCTTCTTTCAAGGTCCAGGATCGAGACCTCTTACCCAACACCACCGCCGTAGGGATTCTAGAGGCATAGACCTCTCGGGCGGATGAAGTATCTCCTCCAGCAGCATATCCTCCGTGGATCACATTGATAGTGCCCCGTCTCTCTTTGCGAGCACCAGATGACTCTGGATCGGTTCTCTTTTCTTCGGGAACGGGACCGCGATCGGGACCGAGAGCGGGATCGACACCGCTTATCCCCGACAAATTCCTTGAGCTTCCCCTTCTGGATCAACTTTTCGATCTCCTTCTTCAGTTCCCGACAGTGGTTGGTGTCGTGACCATTTGCGCGGTGAAATCGGCAGTAGCGATCCGTGCGAGATCCCAAGAATTCTCCATCCTTCTTTGGGGGGTACCTGGAGATACCTTGTCGTTCCATGACCGTCAGTACTTCCGCCATGGAGCAGTTGAGAGGAATGTCGAGATCCTCCCGCTTATCCTTCCTTGAAGAACGCCTATCGTCCCTTCGATCAGGTCGGCCTCGATTCCGACTGCTTTCGGTTTTACCTTTTGACTTGCGATCATCGAAAGGTTTAACCGACTGCTTCCCTTTATTCGACTTAGGGGGCTCCAGCTCTCCCGCGGCTATCTTTGACTCCTGGACATCGATTTGCCGTTTCACCCTCTTCTGCAGTGCCTCCATATTCTACACAGCTTTCTCAGCCACGCTGTGCATCAGATCGGAACCATAGGGGGCCGTTAAGTTCCGAATGAAAGTACGTATGGTCTCACCTTCCGAGATCTCTTCGTCGATCTCTGCCACACTGGCAGTGTACCGCTGGTAATAATGAGCCAGCGATTCGTCGGGCCTCTGCACCACCTGGGTCAGGGATCTCACGCTCTTCAATAAACGTCTCCGACCCTGGTACTGCTGAATGAATCGGTCGTGCATATCTGCCCAGCAAGTGATGCAGCCTGGGGGCAGACTAAAGAACCAGGTCAGGGCTCTTTCTCCAAGCGTGTTCGGGAACAGCGTACACACTATGTCTTCACTCGGGGCTCTTCCCAGACACGCCATGAGGTGTTTCTGGACATGGCGAACCGGATCTCCTTCGCCATCGTACTCCTTTATCGTGGGGATGCCTAGCCCAGGCGGGGCTAGGGTGTCGATGAGTCGGGGAACGAAGGGATGAGTGGATCGATCCCTTAGCTCCGACACCAGCGGCTTCTGTTCTCCCATGCAGATGTTCACGATCTTTACCACCTGGTCGGGAGTGATAGGACCATTCAGGGGAATGGTCCTGTGCTGTACTGGTCCTGGCCCATCAACCACGAACCTCTCCGGCTGGCCGGATGCCCTACTTCTGTCCTGGCCTCGGGGCGGGGCTTCCTGTACGTTCCGACCCTCTGTTGGTGGGGCCACTTCTTCCAACGGGGGCATCTCCTCCTGCCTCCTCGCAGCCTCTCTCCGATCCAAGAGAGCCTCTACGGCTGCCAGAAACATGGGCATGGCTTCTGCCACGGCCCTTTTTAAGTCTGTAGCTGGGGAGCCTCCTGTCCCCTATTGCCCTAGTGCTGAGGAGCAATATCTTCGGGACCTTCATTGTACCCCCCTGTCTGGGAGAGCTCAGCCGGGGGATGGTTCTGGTTTTCCTCCTGTTCTGGTACTGAATCCAGATTTGTTGCAGCGGGGTGACGGGAACCACCGGATTGTCCCTGTCTTCTGTGCTTGCCAGCCGCCATCGATCGAGTAGAAGGCATATCAGCTTTTTGTTTGATTCCCACAGACGGAGCCAATGTTGGATCACGGTGGAACTCCGGTACGGACTTTGACGGCGATCCTAGCTCCTTCGCTCCACGCAATCCTGCAAGAGGGGATAGACCGGGCGGTGACTCAGAATCCCTCTCCGATGCTTAAATGAGTGCCCAATACGAACGGGCAAGCAATAATCTCAGAGTATGTAATTCAACGTAAAACTTCTGAGGTCACCTCTTGCCTTTTTATAGGCGAAGAGATGCCTCAGGTACCTGGTGAACCGTTTGGGGGTGGTTAGCCCGTATCCCGCGTATCTCGGATGTGATCTCGCTTATCTCGGCCACGCCCCGCGTATCTCGGCCACGCTCCGTGTATATTAACCACGTTCCGCGTATCTCGGCCACGCCCCGCGTATCCTGGCCTTATCCTCTGGTAACGAGTCCCGACTCCCGTCGGAGACTCCAGAGTTATCTCGTTGTGTCACCGCTCGGGGCCCCTCGTCATCGTGACAGGGCCTATTGTTCTCAGGGATTCGTCATCGGGGCCTACTTAAAGGCTTCTCATCGGGAGCTTCCAGCTCATCTGTCGGGACCGACTCTGTCGGGACCATTCATCATCGGGACTCCCTTCGTCGGGACCCTTCTCCTAGGTCATCTTGACCTTCGTTCGGGGCCTGGTGGGCCTGTTTGCCGTTTCCTCACCGTTAAAGGGCCTGACGGCTATAGTCGAACCCATCAGAGGAGAGTCTGCTTCCACCTCCCATCGGGGCCATGGGATCGAAGAGTGTTGAATGAAGAAGTAGCTCCTTTTCCAACTGCTGTTGTCGGACCCCGTGTCGACCAGGAGTCCCCGACCCTTGACCACCTTCCAAGTATCAGTAGTCCAGTTACACAACCCGAGTTGTGTCTTATGCCACTTTGGCATCCGGGGGTAGAAGGCGCAAACCCCCGCCTCGTTGCACTTCATCCCGTAGAAGGTCCTGAAGATCTTGAGGCTGTACACCCACTTTTGACGAAAGCAGAGGACCTGGAAGGCGTTCCACAGACGTATGGCATGGGGAGAGAAGGTGGTCGGATGCGTCCTATAAAGCTGGCACATCTCGACCAAACTGCCACAGAAAGGGAACCTAATCCCCGCTGATACTTGCCCCGTAGAGACAAATACCTCCCCTTTTCGGGGACGAGTAACCTCAAGGTTACCCGAGGGGCGAGGCCAGGGATACGGGAAACGGGGTTCCCAAGTGGAAGTGATGCATCCCTCCCGGAGAGCTACATCATAAGCGGTGCTAGAGATTTCATTCAAAGCATAATCAAAGTTGAAGGGCTTTCTTCCCCCAGAGCTGGATCCACTGTCTGAAAAGTAGCAATGGCAAGGAAGGCACAGTGGGATTTTCGGAAAACTACAAACAAGGAAAAGATGAGTAGGCAACGAAGAAGAAATCCTTACCAGACATGACGAATTGGAGGAATGAACTGGGCGTTGCCGGGAAGATGATCGGAAAAGCACTAAGGTCTTCGGAATCGCAAAAGCTTGAATTCACAAAGGTTGTAGAGAGCTCCTGAAAATCCGAAGACGGTAAAAATGATCCAACACCCACGGTTAGGGTTTTATAGGCAAAGAGGACAGTTGAAGGGACACTTCGATCCGAGTCGTCGAAGTTGAAGAGTTCTAATCTGGACCGTTGAGATGGAACGTGCAGAAGGGCAACGGGCGTAATGATGAAACGGCCTGAAAAGCACTTTTCAGAAAAAGCAGGTGCGAAAAATCAAGCACGAGTGCCGAAGACGTCGCTTCACTATCTGCTGCATTTAATGAACTGAGGAATCGAGGAGTCCCCTCGGATTTGGCAGTTATCCACAAGGCATCGAGGAAACGTAAAGGAGAAGACTAGTATTGAGTGACTATGCCAAGGGAAAGATCCCCGATGCCAAGGTCGGGAGTTGAAAGACACGACGAACTAAAAGTCCCTCATGTCTTGGGGGCAAATGATGGGTTTGACTACAGCTGTTAGGCCCTATTAACGGTGAGGAAACGACAAATAGGCCCGGTGGGCCCAAAACGAAGGCCAAGATGGCCCAGGCTAAGGATCCCGACGAAGGAAGTCCGAGGATGAGAGGTCCCGACAGAGTCGGACCTGACAGGCGAGCTGAACGCTCCCGACGAGATGCCTCTAAGTAGGCCCCGATGACGAACCCCTGAGAACAATAGGCCCTGTCACGATGACGAGGGTCCTCGAGCGGTGACACAACGAGATAACTCTGGAGTCCCCGATGTTAGTCGGGACTCGTTATCAGAGGATAAGGCCGAGATACGCGGGGCGTGGCCGAGATAAGCGAGATCATGGCCTAGATAGGCGGGATCACACCCGAGATACGCGGGATACGGGCTAACCACCCCCAACGGTTCACCAGGTAACTGAGGTATCTCTTCGCCTATAAAAGGGCAAGAGGTCACCTCAGATCACTTACGTTGAAATACCTTACATGAGATTACTGCTTGCCAGTCCGTACGAGATACTCATTTAAGCATCGGAGAGGGATTCTGGGTCACCGCCCGGTCTATCCCCTCTTGCAGGATTGCGTGGAGCGAAGGAGCTAGGATCGCCGTCAAAGACCGTACCGGAGTTCCACCGTGATCCAACATCCTTGAAGTCAAATTAAGAATTGAGTCCCTATTTTCTATTTTGTTCAATTTAGTCCTCAAATTTATATTCTTAAGTTTTGATTTTTACAATTGAGTCACTATTGTTTTCTCCGTCACCGCACAAGTCCACCAGCCACCACCCAAGGCCGCCGATCACCACCCAAGGCCGACGACGACCACCATGTTAGCATGTGGTTACGTGGCGCCGTAATTGGTAGCCCGTCAATGTTAAGGAAATTACCAAAGTTAATTAGGTAATTGTCATATTAGGTTAACTGGGCCAAGACCCAATCCCTAATTGACATGGGAGGCCCAAAATTAGGCCTCCCTCTTAATAAGCACGGTTCGGCCGAACCATGTACTACATTGGTTGGAGTGGACTTTTGTCCACTCCACCAATGCTATATATAGGGGGTCTCCTAAGGGGTTTAACACATCAATCAAATCAATAAGTCCCTCCATTGAGGAACTTGAGAGAAACCCTCTCACCCTTAGTTGAGATTTTCGGTGCACATCAGTCTGAGGTTTTGTCCCCGTTGAAGAATCGATTAGAGGATTTGATGTGGAGCTTATACCGCGTAGGACTTCTTCTCAAGAAGAACTTGTACGGGTTCTGACCGGAGGATCAGAAATCCCCCCACAACGTTCTTGGGCAGGAAAGCTATTGAAGTATGTGTACATTATTCCGCTGCGTAATTAGATTACTTACTAGTGCACATTTAGCATTCTGTAGTATTACGTCCCCGTAACCCAACAGTGGTATCAGAGCGAGTGTTAGGAGTTCTTAAAGTTTTTATAAACTGATGTTCTTGAACCTTGAAAAACCGAAATTTTTATGTTTATGAACACACCAAGGTATTTCCAAAAATTTAAACAAGAAATCATGTGTTTGATCTTTAAAAACTTAAAATTTTCAGAATTTACATGTTTTTAAAGATCAAAACCGAATTTTAGGTTTGAATTTGAGTTTGATATTCATGATCTTCAAGAACACGATGAGTTTTATCAAGAATACTTTTTGGATTAATGATCAAGTTATGTTTTGATCTTAAAATTTGACAATTTTTCCAATAAAGGGTGTTTGTGCTGAAAACCCTAGTAAATTATAAGGTAAAATTTTTAATTTCTTAGGGTCCAAGCAATGTAATTTCGGCCGACCTAGGTTAGGGATATAGTTTTCCATATTTTAATTTTATTAAAAGGTAACTATATATCTATAAGTTGAAAAATATGGATGGGTTCACAATATAATATTGAAACATATATTAACTATCAATATATATAGCTAAAATCTAGGGATTAATACATATTGATAGATTTAATTGCTATAAAAGATTAAGAAAATATATTGTCTACATATATTTTAATCCCTAAAAGATATATTTGACAATAATTATATATATATATATATATATTTGACAATAATTATATATATATATATATATATAGATTTGTTCGAATATATATATGTATATATATATATATATTTATATTGTTGATTGATTTACATCTCAAAGATAAAATCTTGACAATATTTATATATATTTATATGTGTGCCGAAATTTTATTGTATATTAGCAATATTGGAAATTATTTTATATAATTAACGTTTCTTGGTGGCTAAGTTAAGTTTTTAGTGGACATCAAAACCCTACTTAGCCCACAAGAAAGATTTTCGGCCGAACCCTATGGCTTTATGGGCCGGTCCAATTGCTAAACCGGAACGGGTTAAACCAATCCGGGTTTTCTTAATCGGATGGACCTTTTCAGGTCAGGTCAAACCGGAGCAATTAAATAGAACCTAACCAAACCGGTTTTGTGTGATGAACCAAACCACAATCTTGTTTTATTGAACCGTTTCGGACCAAACCGGATTTTTAAATCGAACCGACTCGAACCAGATATTTAAATTGGACCGAACCAAATTTTAAAATTTTCCGGAAATTTAAAATGTTCAATAAAATAGGATGTTGAATTTTAAATCCAAAATGTTTTCGAACTTTAAAAGTTAACCTAAATAGTGCTCTTAGGGTTTACGTTTTAACACGTTTTCGGATAAAACCCTAATACCTGGTTACGATTATGGGGATGGAACTCGGATATGCATGTTTTTGGGACTGGATTAAATTAGTGGGCTGAATTGCAATTGTTTACTTTCTGCAACATATATTAGAACTGTCGTCTTGACTCAGTCAAGCTAGCTGGATAATAAATTGCGAGCATTGAGCTCTGGGGTTTAAATATATGGTATGCGCAATAGGATAGACATGCTATGCAGACTGAAATTGCCTAGAATCCATATCTAGAAATTTCGCATGATAGATTGTAAGCATGAATTGCAAGTCAGCCCCTAATATTTTCAAAACGTTTTTAAAACTGAAAATACCAGTCGCCAATTATGCATTATGTATGCGGAAGTTTCATGTTTTGACACGTATGCTAGAATGTTCACGTATGCTAAGGAACATTAGACGCATGACACGTAAGAATGTTGTTTTGGTTTGATCGATGTTTATGGCGTGATATAGTATTATCTATGCGTATATTATCGGATAATTTTTACAAAATAAAAAAAGGCCATGGGAAAGCCAAGATCGGGTATGCTTATTTGAAAATCCCCGTTCCGGTAATTTGCAAAATAATAACCGTTTTCAAAAGACTGATCTATTGGATTGAAGACGACAATAGTGTGAACTCTTTCACAACACTCCCTTCCCTCGGTTTACTGGTGGTTGGTTTGGTTTAGTGACTGAAGAATTACTATTCATCGTATTCCATCTTAATAGATAATCTGATGTTTGCAACTCTGTCAAAATGTTATTGTTTCCTTAACTCTGCATAATTATCAATGTGTTAGTATCGATGGCTGCAACTAGCAATGTCATTTCCCAATTGAACAAGGGAATAAGGTTGAATAGTAGTAATTATAAGATATGGAATAAACGAGTTAAGATGATAATTTCTGAAATAAGAGAACTGGATCATTTGACCACAAAACAGACTAGGCCTGAGGGAGACCTCACGGAAGAGCAAAAGATATTCTATGATGAATGGGATGTCAAAGATCATGATGTTCGTTCCACCTTGTAATCTATGCTGGAAGATGAGATTCTCTATAGGTTTGATCATTTGGGAACTGCCAAAGACCTCTGGGATGACTCAAGGCAACATTCGGTGTTTACACCATAGCCCAAAAGCGATCGTTAAACATCGCTCTTGACTCCTATAAAATGAATCCCAAGCATACGATGAAGGATAATGTTATGCATGTGTGTAACTTGATCGCTGAACTCAAGGAAGCAGGTGAAAATCTGTCTGAGGAACAACAGATCAATTACATGATCCGCTCTTTGCCCGACTCTTGGAACATCATGAAAATGAGTCTTACCCATGCCAACCATCTCGACACCCTCGAGAAGGTGCAAGATCTTGAGCTGGAGGAGGATAGACTTAGGGCTGAAAAGTCTAGGTCTGAAATGCTTATTGAATCCTCCGCGCCATCCGAACGAAAGGGAAAGCGCAAGAGAAAGGGAAAAAGTCCTCGGAACAAAAATGAGAAGTTTGTGGAAAATAAAACCCAGAAGAAGTTTAAACGCAAACAAACTGGTGGCAAGAAAAGGCAAGCAAAACAAACACGAAAAGAGGAAACTCGAACGTGTTTTAGGTGTGGTGTAAAAGGACACCTGGCTGCTACTTGTACCAATCCTCCTAAGGTACGTAAAGAGAAAAGATGATGAAAATCATTCATTCTCTTCCGCTTCTAAACACTCGAGAGTAATTCATTTTCCTTTTGAATTACAGAACCGAGAAACGGAAGCAACGACCTGATCGAGGATGCCCCTGTAGAATAAAGATAGAATGAAATTTTTTTATCTTTAAAGATGCTAAAACTTCTTGATTTTTATTTTAAGATACTCTCAAATAAGTTCCATAAATGATCATATTATTCTTCCTAAGTATTCGAGAATACTTAAGTTGAGTATTGAATTTATCATCGTTCGTTTTAATCTTATTGTTAACACTATTCAACACATTGCTAATACATCCTTATTTGCTATTAAGTACTCCATCAAATGATAACTTCTCCGGTTAATGTGCATGAAAAACCGATTTGATATTAAAATTTAAAAATGAAACGATTTAAACCACGGAATAAAACTGGTTTTATGCGCCATACGCGCGTATACCTCGAAAGACAGAACATATCGTTTTAAAGTACGAATTTAATAATGAAGTGTTTTAATGTATGAATGCTGAATTTTCGTTTGTAAACCTTTGGAAATAACCCATTGATGACTACCATGCTTAGAAGTACGCTTTAATGCTACTACGATCGAGTAGTACATCAACTATAGCATTAAGCATGAGCTCAAATGCATAGTCCATGAGGTGGATAAGTCTCTGGATGAGTTAATAAACGAAAGCAAGTAGTCAGTAAAATGACACTCCCACTATAGGCCTTTAACGAAAGGTTTGGCTAAGCAATCATATTATTAAATACTTCGAGAAACATAGTTTAAAATTACGTTATGTTAGAAGTTAACATTAATTGTTCCTATGGAATAAAATTAAGTTGATTTCATATTAATGTAAAACTATGTTCCAATAAAATCGGTTGGAACGTTACCTTAAAAGCTAAGAAATGATACGGGTGATACCTTATCATAAAGTAGCATTAATTTGCGCATTAAACAAGTATTTAATAAGAGTACCGTCTACTCTTAAAAGATATAAGTTTAAAATTAGCTTGGATTAATGGTAACGTGATCGAACATAACACATTATAGAAATTTGAGGATGGACTTCCAATGTTTTGCAGAACGAAACGAACTAAAGTACTGAACGGATTAAAATGGATAACGGTGATTCTCAGGCCCCACTTACTTCGAGTGGGAGAATGATATAGCATTAGTGAATGCATTAGTGACTGACATGGTAAATGATGATGGAAACGTCCTCATAATAAATTCAGTGGGAGGGCTCACTCCCCCTCACATAATCATCTCTAAATCCAGTGGGAGGGCTCACTCCCCCTCACATAATCATCACTAAATGTTAATGCGAATCAAGTTGGACCTAATAATTGATGGGTTCCGCTATGGCCGTTAGGCCCTTTAACGGCGAGGAAACGGCGAACAGGCCCACTGGGCCCCAAATGAAGGTCAAGATGACCCAGGTGAAGGGTCCCGACGTAGGGAGTCCCGATGATGAAAGGTCCCGACAGAGTCGGTCCCGATAGGCGAGCTGGAAGCTCCCGATGAGAAGCCTTTAAGTAGGCCCCGATGACGAATCCCTGAGAACGATTGGCCCTGTCACGATGACGAGGGGCCCCGAGCGGTGACACAACGAGATAACTCTGGAGTCCCCGATGTTAGTCGGGACTTGCCATCAGAGGTTAAGGCCGAGATACGCGGGGCGTGGCGGAGATACGCGGAGCGTAGTTATGATACGCGGAGCGTGGCCGAGATACGCGGGGCGTGGCCGAGATAAGCGAGATCATGGCCTAGATAGGCGGGATCGTGCACGAGATACGCGGGATACGGGCTAACCACCCCAACGGTTCACCAGGTAACTGAGGTACCTCTCCGCCTATAAAAGGGCAGAGGTCACCTCAGATCAATAACGTTTTTGGAGAGACACTTTGAGATTCTTACTTGCCACCGTATACGAGATACTCATTTAAGCATCGGAGAGGGATTCTGGGTCACCGCCCGGTCTATCCCCTCTTGCAGGATTACGTGGAGCGAAGGAGCTAGGATCGCCGTCAAAGATCGTACCGGAGTTCCACCTTGATCCAACATTGGCGCCGTCTGTGGGAACGTGACAAAAAGCTGATATGCCTTCTACTCGTTCAATGGCGGCTGGCAAGCAAAGAAGACAAGGACAATCTGGTGGTTCCCGTCATCCTGCTGGGACGACTCTGAATTCACCACCGGAGCGCGTTGAGGGCAAGAATCTCCCTGCTGAGGTCTCCCGGACAGGGGAGCATAATGAAGCTCCTGAAGATACTACTACTCAACACCAGGGGAATAGGGAGCAGGAGGCTCCTCCAAATGCGGACCTGACGAGGGCTGTGGCGGAGGCCATGCCGATGTTTTTGGCAGCCGTGGAAGCTCTCTTAGATCGGAGAGAGGCTGCGAGGAGGCAATAGGAGATGCCCCCACTAGAAGAGGAAGCGCCCCCACCAGCAGAGGTTCAGCCCCGAAGCCAGGGCAGGAGTAGGGAGTCCACTCAACCAGAACGATTTGTGGTCGATGGGCCAGGACCAGTGCAGCATATGACCATTCCCCTTAATGGTCCCATCACCCCCGATCAGGTGGTGAAGATCGTGAACATCTGCATGGGAGAGCAGAAGCCGCTGGTGTCGGAGCTGAGGGATCGATCCACCCATCCCTTCGTTCCTCGACTCATAGACACCCTCGCCCCGCCAGGGCTGGGTATCCCCACGATTAAGGAGTATGATGGCGAGGAAGATCCGGTTCGTCATGTCCAGAAGCACCTTATGGCGTGTCTGGGCAGAGCCCAGAATGAAGATATCGTGTGTATGCTGTTCCCGAACACACTTGGTGAGAGAGCCCTGACCTGGTTCTTCAGTCTGCCCCCAGGCTGCATCACTTGCTGGGCTGATATGCACGACCGCTTTATTCAGCAGTACCAGGGTTGCAGACGTCTGTTGAAGAGTGTGAGGTCCCTGGCCCTGGTGGTATAGAGGCCCGATGAGTCGCTGGCACACTATTACCAGCAATACACTGCCAGCGTGGCAAAGATTGACGAGGAGATTTCGGAGGGTGAGACCATCCGTCCCTTTATTCGGAACCTAACAGCCCCCTACGGTTCCGACTTGATGCACAGCGTGGCTGAGAAGGCTGTGTGGAATATGGAGGCGTTGCAGAAGAGGGTGAAGCGGCAAATCGATGTCCAGGAGTCGAAGATAGCCGTTAGAGAGCTTGAGCCCTCGAAGTCGAATAAGGGAAAGCAATCGGTCAAACCCTTGGACGAGCGCAAGTCGATGGATAAATCCGAGAGCAGTCGGAGTCGAGGCCGCTCTGATCGGGGGGATGATAGGCGTTCCTCGAAGAAGGACAGGCGGGAGGATCATGACATTCCTCTCAATAGCTCTATGGCGGAGGTGTTAACGGTCATGGAGCGACAGGGTATCTCCAGGTACCCCCCAAAGAAGGAAGGAGAATTTTTTAGATCCCGCACCGATCGCTACTGTCGATTTCATCGCGCAAATGGTCACGACACCAATCATTGTCGGGAGCTGAAGAAGGAGATCGAAAAGCTGATCCAGAAGGGGAAGCTTAAGGAGTTTGTCGGGGAGAAGCGGTGTCGATCCCGTTCTCGATCCCGATCACGGTCCCGTTCCCGATCCCGCGATCGGTCCCCAAAGAAGAAGAGGTCTGACCCAGAGTCTTCTGGTGCCCGTAAGGAGAAGCGGGGCACTATCAATGTGATTCACGGAGGATTTGCCGCGGGAGGTGATACCTCGTCCTCCCGGGAGGTTTATGCTTCTAGAATTCCCGCTGCAGTGGTGCTGGGTAAGAGGTCCCGATCCTGGACCCTGAAGGAAGAGATGGTGATCTCCTTTTCGTCGGAGGATCTCGTGGGCGTGGAAACTCCACACGATGACGCTTTGGTCGTGACCTTGGATGTGGATGGATACGAGATGAAGCGGATTCTGATCGATGGAGGGAGCTCCTCCGATATTTTGTTCATGGATGCGCTGGAGGCCATGGGGAAAACGAAGAAGGACCTGAAGGAGGCGAACTTCCCGATGGTCGGATTCTCTGGCTTTACCTCCTATCCGCTAGGAGTGATCACCTTACCAGTGGAGTTTGGTAGCGGGTGGAAATCGGAGAGGAGGAACGTGGAGTTTGTGGTAGTTGAGTCCGCGGGGACCTACAACGCGATTATCGGGAGAACTACCATCAACCCCCTGATGGAAGTTGCCTCGACTGTGCACCAGAAGATGAAATTCCCGACTGACCATGGAGTCGGAGAGGTCAAGGGCGACCAGGTGGCTTCCAGGAAATGTTATGTTAACGCCACCCGAAGGAAAAGACGAGAGGCTATGACAGTCCTCCAGACAGATGCTAATCCTAGAGAGGAGTTTGGGCGTCCCGCCCCCGTAGAGGATTTGAAGGAGGTCGAGATTGACGGGCCTCAGAGGAAGGTGAAAATCGGGTCTGCCCTGACCGAGGAGACAGCCCGAGAATTGATCGATCTACTGAAGGAGTTTAAGGAGCTGTTTGCCTGGTCTCCGAGTGACATGCCAGGAATCAGCCCCGATGTGATCGTGCATGAGTTGAAGATTGATCCCGCGATCAAGCCTATCGCGCAGAAAAGGCGTTCGATGGGCGCAGACAAGAGGATTGCGATCCAGCAGGAGGTGGGCAGGTTGCTCGATGCTGGGTTTATCAAGGAGCTCCGATTTCAGACTTGGGTTGCCAACCCGGTTCTGGTGAAGAGGAGCAATGGGAAATGGCGGATGTGTGTTGACGAATCAACCTTTGAAGCATTTTTTGAACCGACCTGATGCGTCGGGGAGATTAGTGAAATGGACAGTCGAGCTTAGTGAGTTCCGCATTCACTTTGCTCCGAGAACGGCTGTTAAGGGCCAGGCGTTGGCGGATTTTATAGTAGAGTCTACAGCTCCCGATCTAGAAGAAGCGGGTCCTGTAGAGGGGGCAACTATGGAGATCCCGATAGCAGAGCAACCAGAAATAGCGAAGCAATCAGAAGGATCGGGAGCAGGGTTCGTACTGATACCACCAGGCGGAGGTGAGCCGCTTCGATATGCTTTGGCCTTAACGTTTAGGGCCACGAACAACGAAGCTGAGTACGAGGCTCTTATCACGGGCCTGAAAATTGCCCAAGGTACGGGAGTTGTTCACTTGAGAGTGAAATGTGACGCGGCCCTGATTGTGAACCAGGTCCAAGGGCGATACGAGGCGAAGAGCCCAATGATGAGGAAGTACCTTTGCGAGGTGCAAGTCTTGAAGGAGAGCTTTAAAAGCTTCGACATCGAGGCGATCCCGAGGGAGGAAAACGTGGAGGCAAATGCCTTGAGCAAATTTGCCTTGGGGGCACCCCTGGAGAAAAATCGGAAGGTGCACTTCTTGGAGAAGGTGATCTTGACGACCACCGACCCGACGCAGGTGTGTGCTATTGAAGCAGGATCGGAGGATGAGCCCACTTGGATGACCCCAATAGTCACGTATCTGACTACGGGGGCAGTCCCCGATAATCAAGTAGTAGCTGACAGGATACGTCGGATCGCGGCTAATTACGTGATGCTGGACAATCAGCTATACAAGAAGGGCTGGTTCTCGACTCCGTACTTGAAGTGTGTGGCTGAGCCCGACACAAGTCGAATCCTGAAGGAGGTGCATGAAGGGGTCGCGGCTTGTCATGAAGGGGCCCGATCCATTATGAGGAAAGTGCTGAACTTGGGCTATTATTGGCCTACGATGAGCAAGGAGGCGACGACGTTGGTCCGATCCTGTGATGCGTGCCAGAGGTACGCCCCGAGTATTGTGGCTCCGGCTGCTAATCTGACATCCATCAAGAGCGCTTGGCCCTTAACGCAGTGGGGTATCGACTTGGTGGGACCTCTCCCGCAGGCACAAGGTGAAGGAGTATCTGGAGGAGTTGAACATCGAGCATCGGACAGCCTCTGTCCACCATGCTCAGACTAATAGCCAGGTGGAGTCAGCCAACAAAATCGTGATGGATGGCCTGAAGAAAAGGGTCTATGCCTTGAAGGGAAAATAGCTGAACAAGCTGGAAAACGTGCTTTGGGCGGTTAGAACGACACCCAAACGATCAACCGAGGAGACTCCGTTTGGCCTTGTTTATGGCACGGAGGTTGTTGCTCCCGTGGAGGTAGCTGTGCCATCCCATCGGATGAGATATTACGAGCCTTTGACGAATGATGAAATAAGACGTCTGGATTTGGACTTGCTCGAAGAGAAGAGGCGGGAAGCCGACGAAGTCCAGGCTCGAATGCGTTTGGCGACGGCCAGGTATTACAATCGGCGAGTTAACTCCCGACAATTCTTCGTCGAGGAGCTGGTTTGGCGTCGCAACGAGTTCACCCTTTTGGATCGGATCAGCAAGATGTCACCAAAATGGGAAGGACCTTACAAGGTCGTGGGGATGCCAGCTCCGAATGCGTACAAGTTGGAAGACCTCGATGGCAGAGTATTGAAGCATTCTTTTAGTGGCGAACACTTGAAGAAACACCATGCTTAATGAAAAGTCGCCTTAAGTGGTGCCCGATGAAAAGTCGCCTTAAGTGGTGCCCGATGAAAAGTCGCCTTAAGTGGTGCCCGATGAAAAATCACCTTAAGTGGTGCACGAGATTAAGTCGCCTTAAGTGGTGCACGATATTAAGTCGCCTTAAGTGGTGCACGAGAAAAAGTCGCCTTAAGTGGTGCACGAGATTAAGTCGCCTTAAGTGGTGCACGATATTAAGTCGCCTTAAGTGGTGCATGATTCTTGGATTTATTCTAAGTGGTGCAAAGTCGCCTTAAGTGGTGCAGGTTGTTAAGTCGTCTTAAGTGATGCACGAAACTAAATCGCCTTAAGTGGTGTGGGCTAAATCGTCTCAAGTGATGTGTTGAAATGTCTTAAGTGGCATAGGTAAGTCGTTTTAAGAAGTGCAATGGAAAATCGGAACTAAGATAGTTTGATATTGATGAGGGCTTAAAGGCCCGAGGATGCATTACAAGGAAAGGTCCCCGATTCTGATGTCGGGAGGTCAGGAGTTGGAAGACACGACGAACTGTAAGTCCCTCATGTCTTGGGGGCAAATGATGAGTTCCGCTATGGCCGTTAGGCCCTTTAACGGCGAGGAAACGGCGAACAGGCCCACTGGGCCCCAAATGAAGGTCAAGATGACCCAGTTGAATGGTCCCGACGTAGGGAGTCCCGATGATGAAAGGTCTCGACAGAGTCGGTCCCGATAGGCGAGCTGGAAGCTCCCGATGAGAAGCCTTTAAGTAGGCCCCGATGACGAATCCCTGAGAACGATTGGCCCTGTCACGATGACGAGGGGCCCCGAGCGGTGACACAACGAGATAACTCTGGAGTCCCCGATGTTAGTCGGGACTTGCCATCAGAGGTTAAGGCCGAGATACGCGGGGCGTGGCCGAGATACGCGAAGCGTAGTTAAGATACGCGGAGCGTGGCCGAGATACGCGGGGCGTGGCCGAGATAAGCGAGATCATGGCCTAGATAGGCGGGATCGTGCACGAGATACGCGGGATACGGGCTAACCACCCCAACGGTTCACCAGGTAACTGAGGTACCTCTCCGCCTATAAAAGGGCAGAGGTCACCTCAGATCAATAACGTTTTTGGAGAGACACTTTGAGATTCTTACTTGCCACCGTATACGAGATACTCATTTAAGCATCGGAGAGGGATGCTGGTCACCGCCCGGTCTATCCCCTCTTGCAGGATTACGTGGAGCGAAGGAGCTAGGATCGCCGTCAAAGATCGTACCGGAGTTCCACCGTGATCCAACAATAATCATAATGCTGAACCATTGGATGAAAATCCAATAGTCGTCGCAACTGCCCATTATTCCTAGTGGGAGGAAATGACTAACTTGATTCCAGATCCTAGTGATCAAGGAATAAATCTCGGAGGTAAAATCTCGAGACCAATAGGTCATCATGAGAAAGTTGTAGACCAATGTTTTGGCACCGCCATTGTTCCCAGTGGGATTAATGCTCCGAGAAGAAGCATTATTCCGAGTTGGAGTAACGATCAGACTTAAGATGAGATTATCGAGCCTAGACTTAGTCTAAGGCAACGAACTTATTTTAAGAAGTATCCCATCAAGTAAGACACTCATTCACGAACTAGTGACGGTTCGGCAAGTATTGAAAGAACCTCAACCGTTGCAATGGAGGATGAAAATGCCTAAATTAGAACGTATTCGATTTTGGTCTTCAGTTGATTTACATGCTAACCACAGAGCTAGAAAGTGAAATTTTATAATTCACTACTTGTCAGACCTAAAATCCGACCTAAGGCGAATTACGTTTTGAAAACGTGCAATTTGAAAAGAGTCGCCACTAGTTAATTATAAGGCTAACTAGAATCCTAAATTACCTAAGCGAATAACTAATTAAACACCTAGGTATTAAATCGGTCTACGATCAGAAATACGAGTTCGGGGGTTCTGTTACGAATTAAAACTCATGGAATTAATCACGCCCTTTCGGTACTCAATTCACAAATTTGCCAATTTCACTATTTGAACACATGCCACAAATTAATCTAGCGATACCAAGATTTGATTAAATTTCTATCATGTGCAAAATATTATCTAAGTCTAAAAATAAATTATAATCTACAACTCTTATTTAGAATGAAATCTAAAATACTAAAATTATCTAACATGCTTAAATCGAAACGTAATCTAACATATACATACATAATTCACACAACTAAATTTAACCAATTACATCTAAATTACCTAATTAAATATATTAAAAAAATAATGATAGAAAAATATAATAAGTAAATAATAATAAATAAATAAAAAAAACTTTTTTACGAAAAGACAAAACTGCACGGGTTCCGAGAACTGATTTATTATTATTGCTAGTGGTGTGTGTTTTTACATTGACAATGGGTCCTTTTATAGCTAGATTAACACCTAAAATTAGGAAAACAATATTTTCCCTAATATACACTAATTAATTCCGAAAATTATGAATATATATTTATTGCATATTGCCATAAATATTTATCATATATTTTCTAAATATTACAAAATATTAAATGCATCTACACTATCCAAATTTAAACTAAGCCTATTTTTAGCAACCCCGTGACCTTCCATATTTAAATATTTCCTTTTTTAAATGCGTTACACATAACATTTTTGAACGTGTTATATACGTGTCGTGCGTACCAAAATTAGGTGTTTACAGCTTGCCCCTCTTTGGCGAATTCCCGTATAACAAGTTCGAGGGGATTTGTCCAAAGAAAAGTAAACACTAATTTTGGTTGGGAAGTATATCTTCTTTCGAGTCTTCGAATCTTCAAGGAAACTCCTGGCTTTTTCGGAAAGTGCAAAAAAAGTAGAGCCTCTGTCGGCGGTGCCCCTATTGGCGGTGCCTCTGTTGGCATGTAGAAAATAGAACCTCCATTGGCGGTGCCCCTGTTGGCGGTGCCTCCATTGGTAATGCAGAAAATAGAACCTCCGTCGGCGATGCCCCTGTTGGCGGTGCCTCCATTGGTAGTGCAGAAAGTAAAGCCTCCAGTGGCGTGCGGAAAAGTAAAGCCTCGGTCGGCGGTGCCCCTGTTGGCGGTGCCTCCGTTGGCGCTGCTGAAAGTAAAGCCTTGGTCGGCGGTGCCCCTGTTGGCGGTGCATTCGTTGGCGGTGCAGAAAGTAAAGCCTCCAGTGGCGTGCGGAAAAGTAAAATCTTGATCGATGATGCCTCTAGTGGCGAGCGACCAGAAAAAGCCTCCAGTGGCGTGCAATAAAGTAAAACCTTTGGTGATGATTGGTAACAGAAGACCTCTACGTCAGACAGTACCAACAACCTCTGGTGACGCCTCTAGTGGCGAGTGGTAACGGAAAAACCTCTACGTCATACCGTACCGGAAAACCTCTGGTGATATCTCTGGTGGCGAAAGACCTCTACGTCAGACCGTACCGGAGAACCTTTGGTGATGCCTCTAATGGCGAGTGGTAACAGAAGACCTCTACGTCAGACCGTACCGGAAAACCTCTGGTGATATCTCTGGTGGCGGAAGACCTCTACGTCAGACCGTACCGGAGACCATTTGGCGATGCCTCTAGCGGCGTATGTCGGAGAAGAGCCTCTAGTGGTGTCCGTTGGAGAAGTGGCGTGACTTGCGAAGGCTGAATACTAAGGCTTCGTTCGTCGGGGGTGACTCTCAGAAAGCTGGAAAACTTCAGATCCTGATTGTCGGTTGTGACTTGTAGGAACAGACTGTAATAGTACTACTCATCCTTGAATGGTGACTCGCGAGAGCAGACTTCAACCGTCCCGCTTGCCATGAAGTTGACTCGTAGGAACAGACTGTAACAGTCCTACTCATCCTTGGAATGCGACCTGCGAGAGCAGACTGTAACCGTCTCGCTTGCCGTGAAGTTGACTCTGGAAGACGCTGCTTGCGCATGAGTGTTTGTCCCTAATTTTTTGCCTAAATTGTGCATTGTGCGACAACCTAGCAGGATCTTTTTTCTCTTTTTTCTTTTTCTTTTTTTTTTTTTTTTTTTCTTTTTATTTTTCTCTTTTTTTGTTGAGAATTTCTCTTTTTTCTCTCCTTTTGCCACGACTGATTGAGAGATTTTCAACTGTGCCCCTCATGTTTTTTTATTTTCTCTCCTTTTGCCATGATTGCAATTTCTGAACTTGCAACCATGCCTCTCATTTCCTAATTTTGCCTAGGCCGCCCTTTCGGGTTTTCAACCTAGCGGAAACACTCTTTATTTGATAGCCGATTAAACGGTGGCTGTGACCCGTACTTTATTTTCCGCCTCGATGCGGGAGTATTTGTAGCCGTTTGGAGGGTGGCTGCGACCCTTTTCTCACCGTCTTCAATGTTGCGGGAGCTCTTTTGATTGTAGACATTCCTCGTCTCTGATCCGGGAAACACTCTCTGTATGTAACCATTTCGAGGGTGGTTGTGGCCCTTTCACTTAATACCTGCCATCGATGTTCCGGGAGCGAATTTTTATTGTAGCCGTTTAGAAGGACGACTATGACCCTTTCTTTTATTTTCCCGCCCTCACCGGGTTCGCGAGATCACTCTTTTTGTGTAGCCATTTTAAGGATGGCTGTGGCCTTTTTTATTCTCCCGCCCTCTCAGGGTTCGCGGGTTCACTCTTTTATTCATAGCCGTTTGGAGGGTGGCTGTGGCCCTTTCACCTATTTCCCGCTTTGATGTTGCAGGAACACCCTTTATCTGTAACCATTTGAAGGGTGGCTGTGGCCCTTTTTGTAGTCATTTTAGGGACGACTGTGACCCTTTTTATCTGTATTTGATTTAGGGACAACTGTGACCCTCTTATTTCTCCACTGCTCTCACAAAATGAGCATTCTCTTCATTTTTATAGGTAGCCAATTAAAGGGCGGCTGTGACCCTAAAAAAAAAAAGTTTTTTGGTTTTTTCTTTTGCTTTCTTTTTTTTTTTTTTTGCCCTTTTTGCTTTTTTTTTTAAAACGAAAATTTAGCGAAAATAATCAACAACAATTATGTACATGCCCCTAGTGGCAAAATCTGAAATTTCTAATTCAAATCATTTTCTAGAGAATGACTCAGTTGATTGAGTCAAAATATGTCGATCGTGTCGACGCCCTGGATGGACCTTACAACCAATGGATGACGTAAACAGTGATTTCTTCTCTCGGCTTCTCAAGTGCCCCGGTTATTGCTCAATCTCGTCTGGGGATGCCCCATGGCTAGCACCTACCGGGTTAGGCTCTTCGCATGCAGGATGAATGGCCTGGCCAATGAACACACATGGATGACGTGGAGTAGTCCGCATTGGGGCATAGATATTGCGCGAGATAAATTCGGCAACAGACACAAGAATGGTTGGCGAGCAAAGGGCCGTGCACGAGACGTGCTCTTCATAGGCTTTTATTTGGATGATTATCCGAGCTGCACAATGAGTAAGGGAAAACTCAAATTTCGGGGATAAAAATGATCACAACTTTCCTTACCTGGGTGTTGGTTTTTTCTAGTGGAGAAATGTGCTCGCTATGCGACTGGACCTGCTGCATGTCTTGATTTTCCTGCTCCATCTAGAAAACACAACTTGTATATGTGGACAACAGGCGGAAAGTACATGCCCCTAGTGGCAGACTGAAAATTTCAGAACTTTTTCGGAAAAGGATTCGATTGATCGAGTCAAGCTACATTGATCGGCACATTGAATCTTCACGAGACTCTCGATGATCCCTTGATATTTTCCCATCTTCGGACATGACCGATCTCAATGAGAAATGCCCCTTGGTTACCACTGACCGGTTTAGACCTTACCGTAAAACGGATGTACGGCTTGGTTCGGGGACGTGAACGAATTCCACACATGGTAGGTGGAATTTTGGCATGTAAGTTCTTTAGAGCAGTCACGTTTCACGTGGTTGCGACCTCGGTTGAAATGGTCGTCTGATCTGCCAAAAGAGTATGGACACTTAAATCTCAAAGAAAAATTAAGTACAATTCATCGTACCTGAGCGTCGGATATTCCGAGTGCGCAATTTGTTCTTCGTGCTACTGGATGACTGCACGTTCTTTTTCTGTTGCCCATTTTGGCCGACACAACTTGTATGTGCGGGATACCTAACCAAGGGTACCTGAAAAGACCAAACATGTAAGTTAGTATAAATAATAAAAGAAGTCATGCATGATTTTTCGGAAAACTTCTAATGTCATTCATTCCGTAATTTTGATTACATTTCAGAAAAATAAAAATTTATGATCTAAGGTGTTTTGCACTAGCATGGAGTTCGCTGAGTGCACTATCTGGCTCGAACGCAGGACAGATGTTCAAAACAAAGTTTTTTCAAAAAGATTTTATTGTCCGTTGTTTAAACTCGAATGGTCGCACTTAACCGCACATTTAAACTATTTTCTCAAAAAATAGAATCAAATCTCTTTTTCAAAACGCTAGCTCATGCATAGGTTGAAATGACAATTTTGCCGCAAAAGTGCAACACACCTTGGATAAAAACGAATGACACTGTGATTTTTTTAAAATGCTCATGCATGCTCGAAAAGTTAAAGTTTTACTGATAAGAAACTTACAACTTACAACCGGTTTACCTGAATGACATATATGGAATGTATGTACAAAATGAAAAATCCAGGTGAATTTTTTTATAAAAACAAATGCAAATGCAATGCATGTTTGGAATTAGAAGCTCAACAACTAAGAGAAGATTTACAATCTAAAAAAAAGAATCGTTTTTCCTAAAACAATGCCTATGAGATGTACATGAGGTGAAAATTGTACAGTTGAGAAAACTTACAAGTTACCTGAATTTTTTTGTTTTTTTTATGAGGAAAAAAAAATCAATGCATCCTAGTTTCTCAAAATTAAAAAATAATCAAGTGAAAAAAAAAATGCATATGAGATGCACAAAAAAATAAATACAAGATGCAAACTTAAAAATGAAAGTTCTACAACTAAGAAAAATTACAATTTACCTGAAAGGTTTTTTCGAAAATAATTTATATGAGATGCACATCTTTTATAAAAATCAGGTAAAATGTTTTTTAAACAAAGAGCCCTAAAACTAAGAGGGTTTATGATTTATCTAAAAAGTTTTTTTAAATTAATGCATACTGGATGCATTATTTAAAATAAAAAAATTTAGGTAAAAAGCTTTTGAAATGATGCATATGGAATGCACGTTCGAAATTAGAAGCTCTAATAGCTAAAGGGGAATTAAAATTTCCAAAAATGTTTTTTTACATGCGCGACGCGCTAACCAAAATCACAACTTACCTGAAGAGTTTTTTTAAGAAAAAAATAATGCGTATGAAACGCAAGTTTGAAATAAAAAAAAATTTCAGGTAAGAGATTTTTTAAAAAAAAAAACAATGCGTACAAAATGCATGTTCGGAAATAAAATTTCTAAATGACTAACTACTTAGCTGAAAAAGTTTTTTTTTTTGCTCTTAAAAAAAATGCAATGAGACGAATGCATGATAACATTTACAAAAAAAAACAGATCATGTTAGGGGGGGGGGGGTAAAAAATGTGTGGCTTTGCTCTACAAGGTAGGTTCCACTAACAGGTTCCCGACAAGGTGGTTTCCTCACCCCATCATAGGGATCATAAGACCTTCACAAGCGAGTAGAGTTTTTCCGAGCCGTACCGGCGGCCCATCCGCTCCGGTCGTACCGTACTAAACCTCTGGGGTTCCTAATCGCCTTGGTTTTAACCGTTTTGGTGATTATTCTAAAGTGGGTGTGTGCGAATTCAAATAATGCCACAAAAAAGAAAAATGTTAGTTGTAACTCTAAAAATATGTACCTGTCACAAAAAAAAAAAAGTTAGAATGCCAAAGATAATAAAATATAAAAACTCAAAAAAACATAGCAATAAGCGAATACAATGAGCCCGAACCCTCTACATCCCCAGCAGAGTCGCCAAATTGTCAGACCTAAAATCCGACCTAAGGCGAATTACGTTTTGAAAACGTGCAATTTGAAAAGAGTCGCCACTAGTTAATTATAAGGCTAACTAGAATCCTAAATACCTAAGTGAATAACTAATTAAACACCTAGGTAATAAATCGGTCTACGATCAGAAATACGAGTTCGGGGGTTCTGTTACGAATTAAAACTCATGGAATTAATCACGCCCTTTCGGTACTCAATTCACAAATTTGCCAATTTCACTATTTGAACACATGCCACAATTAATCTAACGATGCCAAGATTTGATTAAATTTCTATCATGTGCAAAATATTATCTAAGTCTACAAATAAATTATAATCTACAACTCTTATTTAGAATGAAATCTAAAATACTAAAATTATCTAACATGCTTAAATCGAAACGTAACCTAACATATACATACATAATTCACACAACTAAATTTAACCAATTACATCTAAATTACCCAGTTAAATATATTAAAAAAATAATGACAGAAAAATATAATAAGTAAATAATAATAAATAAATAAATAAAAAACTTTTTTACTAAAAGACAAAACTGCACGGGTTCCGAGAACTGATTTATTATTATTGCTGGTGGTGTGTGTTTTTACATTGACAAGGGGTCCTTTTATAGCTAGATTAACACCTAAAATTAGGAATTTTTTTTTTCCTAATATACACTAATTAATTCCGAAAATTATGAATATATATTTATTACATGTTGCCATAAATATTTATCATATATTTTCTGAATATTACAAAATATTAAATGCATCTACACTATCCAAATTTAAACTAAGCCTATTTTTAGCAACCCCGTGACCTTCCATATTTAAATATTTCCTTTTTTAAACGCGTTACACATAACATTTTTGAACTTGTTATATACGTGTCGCGCGTACCATAATTAGGTGTTTATACTACTGATGGAAAATTTGAGTGGTGCAAAACTCGAACGATTGCGAAAGGATATACCCAAATTAACGGAGTGGACTTTGATGAAACAAACTTACCAACTGTGCGTTACACCACAGCTAGGGCTATCCTTGCCCTTATTGCAAGCCTCGGTCACGAGCCTGCATCAAATGGATGTTAAAGACCGCATTTCTCCATGGAAACCTGGAGGAAGAGATCTATATGGAGCAGCCAGAGGGTTTTAACACTCCTGGCTAAAGAACGTAAAGTTTGCAAACTCCAAAGATCTATTTACGGTCTTAAACAATCGTCTTGGCAATGGTATCGCATATTCCACGAGGAAATCGTCGGAAACGGATTCGTGAATCTTCACGAGGATCCCTGCGTTTACACCTAGATCTTCGGGTCTAAATATGTCATCATAACCTTATACGTAGATGACATACTCATTGCTGCAAACGATGTGAGTTTCATGAACAAATCGAAGTCCTGGTTATCATCTGCATTTGAGATGAAAGACATGGGAGAGGTCACGTACATCTTAGGGATTAAAATTGCCCGAGATCGTGCCGCCCGGAGATTGTGTCTATCTCAAGAATCATATATCAACAAACTGCTGAAGAGATTCAGAATGCTTGATGCTAAACCCGTGGATACGCCGATTGTGTTCGGGTGCGCGCTGTCGAAGCGTGATGGCCCGAAAAACCAGCAGGAGCGTGAACAGATGAACAATGCAGAGTATCTAAGCATGGTAGAAAGTTTAATGTATGCCATGCTATGTACTCGGCCAGACATCTGTTACGCTGTGGGTCTAGTAGTAAGATTCCAATCAAATCCTAGCTATCAACATTTAAAGGCTATAAAACGAATTATAAGATATCTGAAAGGTACTGCCGACTATGTTCTGTGCTATAAGGGTAGGCAAATCGAATTGACTGGTTATAGTGACGCCGACCACGGTGGCGATTCAGACGATCGTAAGTCCACAACAGGGGGAATTTTTCATCTTTGTTGATGTTGCCATATCATGGGTAAGCAAGAAGCAATCATGTGTCGCGCTTTCCACTATGGAATCAGAATTCGTTGTCCTTTCTAAAAACGCATAAGAAGCAATCTGGCTGAAAAAGCTTCTTACTGCATTAATTGGCACTGACAAGAAGAGCAAACCTGTGAAGGTATACTCCGATAGTCAGGCATCCATTGCAGCAGTTAAGAATCCAAAGTACCATAGTAGGACCAAACACATTGATATGAAATAAATTATGCCAAATATGTTGTGGAAGACAATATAATCACTTTAGAATACTTGTCCACAGACAACATGGTCGCAGACCTATTAACTAAGCCATTACGTAAAGAAATTTTCGAAAAGCACGAAAAAAAAAACTGCTTGGATTACGTAAGGCTTAATAAGTGGCTTGTATGAGTGATGGCATTTTGACATTTGAAATATATTTCGATTGAATAAAAGAATTTCAAATTGAGTATATGATCCATCGACGTCATAATGATAAATAACATCGGATTTTACGGTCAATAAACTAAGTCGTAGGAAGAGGTAAAACTCTTCCACCAAAATTATGTCGGATGTGAACCTTGCCTCGTCACACAGGCACGGTCATCTTGTAAGAAAGGGGAACCTCTACCACAACAAGATTGGCTAAGAACCAGGGGGATTAACCTGGTTAAACGAAATGATAACTTGGTCACACTTATAGCATGACTTAATCTTCGTTTTGTAAATCTCCGTGTTGGACTCAGTCCATCATCAAAATCACATTCAGGGCCAGATGAAAGACTCTGCGATAGTATGATTGACATATCTCACCCCTGGCTTGTCCAGGTGTGCTATCGACGCGTGCTACATACTACGCGTGCCATGTTCGACCACGGGGTCATGCTCGGTTGTGCTAGCTAGAATCCTTGTGATTCGAAGGGCGCATACTTCTTCACCTTGAGCGTGTGATTGATCCGGGGTGTCTTATGAAGAGGCACCCAAAGTATCCTCTCGGACTCAGAACTTATACCTAAGGTCTAGCTCAATGTTCGCTTCCCGGCGTAAGAGCGTAGAACCAAAGAAAACGGCCAAGTGACCACGTCTTGGAAACCGGTTGAGTTAGACTAAGGGTATAAGCTATGTGGATGGTCATGTTCACCTATAATTCACCGACTGTTGTGTTCACAAGGTGGCCACCAACCGGATATTAGTTGAAGGTTGTGAACACTTGTACAGATGCCCTGGAGAAGTATTCCTATGTGGAAAATTGGGCAATTGGAGAATTATCAGTTAACCAAGGATACAGTGCGATACATATTTTATTTTTGACAGGATTGATTTACGAAAGGGAACCAACATTCTGCGGGCACTACAACACTCCTAACAGATGAGTAGCACGATGCCCGTCGTATCCGCCGGTCGCACGGCAAACCTCGTATGAACTATTCGGAGATGGAGACATAGACAATGACTGAAGACTGAAATGTTGATGCTATTGGATGACAATACATTAACAGGCACCCTCACATTCCGACGAGTGGGAGCTATTAGCATGTGGTAACGTGGCGCCGTAATTGGTAGCCCTTCAATGTTAAGGAAATTACTAAGTTAATTAGGTAATTGTCATATTAAGTTAATTGGGCCAAGACTCAATCCCTAATTGACATGGGAGGCCCAAAATTAGGCCACACCCTTAATAAGAATGGTTCGGCCGAACCATGTACCACATTGGTTGGAGTGGACTTTTGTCCACTCCACCAATGCTATATATAGGGTGTCTCCTAAGGGTTTTAACACATCAATCAAATTAATAAGTCCCTCCATTGAGGAACTTGAGAGAAACCCTCTCACCCTTAGTTGATATTTTCGGTGCACATCAGTCTGAGGTTCTGTCCCCGTTGAAGAATCGATCAGAGGATTTTTGTTGTGGAGCTTATACCGCGTAGGACTTCTTCTCACGAAGAACTTGTACGGGTTCCAACCGGAGGATCAGAACTCCCTCCACAACGTTCTTGGGCAGGAAAGCTATTGAGGTATGTGTACATTATTCCGCTGCGTAATTAGATTACTTACTAGTACACATTTAGCATTCCGTAGAATTACGTCCCCGTAATCCAACACACCAATCAGGCCGGCACCACCAAATCGTGGCCGGCCTACCCCAAATCGGGGCCGGCCAGCCCCAATCGTGGCCGGCCAGCCCCAATCTGGGCCGACAGCCACTGATTGGGGTGGAGGCCACCACCAATCAGGGGGCCAAGATTTGGTGGTGCCGGCCCGATTGGTGGACGTCGTCGTCGGCCTTGGGTGGAGGTCGGCGGCCGTGGGTGGGGGCCGGCCACGATTAGGGCATTTTTCGTCTTTTCATTTCAAGCATGTGAGAGGGGGCATTTTCGTCTTTTCATTTCAAGCATGTGAGGTGCACACTTTGATATAAGGGAATTTTTGGGCTTTAATTTTATTTCCGGTCACATGCCAAGCATGTGACCAACTTCTGTCAGTTTTAATGTGAAAAATTAACGGAGACCTCTTATATCAACAAAGTTTAAACTTCAGACCTTTCATATTAACTTTTGAAAATTCAGACCTCTATGGTAAACATGGGTCAAATATCAGACCTTTCATAGGTTATTAACCCTATAATATAATTTATTTAAGGCAAATGAAAACCACTATAAACTTAATGTGTATGTATATATTGTAAGCATATGGTGATGGGCGCTGTTAAGACGTGTGTATTGGGTCGATGGGTCATCGGTTCGAATGACACTTCTTGCGGGTAGATTGCTTTCTTCCATGATCCGTTAGCTCGTAAATGTAATCCGTCAGCTCAACGTGGTCCCTCATCTCACTTCTTGCCGACCTACACAAGGGGAATTATCGAGTACGGAGAGGGAGGGGTGGTGGTTGATGAGCCCTCTCTGATGCCTAAATCAGCCCGAGTTTCTAGAGAGACAAAGTAGAGAGAAGGCGTGGCTAAAAATGTGTAAAATGCAATCTTGTCCAAATGAATAGAACTTGAGAAGTATATATAGGCTACGGGGGAATTAAAGTGGCTTAATGACACCGTTAATCCCTAAACGTACTTAATTGACACATAACAGCAAGATTAACTTTTTAAAAGCATGGAGATGTGGGTGAAAAGGTCTAAGTATGAGTCGGGTAAACTGGATGTCGGGACGCTCGGGGTCGGACGGAAAATTCGACCCATAAGGCCTAGGATCAGGTCAGCCTGCCCGACCTCTCTTGGGAGACCCTGGGTCAGCTGACTCGATCCCTCCTAGGAGAGATCGGGCCGGCTAGCCCGATCTCACCTAGGTGAGACCAACGGACCGGTCCAGACGAATATTTTGGCTCGTCCGGGCCGTTCGCGTTGCGAGTGAAGTGCTCGGGTCCAAGTTTCGATTTATAATCGTAAGTGGGGTGATTAAAATAAGACAATCCGAAGGGAGACGGGTTCAAATTGGGCGTATATCCATCACATGCCCCCGAGTCAACCAAAGGCTTAACCCTTGATTGATTTTATTTTACGATGGGTTGATACGCACAATTTGAAACCGTGTTGTTACCTCTTGACAAATCCTTTGCTTATTTGTAGGCGCCTTTTTCGGGCTTTATCCTCAATTTCTCAAAATAGAGGAAGAATAAACGTTAGAGCAAAAGGGGACGCGCCTAGACACGTGTTCGAAAAATGTGGTTATACAAATATGAACTTCTCATGTATGTATCTAAAAATACGTACAAGCATGGGGATGCAATGCAATCATGAATATGGACTAATGCGATTTAATTTCGTGTCATCATAATCAATACGTGAGCATGCAGGGTTGGATCCTGTCTGTGAAAAAATGTTTAGACCGGGTCCATGAACATGTGAGATATATGCCTATAGAGATGCTAACTTGAGTGAGCATATATCATGAACATGAGGGTGTGTACTAGCATACATGCAAGTAAAAACATAAGTATGAGAGTGGGTGTAGACATGCTGCGATTTGTGGACATGAATGTGTGTATACATGGATATATGGCAACCATGTACAATGATGTCTAGGTGTTTGAACACATAGGAGTGTGTATGTGGGCATGCACGTGAGCATAAGCATAAACATGTATGTATGCATGGACGGGTCGTGAACATAAGCGTGAGTGATGGCATTGGTGCACTTGTAGATGTAAATCATAAATATGAATATAAGTGTAAGAGTGAGAGTATAGCCCCCCTTTTATCCGAGAGTGCTAGCTCTGTCACTTGATGGGACACAACGTTCTGCCTCCTTTGTATTAGCACGAGCATTGTCTCTAAAACACGACTTTTGACAGGTGTGGCATTTTCCCTCATTTGCTGGAGCGTGTGTATGGCTCTTGACCCTTGCCCTGCAATTTGTTTTACATAAAAGTGGGGGTGAAAATGCTTACAAGCTTTCTTCTTACCCGCCGCGTGCGAAGGAGTTTATTGACATATGTTAAGTGTTTCCCCTTCCTTCGGATGTGTCGGAGTGTCGTTTACTTTGGGGGAAGCTAAAGGTTCGCCCTCTTTGTAATGCTTTGGGGTTTGTACCCTTTGACGTTGTACCTCGCCCTTTGATGGTCGGATCTCTTGGGTGTCGGTTTTGCCCTCGTAGCTCGATGTTGAGGTTACCCTCGTATTAGGCGTATCCCGCCCTTCCATGAGTAAGGGTCGAGCTTTGCGTCGGTCGCTCGGATGGCTGGTCCACCTTTGGGAGTTTTCTCCTTTGGACAAGGAGACCATGAAGATCATTTATCAAAGCAATGGGATTAAATCTCATTGTCCTGTGTCTTGGGTGTCCAAGGTGGACTTGTATGAGGCAGGGATTCGTTTGACCCCTCCTTCCGTGAGTTTGGTATGTTATTAATCCTCTTGTTTTTATTCATCTTTTGTTTTCTCCTGGTAGGTTGGTTTCATGAAAAAACGTATAATGTGCAGGCGGAACGTTCCGAACGCACCCTTGTCATGAACGAGAAGAAGGCATCCTCCAGCTTCGTTCCTAAAGCCAAGAAATCTTCTAAGTCAGTGAAAGCTGCAGAGACTTCCGGTATGTTCTTTTTCATTCTCTTTCTTTATGATATACTTATGACAGTTCTTGATGGATATATGCCCAATCCGGGTTTGTATTTATATTTCGGATCTCGTAAACACGTCAAACCCACGAAAACGGCCTCGAAACGCTAAAATCCGTGAGTTAAAATGGTCTGAACGTGTAGCACGCGCGTCCGGACCGGACTCGTCTGGATTGTGTTAACACAATATGGACCTCCGGATTGCCGCCCTCGACGCGTGTGTATTTCCAAAGTGTTCTTACACTAAATTAGAGTTTTCTAATAGCCAACCTTGATCAAACCAGACGACGGTTCACACTTTTCTTTAAACCGGCGTCAAACCGCACAAAAAACGGGATCGGTTCTAAGGTTGCCTATAAATAGGGAACCTAGGTCATCCATTTTTATTTTACATTCACAGGAGATTGGCTTAAGAGCTCTGACTTCTCTCTAGCTTTCTCTCTCTAGAATTCTCATTTAAGCATCGGAGAGAGCTCCACCGTCACCACCCCCCTCCGTGCTGGTTACTGCCCCTGTGTGCACGTCCGGACGACAAGCTTGAAATTAGGAGCGTGAAGTTGAAGGACCAAACACAGCGAACAAATTGAAGATTCGTCGAGTCCGTTACACCAAGCGGGTTCGGACGAAATATTTGGCGCCTTCTACAGGATTCGAACAAGAAGTTATATTGCACTAAAAGCTATGACGAGCAATCATCCTCCTCCTGACAATGTCAACCAGCAGGAAAAGAAGAAAGGCCTAGGGCACCCGAAGAACACAACTGTCGAGCAGTCAAGTAAGCAGGCGCCAGCAAGGAGTCAGCCTGGACCTTCTCACATCCCTGAGGCTACCTCGACTGCTTCCTCCGTGCCCGCAAGAAGCATGCCTGCCGCACAGCACGAACCAGGAGTGCACAATGCAGTGCACAACACACCCCCACCAGGGTACGAGCACGGAGCGCACACAAATCAATAGTTCCCCTACGGATGCCTGTAGAGGAGACACAACAACAATATTCAAAGGTGCATACCAGTACCAACAGGCAAGGAATGAGCAAAAGCAAGAAGCGACGCGCACATACACTCCCCATGTAAGGGCGCATGGTCAGGAAGAGTCATGAAGGAAACCTCCGCCTCCACGCTCATAGCAGTACTACATGGAAAGTTCCTACCAAGCAACCAACTCAAGAAGAAGCACACGAGGGAGCTTACCAAGGAGTGGTGCATCGCTCTACCCAAGAGACATGCACAGACCAACACTGGAACGTTGTGCTATGTTACTACGTCACTGGAACCGTCACCGTCGCAATTGCGCGTATAGCTGCTGCAACAATCGCTGCTACCACCGGTGTGACAGTGTTCACCATTATAGTAGAAACCGCTGCTACCGCTGCCTTGGACGTCGTTGTAACTGCTGTTACCATCAACCTTTAGCATTTTTCTACAAGTGTTCACTATCGTTACTACAGTACGCGCACACATAACAGGAACCAAGGAAAATAAGAAGTAGGGGAAGGATGACCCCTCATATTTTCGAATTAATTCGAATACGACCTAACGAGGATCATCATCGCCAACAGAAATCATCACAGATTACATACGCTACGCCTGAGCTGGCCACTATATGAGCAACGTTCGTCGTTTGACACGTTCACTGTCTTCCGAGGATCCCTTTACAATCATCAAAGTGGTCGCATCCACACTGATCTACCAAGCAGACAACGCTGACGTGCACAGACACGCGCATTTCCAAAGTGTGCACATTTCAAGGATGTGTTCACTTCCAAAGCGCACGTAGCTCCAACTTATGGTGTTCCCTGATCAATACTTGTCAAACGCACACATCGATGGCAAGCGCGCGTACCCGCGTCCTTACAACACACCTAAGTCATGGGTATACGAGAGTTCGACCTCTGACGACGCGCGAGTAAGAAACTAAATTGCATATTTCCTACGAAGGATGTTCCAACACTCGGCAATCAAAGGAAGCCTCAACACCGGGAGAAGAATATTGTGACACAACAACGCGCTCTGTTGCATCTGCACCCGACGCGTCCGTACAAATCCTGTATTTTTCAAAAAAATCCCCAACGGGGGCATGCGCTGACTACATCTATACGACGGAACCTCAAGGGCTCTAAATATCGTGTCGCGGTAATATAAAAGAGGGGGGGCACCACTCAAGTGACAACGCCACCACCATTGCGGAAGATAGGGATTCAGGAATGACTCCTATGTTATACACACGCCTGTGCTAAACCCATCACGTGAGAAAAGTTAGAGAATTATCTCCAACATCCAGCAAGTTTACCTTTGTTGAGCACATAAGAGGGTTCTACCACTCAAAACGTATGCTGTCAGCAAAACACTATCTTCGGCTACAACAAAGAAAATGAGAGGACTCCACCATTCTAACATCCCTCAATAGTTTATACAGCCGTCACATAGACACAACACCGTGAAGAGTCTAGAGTTTATGAAGAAACACATCAAGTAAACCAAGGCCTCATGGAAGTGAACACATGAAGCGTACAACGCAAAGAGTACACACACTCAACAACGTGCGACGCGTGTCCGAGAGGGGAAGGGTAACTCTTACCCACTCCTAGCAACAAACACACTTGCATCAAAAAGCAAGAAGAGAGGATAACGAATTTACAAGTCTTCCTCAAGTATGAGCACTGCCGCATGACAGTCTCCGAGAGACATGCTCAACACTCGACGCAAGAGTGGGGGCGTCTTGCTGAACCCCCTCATACAAGACACGACATCCCCCATACAAGATACAATCATTATACTCTATCAAGAAACAACGGTGCGACTACCAAGCGACTTGGGGGCACCAAGTTGACAAGTTTTCAACATTCCACCGAAGTGAAAAAGAGAATCGTTGCAAGAACATGCGGTACTGCTCCTCTAAGAAAATGCACCAACAAGGAATACAACTTTTCAACATCCTATACGGATTGGTCCCAAGAGGGAGACACCAAGCATCGTCCTCGAAGGATGATTCCTTCTACTTGAACAAGGTTCAGGTAACACGTGTTACTACCAAGGGTAATCCCAGGTATAAGGTAACAACTCTACAACAATACTTTTATGAATAAAGCAGACCACTCGAGTAGGATATCTACTCAGGGTAGCCTGATTTAGTCAAGGAAAAATCCAAGCTGAACGGAACAAACTAGTCGTGAATAGTCTGATCCAGTCATATTGGCATTGCAGGCGGTAGATACATATGAGGAGACTTATAACTCCATTTCATTCCCTAACCAATATATATGTCGAAGTGTTTCGACCAACTTGAGACAGGTTATATGTACATCCAAGAGATGTCTCAACCACAAACCTTATCTAGGGAACAACACTAGGTGGAGCTGTATGCAACACTCTTTGGAATTCTCTATCTATGGACATTCTACTTAGGCATTTAAGCCAAGTAACGGTCGCGTATATATCATTTGCATCATCGCAACAAGTCTCAAAATTAACTATAACTTGCGACATCTCGACGAGCATTCTACTCAAACATCGGCTCTTACCTAGGAAACAACACCAAGTAACAATTGTATATATACGTACGCATCACGCTAAGGAAGCATCGACGCGTATCGACTAAAGGACGCATACAACAATGCATAGTCTCTATTTATACATACATATCTACCAACACATTTAGAGGGGGATACCTGAAAAAGTTTCGCACCCGACGCGTCCGCACCTGTCGCGTCCACACCTAATGTGTCCGCACTTGTCGCGTCCGCACCTAACGCGTCCGTGCATAACGCATCCGCACCTAACGCGTCCGCACCTATCGCGTCTGCACCTGTCGTGTCCGCGCCTATCACGTCTGCACCCGTCGTGTCCGCACCTGACGCGTCCGCACCTATCACGTCCGCACATGGGAAAGTTTCCTACACAACCAAGGAGTCCTCGTATCAGGCTCCTTTACTCTATCTATTACATTCATTACTTGAAGGAGATTCATAACTCCATATATTTACAACTTTTTAATTGCAACAACTATCTAATGAAATCAATGTATTTTCATAGGTACATCACTACATCATACACACTACTTTGGAATTACGCAGTAACAAACTACGCGCATATTACTCGCTCAACAATACAAGTTATCGCGCTATGTATAACAATCGACTTATATTATACAACGTCCATATCTATTATCAGCATCAACAATGAGCATATAAACGCTATCTATATATAACGACGACTACTCAAAATAGCGTCGACAACACACTACATCTTGAGTTCAAACCAAGATTTATCTACAAGTGACATGCTGCGACATCCTCCTTGTGAGGGCAACCCCCATGTTCACAACTAAAAAAGGGCATGCTGCCAAATCCTCTTGTTAGAGGCAAATCCTCATGTTCATAGCCATTCCTTGAGTTTAAAGCAGGATGCGGCAACATTCAAAGGGACTGATCACCCCGACATGGCAGACGTCCTCTTGTTAGACGACAACCCCATGCTACTACAAAGTATGCTTCCCCAACGCGGGTTGATACAACATGGCGGACGTCCTCTTGTTAGACGAAAACCCCATGCTATTACAAAGTATGCTTCCCCAATGCGGGTTGATACATCATGGTGCGACATCCTCTCTATAGAGGGCAACCCCATGCTATTACAAAGTATGCTTCCCCATCGCGGGTTGATACACGCTAGCAGGAGCGCACCCTGTTTGAAAAACTCACCAAACTTACAAGTCGAGTCATGTACAACGATATTTTGCTCGTGAGTATATAACAGAATAAAACACACCAAATGCAGCAAGTAGTGTCTTGCCACAACGTCACCTTGGAGTGGACCAAGAGATGGGAAAAACTGCAAGTCGTTTTAAAGCGGTTTTGTGCAGCCCTTCTGGACTAACCATGGAGAGGTGCAGTAGCAACGTAAAGTAAGTACGGGTCTAACCATGGAAAGCTTTGCAACAACGTCACGCGGGGTGTGACCAACCGACGGATGGAAAAACACATAGTATAGAGCAAGTAGCGTCTTGCCACAACGTCGCCTTGAAATGGTTCAAGAGACGGTAAAAACTACAAGGCTTATTGATACGACCTCTGTTCCGCCCCTTGAGTTAACCAAGTTGAGGCGTAGTAGCATCACAAAGTATGTACGGGTCTAACCATGGAAAGCTTTGCAACAACGTCACGCGGGGTAGGCCCAACTGACGGATGGAAAAACGCATAGTATAGAACAAGTAGCGTCTTGTCACAACGTCGCCTTAGAGTGGAACTAAGAGACGGTATAAACTAATGTCTTGCCTAGCCAAGACGACTCTACTACATGCCAAGTGCCAGTGCCAAATGCCCTCGTGCCAGCGCCGAGTGCAATACTATCCCATGATCTTGCATGTTACTATCTATAAACACGACAAGTACTCAATACACTCATTACGCCATCCCTTGGATTTAAAACAAGATGGGCACTCATGACACTTAGCGATGTACGTCCTATGGTCACAGCTACGGATGTTATATCCACTACAATAAGGAGACTATGGTAACACAAGGTATGAAATACTACTAACGAGTTATCATGCATTTCTACTATGATCATGACATGTCTATTCGACAACGTCAAACGTATATATAAAAGGTTCAGGGAACAACACCCGCCGTAACCTCAACCCAGACATGGGGAACAACAATAATGCTTGGTAGAGCGAACACAGTCAACCTAGTACAGCATGCAAGTGGATACTCCACTCAACAACTACATAGCCTATACGGCCCTTACATACCCGCCTAGGCGGCATCTACATGCATAACCAACATGGCAATGCGCGACTATTCAGGGTAACAGTACATATATAATTATGGTACTAACACCTATACATATATATTATTCAATGCTTGCAGGACACACATGTCTATTCACATACTATATGAAGAGTTTCAAAGTTCGACCATTGTCGTGAACAATTCCACAATACCAAGCCAATATAAACAAGGGCTAACATCACACAAGTTGCGATTCAAACATCATCGTCAACAAACACAGTATTAGCACGATATGCAAATTGCACCTTGAGTGCACAAGGGTGCTACATGATTGGTAGCAGACTTAGCAAATATACCAAGTTGACCAAACGGAAGCACGGGGGCAAGAGTATACACACCCTGCATAAATCATACATCAAGACGACAACGCCTGTCTAGACGTCATCGCGGAATAATAGCGCACCTCCCTATCATCAGCAACCTTCTTGCGAAGGATAGTCATCTAGGATTCAAGAGAAACAACTCAAGTCTATCAAACAAAGTCATACGCCTTCAATCCAACAACCTTAGAATCCAAGCTGTGAACTTTCTTGTTCGCTCCAGCCATTGAATAACAAACAACATCATGCTTCTTGGAGAAAAAAATACAAAGATGAAGAGAGTGGTAACACCCACCACGATTTACAAATAGTTCCATTTTCAACAAGGAAAGAGAACAGAAGAACGCTCGAACAACCTATAACAGGAGTAAAGAATGATACTCACAAGGGTAAAGCAAGCAAGACACACGGGGGCAAAGCAAACATGCATACGCGCGACCCTTCAACACACGCGCGATTTCTTAGCAATACTACCATCAAAGAAGCAAACAAGAATGATAGATGCAACAAGTTCAATGGTAGATCAGCAACATAAGAAATATTCTCGCTCCAAGCGGCTCCTCCGCCGAGATTCGGTCCCTCGACACGGGGGCAGAAAGGGCAGACGGGCGATTCCAAGCCTCAACATCTTTGTCCCATAAATCCGAACTTGTGGGGAAGGCATCAGCTACACTCTTATATCTCAACATTCTCCCGGCCTCTTCGGCCTTGAACAACTCTGGGTCAAACTATGGATATTAGCCCGGCCACTTCGGCCTTGACCATCTTTGGGTCAAATATAATGGGCTTCACCATTTTTAGTAGGAGGTTTTTAATTTTCTTTTTTAAAACAGCGCCGCGGAGACTCGAACCTGCGCGCTCTGATACCATATAAAGAATAAGACGTGCGCCTTAACCAGTTGTCCCATAAGTCCGAACTTGTGGGGGAAGGCATCAGCTACACTCTTATATCTCAACAAAGAGCCTTCAACGACTTGCCACTAGCAGTAAACTCAGATCACTCGGAGTTGCTCGAGGGACGAATCTCGAAGTCAGATCACTTTATTCCTGATCAAGTAAGAGTATTGTTGACAATGACGACGCTAAGACGACCTCGATTCCGACTCGAACTCAGAAAAACAAGAAGATCACTATCTAACCAGGATCTGAAAAAAGTATCACTTCCAAGGGCAGCATACATGCGTCAACACCGGAGGAGGGCAACACATAGTTCACAAACTAAGTATGGAGTCATCAAGAGAACACGTGTGCGCCGACGCATTGAGAGAGGAGGCAACACCTCCCATTCAGAAACTAAAGATAGTAGCAACAAACATGGCATAGCGTGTTCATGCTTCGGCACGTCGACAGGAGGTGTAATAGCTCATCTCCAAATGCTAAGTGTAACTACCATGATCGCGAGGACGCGTACGCGCGTGTCGACATACCAGTGTAAGATCTACAAGATTAAGCGGCTATCATGTCCGCGCTTCTTTAAGCGGCTATCATGTCCACTCGTCTCCAAGCGGCTATCATATCCGCGCGTCTCGAAGTGTCTATCACGTCCGTGTATCGCCAAACGTCCCGTATGTTGGTGCGACATCCTATGTCTGCAAAATCAGCTAAGTACGGATGTGTACTCTGGAAGATACGCTTTGACAACTCAACTTACAAGGATGAACAACAACTTGATCACCGCCTGTATACGCAACAGTCATTTATGCAAGCACCAAGCAACGAACACTCTCCTGATGGAGATAACTACATACCTAAAGACTTGTTAGTCTCTATAAATCAAATAGCGAACATCCCTCTCGGGGGGCAACTCTATGTCGACATGGGCCTCGTCCCGACACCTACGTATATTACGTGATCTACGTGCGTCTACATGATACTATGCCTTTGCTTAAGGTAACAAGTGGTTACAACACACGCGCTAACTGCACGCGCATCAAACGCGTACATGACAGGTGACACGATTACATAATGCTACACCAATGCTTAATGACTACAATATATGCCTTAGCATGCTTGGGAAATTCTAAGTGTTCAAGATACTATACCACGCACGCTACGATCATGCATGCAACAAACGACGCGCGCAATGAACACACGTGCATTAATCATGCCACGACGCGTGTTCCTATTAGTTAAGAGAAGATTAAAATCAACTTCCACAACAATCATGTTTATGATATGAAGTGGACGCATGCATGAGTTGACGCCATGCTAGCCATTATACTAGTATGGTCATGGAGCTCAACTATCAAAGAATATTTTCTAAGTGTTCCACTATGTCAGCAGTCGACTGATAACAAGCGTCGACTATCAAGGAATATTTTCTAAGTGTTCCACCATGTCAGCAGTCGACTGATAACAAGCGTCGACTATCAAGGAATATTTTCTAAGTGTTCCACCATGTCAGCAGTCGACTGATAACAAGTGTGGACTATCAAGGAATATTTCTAAGTGTTCCACCATGTCAGCAGCTGACAGATAACAAGCGTCGACTATCAAGGAATATTTTCTAAGTGTTCCACCATATCAGCAGTCGACTGATAACAAGCGTCGACTATCAAGGAATATTTTCTAAGTGTTCCACCATGTCTGCAGTCGACAGATAACAAGCGTCGACTATCAAGGAATATTTCCTAAGTGTTCCACCATGTCAACAGTCGACAGATAACAAGCGTTGACTACCAAGGAATATTTTCTAAGTGTTCCACCATGTCAGCAGTCGACTGATAGCAAGCGAAAATTATCAAGAAATATTTTCTAAGTGTTTCACCATGATAGCAGACGACATATGACAAGTAGTAAACATCAACCATCAAGAAATATTCTCTAAGTGTTTTATCATAAAGGAGATAACAATGATCAACTATAAACAATCAACATCAAGCATGTTCAAAAACTATAGACACAGTCGGCAAAATATTCATAGGTAAATTCTCAGGTTAAATCATTATCGTAAAATTTTATCTCAGCAGTTCTCAAATCAGAAACAGAGGCTCAGATCTGAGCAATTCCTCGCCGAAGACGTGGCGGAGGGTAACGATCCATCAACGACAGCGGCATCGGCAACAGGGATTCCATCTCAGGCGATGTTGGATCACGATTGGAACTCCGGTACGGTCTTGACGGAAACCCGAAATCCTTCGCTCCACGTAATCCTGCAAGAAGGGAATAGACCGGGCGGTGACCCATAATCCCTCTCCGATGCTTAAATGAGAATCTCGTGGCAGGCAAGGCAAGCAAAAGTATCTGTATGTAAGTGCGTATATTTGATCTGAGGTAACCTCCTCCTTTATATAGGAGAGGAGTTACCCCAGTTACCTGATGAACTGCCAGGGCAGTTAACCGACGTTCAGCTTATCTCGGCCACTTGCCCACGTTCCGCTTATCTCGGGCCACTTCCCCACTACTCTGATAGTGGGCGTGTTTCTCAGCCTCAACCTCTGATAGCAAGTCCCGACGGATGTCGGGGACTCCAGAGTTATCTCCTTTGGTCACCGCTCGGGGCCCCTCGTCATCGGGACAGGGCCAGCATTCTCAGGGATTCAATATTGGAGCCTACTTAAAGGCATATCATCGGGGCCTACTTAAAGGAATATCATCGGGGCCTACTTAAAGGCATATCATCGGGAGCGTCCAGCTCGCATATCGGGACCGACCTTGTCGGGACCCTTCACCATCGGGGCCCATCTTGTCGGGACCCTTCGCATTAGTCTTCTTGACCTCTTTTAGGGCCCAGCGGGCCTATTCACCGTTTACTCGTCGTTAAAGGGCCTAACGGCTATAGCGAAACCCATCATTTGCCCCCAAGACATGAGGGACTTACAGTTCATCGTGTCTTTCAACTCCCGACCTCCCGATATCGGTATCGGAGGCTTTTCCCTTGACAAAATTTATTAACACGGATCTTCTCGTCCACGGTTCCTCGATACCTCGGGGATAGTCACCAAATCCGAGAAGACTCTTTGGTTACTCAGCCATTAAATGCAGCGGGTAACGAAGCGACGACTTGGGTTCTCGTGTCTGCTTTTTTTGAAAAAGCACTTTTCAGGCCGTTTCATCATTAACGTCTCTTTCCGTTCTGCCCCCTTTTATCTCAACGGCTCGGATTGAAACGTTTCGCCTTCAACGGTCCAGATTAGAATGTCCTTTCGACTATCCCTTCTCCTATAAAACCCTCAATTTTGGGCACTGTTCTTCTTTACCGTTTCACTCTCTGCGATTTCAAAAGCTCTGCAACTTCGAAAGCTCAAGTTCTTCTTCGGCTTCCTGTTTTCCGATTAGTCTTCCGGCGACCGTTAAGATCATCCTTTTCGCTCCGATTCATCATGTCTGGTAAGACTTCCTTCTCTGATGTTAGCGTAGCTTTTCCCTTGTCTTTGATCAGTTTGCTTGCATTTTTCCGAAAACCCACCACGCCTTTTCTTGCCATGGCTAATTTTCAGACAGCGGATCCAGTTCTGAGGGGAGAAAACCCTTCAACTTCGATTATGCACCCAATGAAATCTCGGTGACTGCTTATGATGCAGCTCTCCGAGAAGGATGCATCGCCTTAACCTGGGAGCCCCGCCTTCCTTACTCTCGCCACCGTGCCTTGAGCGACCCTATGGTCACTCGTCCCGAGGAAGGGGAGGTATTTGTCTCCACCGGACAAATATCGGCAGGAATCCGATTCCCCTTTTGTGGGAATTTGGTCGAGATGTGCGCCCATTACAAGACGCATCCGACTACCTTCTCCCCCCACGCCATCCGCGTGTGGAATGCTTTTCAAGTCCTCTGCTTCCGACAAAAGTGGGTCTACAGCCTCCAACTCTTCCGGGCCTTCTACGGAATGAAGTGCAACGAGGCTGGGGTTTGCGCCTTCTATCCTCGGATGCCTAAATGGAATAAGCAGCAGCTTGCGCGGTGTAGTTGGACCAAGCGACACCTGGAAGGCTGTCAAGGGTCGGGGGCTCCTCATTGACACAGGGTTCGACAACAGCGGGTGGAAGAGGAGCTACTTCTTCATTAAGAACAGTTCTATCCCATGGCCCTGATGGGAGGTTGAAGCGGACTCTCCTCCCGCTTATCACACCTATTCCGATGGAAGATTTCCATATCCTTCACTGCATCCAGCTTTACCGTTGGGGGAAATCTTACACTCCCCTCGACGCTAACTCCCTCAAGGAGCGGGGCCTGGTGGATGCCGGGATCCGCCTCCTCGATATGATCTCCGGGGGTCAACTCCACGACGGCCCCTCCGATATGGTTCCTTGGGTAATATTTCTGATCATGTCTCTGTTTTCCATTGTTTGCAGCTAAGAAGGTATCACTGCTGACCAATCTCCTCCTTAAGCAGGGTGAGACCGACGCTGTCCAGCGCCCCGCGCGGAAGAGGAAGTCGGCAAAGAAGGCCACCGCTTCGTCGGCATCTCCCTCCGCGGAGAGGACTAAGCGGACCCGAGTAGAGGAGATGGACAAGCTCTTCAATGTCCAAAATGCCGAAGAAGGTAAACAGCTCCGCCTAGCTATTAAGTCGTATAGGAAGCAAATTCCCAAGGAGTTAATCCCCTCCAGCAAGGAAGCCAGAATCAGAGAGATCAAACGCATCCTCCGAGGGGAAACTCTTCGCATCCTCAAAGCGGGTTACTACAACTACCACGGGAAAGACCAATACCTCTCCCGGCGCGTCTTTTTGTGTAAGGATCCTGACCAACTTCCTGACTATCTTTCTGAAGCATCTCATCCTCCAGGTGCAGGTCACTCGGGAACTCAGTCGGGGGCTGGAGTTTCAGCAGGGGAACCACTTTCCGGTGCTCAAGTTGGAGAGGGTCTCCCTCAACTTCCTGCCCCGATGGGATCGGGGGCTGAAGAAACCCCGACAAGCGATCAGTTTTGTCGGGTGGAAGATCTGGACTCCTTCGAGGAGACAAACGAAGGCCTCGCCTTGGTTCGTCGTCGGGGGACGAGGCAGTCCCCACTGAAGCCAACCTCCAGGGGGCTGCCCCCCTCACCTCCTTCGCAGCAGCACTCGCCCATTCACAGCTTGACTCCCTCTGGGTCCCAGGGCGACTCGGAGATGCGCACCTCCATGACTCCAGTCGGTCCTCCTCCTCTCCCCTTGGACGGGAGCTTCTACAAGGTCTACGACCCCGACCAGGAGGCGGCTCCCTGGACCCCGATCCAGACGCTGCAAGGGGTCCAGCTCCGACAGGGTGATACATACCCGGAGCTGGGTCTGCATTTGGTGGCAGGCTCGGTTCTGTCGTCTCTGAAGCTTCCGCTCTCCCTGGATCGGGAGGACATCCGCGCGGATATCCGTGGAATGGCCATTCGTCGGGTGGAGGTAAGGTTCCTATTTTCACCCTTTAATCGATAAGGCAGGATACTCATGTGCTAACCTTTTCATCTTTTCTTCGCAGGAGATGGCGGACATAAACCGCTGCTTCGGGTACATCCCGGCCCTCGAGGAGGCTCTGGAGCAGGAGCGGGCCAAGGGGGCTCCCGCGGTTGTAGCCAAGCTCGAGGAGGATCTCGCCGTCTCCGAGTCTTCGAGGGGAAAATTGGCTAAGGAGCAGGCCCTCCTTAATCGAAAGACTCGGGACCTCCAAAAGCAGGTTCAAGACTTCGAGGGGCTGCTGAAGCGGGAGCAGCAGGAGCGGAAAAAGGATGCAGAGGCTCGGGACAGACTTGTCCTCGAGAAGAAGGCTCTGGAAGACGCCAAGGCGGGGCTGGAGCGGGAAATTGCTGAGATCCCTGCCAAGCTGGCCGAGGCTGAAACCAAGGGTCGGGAAGATTATCGGGGCTCTGAGGACTTCCAAGATGACGCGGTGAAATTCTGCACCACGGAGGTGGAGAACACCCTCTTCAACGCGGTCGAGGAGCTCCATCTGGAGTATGGCGACGCCATTAATTTCGATAAGTCTGCGACTCTCGCCCCCTTTGCGAAGAGGTATTTCGACCTCTCGGACGAGAGTGATGAGGGCAACACCCCCGCGGGTATTGAAGACGTGGCGGAGCTTCCAAGTGCCGATCTCCCGACAGTTGATCCCCCGATAATCGACCCTCCAGCAACTGAACCTTCACCGACTGACCTCCAAGGGTCCGATCCTGTGGAGCCTTCTGCCACAGATCTCGTGGATCCTGCTTCCGCCGCTGCTGACAAGGACCAAGCTTAATGCTCTATCTTTATAGTCCTTGTAATTTTTCTCTCCTTGTAATGAATCCTCGGGCCTTTAAGCCCTCACAAATATCAACCTATTTTGGTTCCAATTTATCGTTGCACTTCTTAAAGCGACTTAACTATGCCACTTAAGGCGATTTAGCACGTCACCTAAGACATTTCAACACATCACTTAAGACGATTTAGCCCACACCACTTAAGGCGATTTAATCGTGCCAACTAAGGAAATTCAATTCGCACCACCTAAGGCGACTTAGCCACAGTTAGAATAAATCTAAGAACCACGCACCACTTAATGCGACTTTGCCACTTAAGGCCACTTACTTGCACCACTTAAGGCGACTTAACAACACTTAGAATAAATCTAAGAACAATCTGATCGGAAGCAACCTCTTTATTCATTGATGGCTCAAAATCTGCTTACATCGAATCAAACGATCGATAACTTGCACCACTTAAGGCGACTTAATAACATCGTGCACCACTGAAGGCGACTTAATAACATCGTGCACCACTTAAGGCGACTTAATAACATCGTGCACCACTGAAGGCGACTTAATATCAAACATGACATTTTTCAAGTGTTCACCACTGAAAGAATGCCTTAATACTCTGCCATCGAGGTCTTCCAACTTATACGCATTTGGAGCTGGTATCCCCACGACCTTATAAGGTCCTTCCCATTTTGGCGACATCTTGTTGATCCGATCCTAAAGGGTGAACTCGTTTTGACGCCAAACCAGTTCTCCGACAAAAAACTGTCGGGACTTAACTCGCCGATTGTAATATCTGGCCGTCGCCAAACGCATTCGAGCCTGGACTTCATCGGCATCCCGCCTCTTTTCTTCGAGCAAGTCCAATTCCAGACGTCTCATTTCATCATTCGTCAAAGGCTCGTAGTACCTCATCCGATGGGACGCCACAACTATTTCCACGGGAGCAACAGCCTCCGTGCCATAAACAAGGCCAAACGGAGTCTCCCCAGTTGATCGTTTGGGTGTCGTTCTAACAGCCTAAAGCACATTTTCCAGCTCGTTCAGCCATTTGCCCTTCAAGGCATAGACCCTTTTCTTCAGGCCATCCATCACGATTTTGTTGGCTGACTCCACCTGTCCATTAGTTTGAGCATGATGGACAGAGGCTGTCCGATGCTCGATATTCAGCTCCTCCAGATGCTCCTTCACTTGAGCCCCGTTAAACAGAGGACCATTATCGCTGATCAACACCTTAGGAATCCCGTATCTGGATATAATATGGATCTGGAGAAACTTGACGATTTGGTTCCCCGTCGTCTTGGCCAATGCCTTAGCTTCTATCCATTTTGAGAAATAATCAATGGCTATAAGCAAATATTTGCACTGACCATTTTGCTTGTGGGAGGGGTCCCACCAAGTCGATACCCCACTGCGCGAAAGGCCAAGCACTCTTGATGGACGTCAGATTAGCAGCCGGAGCCACGATATTCGGGGCATACCTCTGGCACGCGTCACAAGATCGGACTAACATCGTCGCATCCTTGCTCATCGAAGGCCAGTAATAGCCCAAATTCAGCACTTTCCTCGCAATGGATCGGGCCCCTTCGTGACAAGCCGCGACCCCTTCGTGCACCTCCCTAAGGATCCGACTTGCGTCGGGCTCAGCCACACATTTCAAGTAAGGAGTTGAGAAACACCCCATTTTGTATAGCTGATTGTCCACCACCACGTAATTAACCGCGATCCGGCGTATCCTGTCAGCTGCTACATCATCATCGGGGACTGCCCCCGTGGTCAGGTACGCGACTATCGGGGTCATCCAAGTGGGCTCCTCCTCCGATCCTGCTTCAATGGCACACACCTCCGATGGATCGGTGGTCGACAAGATCACCTTCTCCAAGAAGTGCACCTTCCGATTTTCCTCGAGGGGTGCCCCCAAGGCAAATTTGCTCAAGGCATCCGCTTCCGCGTTTTCCTCCCTCGGGAATGCCTCAATATCAAAACTTTTGAAACTCTCCTTCAAGACTTGCACCTCACGAAGGTACTTTCTCATCACCGGGCTCTTTGCCTCATATCGTCCTTGGACTTGATTCACAATCAGGTTAGCGTCACATTTCACCCTTAAGTGACCAACTCCCGTACATTTGGCAATTTTGAGGCCTGTGATAAGAGCCTCATACTCAGCTTCATTGTTGGTGGCCCTAAACGTTAAGACCAAAGCATATCGAAGGGGCTCGCCTCCGCCTGGTGGTATCAATACGAACCCTGCTCCTGATCCGTTTGAACTCGAAGAGCCATCAGTGTACATTTCCCAAGTATTTTCCTCATTTGGCTGTTCTGATTGCTCTGCCATTTCTGGTTGCTCTACTATCGGGACCTCCATGGTTGCCCCCTCTACAGGACCCGCTTCTTCTAGTTCGGGGGCTGTAGACTCTGCTATGAAATCCGCCAACGTCTGACCTTTAATAGCCGTTCTCGGAGCAAAGTGAATGCGGAACTCACTAAGCTCGACTGCCCATCTCACTAATCTCCCCGACGCATCAGGTCGGTTCAAAAAATGCTTCAAAGGCTGATTCGTCAACACAGTAATCTCATGCGCATGGAAGTAAGGCCTCAGCTTCCGAGCAGTAATGATCAACGCAAAAAGATACTTCTCAACGGCGGGATAATTCATTTCATATTTGGCAAACGCCTTGCTTACATAATAAACGGGGACTTGGTTACCCTCGACAATCTTCACTAACACAGAGCTAATAGCAAACTCAGAAACAGCCAAATATAGATAGAGCGGCTTGCCTGGAATCGGTTTCGCCAATGGTGGGAGGGTGCGGAGGTGCTGCTTGAGTGCCTGGAATGCCTCTTCACACTTGGCAGTCCACTCAAATTTCTTGTTGGCCAACAGCACTTCTAAAAATGGCATGAATCGGTCGCTTGTCTTAGACAGGAAGCGATTCATTGCAGCTAGTCGGGCATTCAGCACTTGCACCTCCCGATGATTTTTCGGAGAATGAATTTCTTGGGTTGGTTGGGTTCATGTATTCCTAAAACCGAGCAGTCTCTTTCTCGCTGAAATAAAAGCATCGCCACATCTCCATAAAGAAGATACGATCGTGACAAGGGTGGAAGAAGACGGACAATAGCGGTGTCTACGGTCGTTTTCTCATCTATTATCTCCTTTGCGATTATTATTTTCTCATCCTTCTGATGTTTCTCACGAGTTCAGCCAGGTATCCTCAAGCCAATCTGTAAGTAAAAGAACTCCGCAAGAAATTTTTTTTTGTTTCTGATGGTGAATGTTTAACATTTTTTTCTCCTCCATAAAGATCGTGTCCTGAAGACTGTAAAAGACTAATTTCTTAGCTGCATCAAAGTATTATTATCCTTACCGAATCTGCTTCTTTGTTTCCACCCTAGGACCGACGGTTAAATTCCATAGAAGGGATCAGGGGTTGGAAATAAAAAAAACACACCAGGTATGATCATATAGTTCAATGTTTCAATTTTTCCATAAACATTTGTAAATCGGTGCTACTAAGGAACGAAGATCGTCAGTTGCCAATGTTATGTCATTGTGTTTTTTATTTCTATCATTTTTTAGCTTTGATTATTTTCATCTTTATTTGATTGACTGATTCATCGTTGATATTTGTTGTCTCCTTTTTTTTTCCATCAATATTTATTTTCATCTATGTTTGATAATGTCTATTGTCAAGTCCTGTTCCTATTTATGTATTTTTGATGTGTCAAGTTGTCTACTTTCTTTTACTTTTTCTTGATTGAGTGATATTAGTGGTAATTCGATTTAAATTAATTCAAAATGAAATTTATTTCTTTGTCGTCTTTCGGTCGATCATTCACCATGATTTACCTTAATAATATAGATTCTACAATTCTAGAAATGCAGTTTTTTTCTCTTTGATTATATGTAGTTAGGAATTTATCAAAATTTAGGTGAAATAAATTTTCTAAGCATAAAACGATTCACACATTGTGGTTTGATATTTAGATATCTGAATTGAGTTATATATATATATATCTTCATACATATTTTAATAATATGCTTTTGTTAATGCAATATGTGATTTTTTGGTCTATCAATTCGTAACCAATCCTCTTATAAGCCACTAACGATATTTTGTGGTTTGATATTTGGATATCTGAATTGAGTTACTGGCCCCAAAACAATAATCAAATGGAAGAGTTAATGTTATCACTCTGGATATTTAAAGCACGCCCGCTGAATAGAAAGGTTGGTGCTCATTTTTTGGATCAAAATTATTGTTGGATATGCAGATCTTGAGAATTTCCACTTTCTTAAAAGAGCGCCCCGAAGTCCAGAATTTGAAGTTCTTCTATTGAATTTTCAGCTGGCCTGTGTTTGTCTTCTACTTTGCTATTTGGAAATTACATTGTGAAAGGTCCAGAGCTATATTTGAGCATTATGGATTTGTTTCTATAGTTATAAGGCCTGCTACAAATGTCTTAAAATGATTTTGCTTCTAGATACGACTCCTCTATACGCAGTAAAACATTCTGTGTTCAGTGATTCTTTTGCAACTCTATCTCTTTCAAACAAAATTTCGAGCATATGAGAATGAATATAATCCCTTCATTCGTTTACATTAATTGATTGGTTGATGCAGGTACACGGTGATTATAACGAAGATTTTGGGGGTCAAGTTTGATTATAAACTCTATAAAGCAATTTTACTCCTAATTTGTCTTCCATATGTAAAAATGAGCTAACATCATATCAACTTTTTATGCATGTTTCTGTTTAGCATGAAAATTTCTTGACTGACCAACAAAAACTTCTACTATTTGTATATCTAACCGGGGACTGTGTTAAGTGTTAAGCTAGATATTGCATCAGCAATGTGGTGCTTCTATCCATCCTCAGAAAAGGTAACTTTGCTGCTTTCCTCTAATAATTGTTGGATTTAGATTGTGTCGGTCATGATTGATATCGATGATTTGCATGAATCTTAAATGTAAAGTATTTATGTCTTTTCTTTGGAAGATAAACCATAGACCCCATATTCCATGAGTTAATCGGTAATTGAAGAAGAAAAAAAAAAGTCGTACCTTACCGAACTCTATCAATACTAGCTAGAAACTTGCATTGAAACTGTTGATTATCTCTCTCAATCATATATATATATATATATATATATATATACTAGTTATTAACGCGTGCGTTGCACGCGTATCGATTGTCTAAGTTTCAAGATACATAATTTATCTTAAGTTTTCTAATATGATATTATTTAATTAATACATGGTCAAGTTAATGGTTGCGAGAAATGAATATGTATGATAAAAAAAAAACGACACAATATAGTTCAAAATGGGAAAAACAGAAGAGGTTAATTAGGTACAAAATTAACTATTGTTTCAGTTACGGTACTAAATTAGCCTTACAAGTATATACATTTACAGTTAGAACTAATACAGAGTTGGATCGCGCATGACGTGGGTTATTAACGACAAAGTTGTATCTAACTCATCAACTTGAGGAGTGAAGATTGTAAACCAGTTCTTAACTACTTAGAGTCATCGGTGATCGGTGAAGCAGTTTAACCTATACAAACGTAACTATATACTTTCCTTGCAATTTTATACCATAATACCAACAAAAATCGATTTAACGCTAAATGAAATTCAATTCATTAAAATATAAATTTTATACTTAACTTTACGTCAATTACTTATTTAACTACTTATTAGGTTGTACACAATTCGTTTGAACTGATAGGCGGAAGAACTAAATTAATAGTTCGAGACCTTAAATGTTGGACGATGTGTAATTTATCTGTAAGGTCAAATTTCAAGAACTGTGGTTGACCCATATTTTGACACTTTATATGATTTGACAATTGACTAATATATGTGATACAAAAAATCTCAACATGTACTCAAAATTTGCACGAGTTGAGTACATATCCTTCTTTCAAGGTAACTCAAATTTATAGGTATATTGTATTAAGAAGTCAATGATAATTAATGTAGGATATCAGTTAAGCGACCTTAACTAAAAAAAATAATGCAATTTAACTAATGAAAATTTTAGTAATTCTCAAATATAGTAGGGACTAAATCATCAATTTTTTAAATCACCAATGTCATAAGTTTATACTTGAATTCGCCTTAACTATCTATTCAACTACTAATTATGATATACCTATTATGATTGAATTTACAATCACAAGAACTAAATTAATAATTCAATCCATTAAGTAACATGTTATATGTAAAGTCAAACTTCAAGAACCACATTTGATTTATATGTTGAAATGTTATTATATGAGTTGACAAGTGACTGATTTATGCGATACAAAATGTCAACAGGAGGAACATCCCCAAATCTGGGATATGGTGAATAGAAAAATGCATGCACCCGACATTTTAACATACTGAATGCGTATCATATGTCAATGACTCAATGTCGACTCTAATTGATAAGTATATTAGATTTAGAAGTTAACAGTAACTACAGTGACCTGTCAATTAAGTGAACTTAAAAAATAAAAATAATCAAATTTAACTAAATGATTTTTTTAGTAATAGTAAAGATAAAAATATATGGGTCTTAGAGATAATAAGGACCAATTCACCAATTTTATAAAAATATGGAAACTAAATATAGTATAATAATAATAAAATAACAATAAAAATAATAATAAAAATGTTCAAAAGGTACCTATTGGGGGTGAGGACAACCTTCACATTTTATATTGGCATAAAGATATATATATATATATTTCCTGAAAATACACCATGATGCGGTTTGCATGATCATGTTGATTATCTCACTCAATCATTTATTTTTGAGTAAAATTTAGACAGGGTTCTGCAGGTGCAGTTTATTTGATAAGAAGGTTTGGATATCAAAAAACCATATCAGCCACAGGGATATACTATCCTCTGGCATGATATCCACATTAGCATGGCAATCCCTCCTCCTGATTAATTATGGGCAACCACCATCACAGCAGCAACAGTATGCTGGTTTGTAAATCACAGCATGCGTGGGGTTTATTGCTTTTTTCACCAGATTGAAAACATAGAACTAGTAGAAGTTAGAAGGGGGTGAGGAAAAAAAAGGGAGCAGAGAATTGGAAGGAGATAATTGGTGACAAATATATTTTTCATTTATGCATATCCAAATATCATGTTGTTACCATATGAGAAAAACAGTAATGATAGGAGTTCCGACACTCCAGTAAAGACTTTGCAAAAGTTTAACGGTGTAAACCCATTATTAGATTGGTTTTGTCCTATAATTTAGCCAGACAAGTATTTCATGAAATCACTCCACTTCCATTGGATTCTTGGCACTGTATAGTTTGTTTTCCTTTACGCTAAGATTTTGAATCATGTCAGTTCTTAACTAGCAAATATAATGATTTTTGCCAAATTGACCTTTTTGGGTTCTATGCTATATTGATTTCTTTTTTATACCAACTCTGGGTAATATTTATATTGTGTATAACATTCTAGCAGGAAATTTTTTCCACTCTAAACCAATCATTTTTTCACAGCATTATTTCTATAATATATAATAAGGGGTTAAAGGTACTTTTGGTGCTACATTTTGACCAGTGTAGTGTTTTGGTGCCATGTGTTTTATTTTTGTAGACTTTTTGTGCCATATTTTGAGATGTTGTATGTTTTTTGTGCTTCCGTTAGTCAACAATTAGTTGACCGTTAAATACTATTATTTTGTTCAATTTAGTCCTTAAATTTATATTTCTAAAATTTAATATTTACAATTTAGTCTCTATTGTTTGCTCAAGTCACCGCTCAAGGTCGCCGGTCACCGCCCAAGGTCGCCGGCCACCACCCACCACCTCCAAAACCACCGACCACCACTAAAAGGGCCGGCCACCACCACTTAGGGTCGGAAACCACCCCAATTGGTGGTGGCCGGCCCCAATTGGTGGTGGCTGGCCCCAATTAGTAGTGGCCGACCCCAATTGGTGGTGGCCACCTCAATCGGTCCAGCCACCACCAATTAGTGGTAGCTACAGCCTTAATCGAGGTCGGCCACAACCAATTGGGGACGCCGGCCCTGATTGGGGCCACAGAGGGCTCCGACTTAGCCCTCTGTGACTCAATCCGAGCCTGAGGACTCCAGTTCGGGGCCCCCCGTGGCTCCGGTCGGAGCCATAAAGCCCCGACCAGAGCGAAGACCGGAGCCACAGAGAGCTCCGACTGAGCCCTCTGTGGCTCAATCGGAGCCAGGGGCCCCGAACTGGAGCTCTCTAACTCCGATTGAGCCACATAGGGCTCAGTTAGAGCCCTCTGTTCTTCTAATCGGGATCGGCGGCCCCAATTGGTGGCGGCTAGCCCCGATTAGGGATGTAGCCACCACCAATTGGGGCCGGCCACCACCAATAGGGGTGGTTTCCGGCCCAAGTGGTGGTGACCGACCCTTTCTTGGTGGTCGGCAGTTTTGGTGGTGGTGGGTGGTGGCCGACGGTCTTGTGCGGTGACTTTAGTAAACAATAGAGACTAAATTATAAATTTAAATGTTAGAAATATAAATTTGAGGACTAAATTGAACAAAATAAAAGTATTTAACGTTCAAACTAACTGTTGACTAACGGAAGCACTAAAAACTTACAACATCTCAAACATGTGGCATCAAAAGCCTACAAAATTAAACATATGACACGAAAAGTCTACACTTGTCAAACATGTGACACCATAAGTACATTTAACCCTATAATAAAACACAATTAATCATGATAATAAATAAACAAAAAAATAACTAAAATTAAGTAAAATAATCCAAAATTCAATTTGGCATAATTATAATAATAATAATTTAAAACTCAATTTAGTTAACATGGTTACACTAGGATTTAGAATAGTCATTGACAACATTGTAGGCCTATAGATTGGACTTAGCCGTTTTTTTTTTTTTTTTTTTTCTTAGCCGTTGATGTTGCTATCATCTAAGTTATGTCTTTTCACTTCAATATAAAATAGACATTAACTATACAACCCTTAACACTTCTCCTCAAAATCAGAACCCTTTCGTCCGGCCCCTCCCGTAACAATTTAGAGTTTTACTGTGATATGCTTTAGGAGTTCCAAAATGCATTATTATGTATTTACATATGTATTTGCATATGTGATCGATTTTCATAAATAGCAAACTAAATTACAATTTCGCACGCACAATACTTCGACAAATCTTTAAGAAAATACAAGGGGATGTCAATATTTAAAAAAAAAAAAAAAAAACAAGAATATAAATTAAGTGAAACCTGAAAATAGGCTGCAATAAACTTGCTGCATCATTGTGTAGGTGTTGTGAACGTTCATATTTACCCATAATAAAATAGGCTTGCAATACACTTGTTGCATGACAAGTCTAAAACTAAAAAAGTCGGACAAAATTTCAATCTTTCACATACATGTTAATGTTAATAGCTTAGTAGGTTGCCCCGTGCGTAATGTGGGGTCAACACCTAGTTTTAAAATAATATGAACTGCTTCAATTGTCTTATTTACCATGTTTCTACGTAGAAAAACTGCAAATAACTCATCACCCATGCACCCACGACCTACTCATTTTCCAACCCACCATTCCACTCACTTAGTAACCGTTTTTAGTAGTAATCACCAACAACGGACTTCACCGGCGATACCGTGGTAACCGTTCGTCGGAAACTCTTTTCCGGCAACAAAAATGAAAATTTACTTAAACAAATGTGAGCTCGTTGTTGCGGCCATGGCCGCCACGTTTCAGAGGTGGTCGTCGCCTCTATCCATACTATGGCTACTTGACCAAGTCGCAAAGATGGCCACACGAACGGAACAAAATGGAGTGGATATTTTGCGGCCAGGCTCGGCCACGAATTTTCGTCGGGTTCATCGAGGGTTCGTCGGGGATTTGAAGCCCACATGACCAAAAACCTACTGGAGTGAAAATAAGCAACTAACACTCACTAATGGAGGGAGAGACACATCCGAAAATGGGCGGAGTAACAAAACTCTGAAAATCTTCGTAACATAGGCACCACCGTCATAACAACGATGCCGGAGCCGGAAACCGAACCTTCGTTTTTTATGCCAATGTAGGAATTCGAACTACATGCACGCTAAACACACACGTTAGTAAGACATGAGATCGTAAGTATGGAAACGATACTTACTTTGTTCGGTGCGGAGATGTGCGTTTGCGGAAGCGTAGTTCGTCAGCGGCAGTTCAGAATCACAACGGGATGCCGGTCGGAGTGGATAGGTCACTTGAGCGGATGGCACTTCGGTCTCCATAGTTGACGACCCTCAGATTAGAACCTAGAGTACTTTAGAATATCGGGAGTTTGGATCGTGAGGAACTGTAAGTTTCCTTTTTGCACACCATAGGCCTAACATATTACTCTATTCATAGGTATGGGAGAGGGACGAGTGGTAACCAACTTTCGGGACTCGACACTTTGGTCCCCCCTCTATCCGCAACTCACACGAGCACCCCTTATGGGTGCATTTTCTACAAAAAAAAAAAAAAAAAATACTGACAGTTTAAAAGCATCAAAACACTACAAAATCAATCGATGCTAGGTCGAAGTGTCACCAAACAAAGTAGCACTAAGATTTACTTGATTCTTGAAAGTGTCGCCTATATCAAAAGATAACGACGCTTCAAAAAGCGTCAACATAAGGCTAAATTGGCCTAGCCATCGTTCGACCCATGGCTAGGCTGGACCACGGCTAGGGTCGCCGGACCTTGGTGACCCTAGTCATGGTCCAACCAAGCCATGGGTTGGACCATGACTAGGTCAATTTAGCCCTAGGATGCGGTTGAAAATGTTTAGGGGCTGAATTGCAAAAATAAAAAGTTAGGACAATAATTTGAGAACTAAACTTAACAAAATATAAATTTGGTGCTAGGAAAATGCAAGTCAAGTGACTATTTAACGGTCAAACTTAACTATTGACTAACAGATGCACCGAAAATGTACAAGTTGCAAACGTAATGCACCAAAAGTATACAAAAAAAGATGTTGCACTCAAAGCCAAAAATCGTCAAACATGTTGTACTAAAATACCTATAAACCCTAAAATAAAAACAACTGATGCTACTACTAAGCGTTGCCGATGTTTGCACGCGAGTTTCCTATGTGGGCTTATTCTTCTCGACCTTCTCCTTTGTGGGCTTCTTCTTCCCGGACTTCTACTTCGTGGGCTTCTTCCTTCTCGGATCCTCGCTTCCTCTCCTTGGGTACCTGCAAATGGGCACCAGGGGGAGCCCGGAAAGCCCACTCTGAAGCTTAAGTGAGTATGCGCTTTAGAGATAGGTAGTGAGCTTAGAGAGAGAGAGATTACTTTCAAATGAGGAGAGGAGGTCTCTATTTATAGAGTTCCTATTGAACCGCACCGGTTCCAGTGGTTTTCTGGTCCGGTTGTGGCAGGTTCATAATATAAGTTTGCCTTGACCGTAAATAAGGTGCATTTGACCTTGGTTCGATCGTAGATAGGTTTAACATGGCTAAGTGTTGGTATGTGGCCTCCAAGGGAGAGCCCCGGGCGAAATATCGTTTAGGGGTGGGGGTCCGGACGAGGGGGATTCGTCCGGTCGGAGGGGAGGTACCCGGCCGGGTACCCTTAAGGTCTTGCTCGGGCTACTCGATCAAGCGGGCCCTATACTCGCTTGGGCAATATTCCGTAGAAAATAGAGTCAAGAAAAGGTTAAACCATTCCTTGACTCGGGGGAAAATGTTGGATATACGCCCAAGCTATCACTAATTAGACCCGATAAATGGGCCATAACCGAATATAATTCGAAACATGGAAAACGGACACCCGAGGCCTAGCACGTAGGCCCGAAAAACACCTGAGTGGCGAAAACAACTGGGGAAGGCCCCGAGTGGAAAAACCACTCGGGAGCAACCCAAGCAAGGGGCCCATTGCTTGGGTTACCCGAGCAAGGAAACCTTGCTCGAGTAACCCGAGCAAGACCTTAGGAGTACCCAGCCGGGTACCTCCCTCCATCTGGACGAGTCCCCCTCGTCCGGACCCCACCCCCGGATGATATTTTGCCCTGAGCTCACCCTTGGAGGCCACATACCAACACTTAGCCATGTTAAACCTATCTACGGCCGAACCAGGGTCAAATGCTCATCGTCTACGGTCAATGCCAACTTATATTACGAACTTGCCACAACCAGACAAGGAAACGACTGGAACTGGGGCGGTTCAATAGGAACTCTATAAATAGAGACCTCCTCTCCTCATTTGAAGGTAATCTCTCACTCTCTCTCTAAGCTGACTACCTCTCTCTAAAGCTCATACTCACTTAAGCTTCGGAGTGGGCTTACCGGGACCCCCCCGGTGCCATTTGTAGGTACCCAAGGAGAGGAAGAGAGGATCCGAGATGGAAGAAGCCCACGAAGTAGAAGTCCGGGAAGAAAAAGCCCACGAAGGAGAAGGCCGAGAAGAGGAAGCCCACAGGAAACTCGTGTGCAAGCACTGGCGCCGTCTACTAGACTCGAACAAGAAGCACGTAGCTACTACCTGCGATCGATGGCAACAACTAGGAGGCAAGTTGGGGGGGCCGAGCAGACAGTTGCCCGTGGGAGGAAACAACCAAGCACCTGCGGGGGAGAATAGGCAAGTTCTAGTGGTAAGCCAGCAGGCAACCATTGAAGAGAGTGGGAGGGAGTAAGGAACGAGGAACATCCACTTCCTGAGGAACAAAACCCCTCAACAAATGCCCGCCCAGAACCAACGACAACCCCAGCCACCCCAACAAGCAAGAACAAACCCCCATACATACAACATCACGCCCGAACTAATGGCGGCATTGGAGGAAATGCTAGAAAGACTAGAGCGTTTGAGGGTGCACCTATGGCAGGAGAAGCCAAGGTACTAAGCATCACCTCCAAGGTCGATGAGGGGGGGGGGGGGCACCGGAAGGCATACTCTAACTCTTTGAACCAGCAATCCCAAGGAAAGGGGTATCACCAACAGAGAAACCCCAACTACCAGGCAAACAATGGCCAAAGATATACTGGACCACTACATCAGAATGGCCAAGGGTATGTTGGACCCCAATATGGCCAAGGGTATGCTGAACCCAAGAACGGCCAAGGATATGTTGGGTCGCAAAATGGCCAATGGTACGTTGGACCCCAGAACGGCTATGGGTATGCCGGACCTCAGAACGGCCAAGGGCATGTTGAGCCCCAAAACAACCAACAAAATGTTGGTCCTCAAAATGAAAGGCAGCAGAACGTGGCAACAATAGCTCTCACAAAGGAGGAGATCGAAGAGCTAATAGCTAAGAATATCAAGGATTTGAAGGGAAGAGCAATGCACAAATTAAGCGACAGGGCCTCACACCCTTTCAGTCAGGAGCTAATCAATGCAATGGTCCTACCGAACGTCATAGCGTGTCAAATCCTAGACTATGTCGAAAGGAGACCCAATTCATCATATCCAGAAGCACGAATCATCACTCTTGGTAAGAACGGCGGTTGAGGACCACTATGCAATGCTATTCCCATCGATCTTAGCATGGAACACCTCATACTGGTTCTTTAGTCTACCCCAGGCATCAATAGCCTCATGGCCAGATCTGAAGGATAAGTTCATCCGACTATACTTAGGGGAGAGACAACTCCTAAAGGGCGACTCAGCACTGAACGATGTGAAGCAAGGATATGATGAAACGTTGGCAAGCTACTACACAATGGTCAATCAGAACATCTCCGACATAGCGACAGAGCTCGCGGAAAGGGAGATAGTGCGTGCTTTCGTAAGGAACCTAGATTTGGAGCGCGCACGCTCAAATCGAAAGAAGGGTTATGAAGCACATGCAAATTACAACAACAAACTAGCAAAAGCAAAGCCCCAGCAACCACAGCATCAACAGCAGGCCCCAAGAAGACAGGCATGGACGCCCCAGGGATGAGCAAGTGCAAATGAGCAATCAAGACCCCAAGGCATTCATAATATTGTCTTCACCCCTCTCACAAGATAAGCCTCACTAATCCAGCAAGAAATGAAGATGCTAAATTTGCGGACTCCGCCAACGGAGAAAAGGAAGGGGAGAATGGGAAACAACATTGAGCAATTGTGTGAGTACCACGATGCCAACGGGCACCACACGGACAATTGCTTCCATTTACAATGTGATATTGAAAATCACATTCAAGAGGGCATGCTGAAGAACTTTGTGAAGGATGACATGAAAAGAGAAAGAACCCCTCAACCAAGGTACAATGGGAAAGGAAAGGGAAAGGAAAAAAAATGGAGGACTACCATCCCCCACAAAACAAAAAGTTGACTATCAACGCAATCCACGGCGGTTTAGCAACGGGGGGGAGAGGCCTCCAACTCAAGAGATGTTTATGTAGCCCAGGTAAATGAGATGCCTCTATTCGGAAAACGCCAAAGGTGGTTGAGAACATGAAGATAACGTTCTCAGAAGAAGACTTGAAATATGTGGTATACCCGCATGACGATGCCTTGGTAATTACAATGGACATTGCTGGCTACAACGTAAAGAGGATGTTAGTGGACGGAGGTAGCTCCAGAGATATCCTCCACATCGATGTGGTAACAGCAATAGGGAGGACAAAGCGGGATCTCAGGCCTATTAACTTCCCTCTGGTAAGCTTTGCAGGGGCGACAACATTTCCTCTCGGGATTATAACTCTCCCTGTGACCCTCGGTGAAGGATGGACGTAAGTCCAGCTGAAAATAACATTTGTGGTGGTAGAAGAGCCAAGGGCTTACAATAATATACTAGGCCGCACCACCATCAACCCGAGCCGCATAGTTCCATCTACCGTCCATCAAAAAATGAAGTTCTCAACACCAAATGGCATAGGAGATGTTTGGAGACCAAGCATCTTCAATGAAATGCTACCTAAATTTCATGAGGAGGAGGGGGCATCATGGCTTGCCCATTGCCTTCGTGGGAACACCAAGGAGAGATAACAATGGAGGGGTCAAGCAAGAACTGAGGAATATGCTAGGTGATGGGTTCCGATGTAATCGTTAGCCCCGTTAACACCCAATAGACGGCGAGTAAGTCCAGTGGGCCTCGTGAAAGGCCGAGAAGGCCCAAAAGCCCAGTGTGAAGGGTCTCGCCCCTAGCGGTCCCGATGTGTGAGCTGAATGCTCCCGACAAGAAGCCTCTGAGTAGGCCCCGATATGCCTTTGTAAAGGCCCCGATAATAAAGCCCCGCGGAGGCTGGACCTGTCTCGTAAGACAAAGGGTCCTAGGTGGTGACCTAGAATGAGATAACTCTGGAGTCCCCGACAAGAGTTGGGACTTGTGATCAGAGGATAAGGCCGAGAAACCCGCCTACTAGATAAGAGTAGTGGGAGACGGCTAAGATATAGATAACCTCCCCCGGGATACGCAGGGCGTGCCCGAGATACGCGGAGTATGGGCGAGATACGCGGAGCGTGGGGCGAGATGTACGGAATCCCGAACGAGATATACGGAATCATGGGTAAAACTGCCAGGCGCAGTCTCAGGTAACTGAGTAACTTCCCCTCCTATATAAAGGAGGAAGTTACCTCAGAAAAAGACATTCTCTAATACGAACTTAGATTATTGCTTACCACCCCATTGATCACATACTCATTTAGGCATCGGAGAGGGATTCTGGGTCACCACCCAGGTCATCCCCTTTTGCAGGATTACGCGGAGCCCAGGAGTTCAGGCCATGGGAAAGACGAAGAAGGACCTGACGCAGGTGAACTTCCCAATGGTGGGATTCTCTGGATCAACTTCCTATCCGTTGGGAATGATTACCTTACCGGTGGAGTTTGGTAGTGGTTGGAAGATGGAACGGCGAAACGTGGATTTCGTCGTGGTAGAATCGGCGGGAACATATAACGCTATTATCGGGAGGACCACCATCAACCCTCTCATGGCAGTGGCTTCAACCGTCCACCAGAAGATGAAGTTCCCGACTGACAATGGAGTCAGAGAAGTCAAAGTTGACCAAGTGGCGTCACGAAGGTGTTATGTTAACGCCACCCGAAGGAGAAGGAGGGAAGCCATGGCTGTCCTGCAGACTGATGCCGATCCTCGAGAGGAGTTTGGGCGTCCCGCCCCCATGGAAGATCTGAAGGAGGTCGAGATTGATGGACCTCGAACGAAGGTAAAGATCGGGTCCGCTCTGTCGGAGGAGAGAGCCCGAGAGTTGATTGAGCTCCTGAAAGAGTTCAAAGAGCTGTTTGCCTGGTCCCCGAGCGATATGCCAGGAATCAGCCCCGACGTGATAGTGCACGAGCTAAAGATTGATCCCGCGATCAAGCCTATCGCGCAGAGGAGGCGTCCGATGGGCGCGGATAAGAGGATTGCGATCCAGCAGGAGGTGGGTAGACTGCTCGACGCTGGATTCATCAAGGAGCTCCGATTCCAGACTTGGGTCGCTAACCCAGTCCTGGTGCGAAAGAGTAATGGGAAGTGGCGGATGTGTGTCGATTTCCGCGACTTGAACAAGGCCTGCCCGAAGGATTGCTATCCGCTCCCGAGGATTGACCAGTTGGTGGATGCCACATCGGGACACGAGCTGCTAAGCTTCATGGATGCCTATTCTGGTTACAACCAGATCAAGATGGCGAAGGAGGATGCCCCCCATACGACCTTCTATGCCGATAGTGACATTTATCACTACGATGTAATGCCCTTCGGATTGATCAATGCTGGAGCAACTTACCAGAGGATGGTGAACAAGTTGTTCGGAGACATGCTGGGAAAGACTATGGAGGCGTATGTAGATGACATGCTGGTGAAGTCCCGACAGGCAGGGGACCATGTCCAAAACTTGGCGGCGGCGTTTGAGCGGATGAAGTTTCACCAGGTTCGGTTGAACCCAGACAAGTGTGCTTTCGGGGTGAACTCTGGGAAATTCCTAGGGTTCATGGTGAGCCATAGAGTAATCGAGGTGAATCCTGAGAAGCTGCGAGCAATCGAGGAGATGCAGTCCCCGAAGACTCATCGGGAGGTTCAAGTGTTGAATGGCCGGTTGGCCGCGATGAATCGATTTCTATCCAAGGCGAGTGACAGAGCCATGCCATTTTTTGATGTACTAAGGGCCCACAAGAAGTTTGAATGGTCCGACAAGTGCGAGAGGCATTCCAGGCACTCAAGCAGCACCTCCGTACCCTCCCGCCGCTGGCGAAATCGGTTCCAGGCGAGCCGCTTTATCTCTATTTGGCTGTTTCTGAAGTTGCTGTTAGTTCTGTTTTGATTAAGATTGTCAATGGCAACCAAGTGCCTGTCTATTATGTAAGCAAGGCGTTTTCCAAATCTGAAATGAATTATCCCGCTATTGAGAAGTATCTCTTTGCGTTGATTGTTGCTGCTCGAAAGCTACGACCTTACTTCCATGCCCACGAGGTTACGGTGTTAAATAATCAGCCCTTGAAGCACTTTTTGAACCGACCGGAGGCGTCGGGGAGATTGGTGAAATGGGCCATCGAGCTTACGGAGTTCCGCATACACTTCGCTCCGAGGACAACTATTAAGGGCCAGGCATTGGCAGATTTTATAGCTGAGTCTACAACACCCGATCTAGAAGAAGCGGGTCCTGTAGAGGGGGCAGCCATGGAGGTCCCGATAGCAGAACAACCAGAACAGCCAAATGAGGAGAACACTTGGGAGATGTACACTGATGGCTCATCAAGTGTAGAAGGATCGGGGGCAGGATTCGTATTGATACCGCCCGGTGGAGGCGAGCCCCTGCGATATGCCTTGGCCTTGACATTTAGGGCCACCAACAATGAAGCGGAGTATGAGGCTCTCATCACAGGCCTTAAAATCGCCAAGGGTACAAGATTCGTATTGATACCGCCCGGTGGAGGCGAGCCCCTGCGATATGCCTTGGCCTTGACATTTAGGGCCACCAACAATGAAGCGGAGTATGAGGCTCTCATCACAGGCCTTAAAATCGCCAAGGGTACAAGATTCGTATTGATACCGCCCGGTGGAGGCGAGCCCCTGCGATATGCCTTGGCCTTGACATTTAGGGCCACCAACAATGAAGCGGGGTATGAGGCTCTCATCACAGGCCTTAAAATCGCCAAGGGTACAGGAGTCAACCATCTAAAAGTGAAGTGTGATGCTAGCTTGATCGTGAATCAAGTTCAGGGGAACTATGAAGCCAAGAGCCCGACAATGAGGAAGTATTTGCACGAGGTGCAGACCTTGAAGGGAAGCTTCAAAAGCTTCGATATCGAGGCAATCCCGAGGGAAGAAAATGCGGAGGCAGACGCCTTAAGCAAGTTCGCTCTGGGAGTGGCCCCCGAGGAGAATCGGAAGGTGCACTTTCTGGAGAGAGTAATCATCTCAACCATCGATCCATCGGAGGTTTGCGCTATTGAAGCAGGATCGGAGGAAGAAGAGAAACCCACCTGGATGACCCCGATGGTCACATACCTGACTACGGGGGCACTCCCCGATGATGGAGTGGCAGCTGTTAGGTTGCGTCGAATCGCGAGCAACTACGTTATGGTGGACAACCAATTATACAATAGGGGGCATGTAAAGCCTTTTCTGAAATGTGTGGCGGAGCCTGATACGAATCGGATCCTGAGAGAACTGCATGAAGGAGTCGCGGCCTGTCATGAAGGGACCCGATCCATTGTGAGGAAGGCGTTGAATCTAGGCTACTATTGGCCTTCGATGAACAAAGAGGCGACAGCGATGGTCCGATCCTGTGATGCATGCCAGAGGTACGCCCCGAATATCGTGGCCCCTGCCGCGGACTTGATATCCATCAGGAGCGCTTGGCCCTTCGCGCAATGGGGCATCGACTTGGTGGGACCTCTTCCACAAGCGAAAGGTTAGTGCAAGTATCTACTCGTGGCTATCGATTATTTCTCAAAGTGGATAGAGGCTAAGACAACGGGGCAGCAGATCCTCAAGTTCCTTCAAACTCAGATTATATCCCGGTATGGGGTTCCTCGAGTGTTGATCAGCGACAATGGCCCTCCGTTCAATGGGGCTCAGTTGAAGGAGTACCTGGAGGAATTGAACATCGAGCATCGGACAGCTTCCGTCCACCATGCTCAGACTAATGGCCAAGTCAAATCAGCCAACAAAATCGTGATGGATGGTTTGAAGAAAAGAGTCTATGCTTTGCAAGGTCATTGGCTGGATGAGCTTGAAAACGTGCTGTGGGCTGTTAGAACAACACCCAAGCAGTCGACAGGGGAAACTCCGTTTGGCCTTGTCTATGGCACGGAGGCAGTTGCTCCCGTGGAGATAGCGGTGGCGTCCCATCGCAGGAGGTATTATGAGCCTCTAACGAACGAGGAAATGAGACGTCTAGACTTAGACTTGCTCGAGGAGAAAAGGTGGAAGGCTGATGAAGTTCAGGCTCGGATGCGTCTGGCAACAGCCCGATATTATAATCGGCGTGTCAAGTCTCGACAATTCTTCGTTGGAGAACTTGTCTGGCGGAGGAACGAGTTCGTTCATCAAGATCGGATTAACAAGCTACCGCCGAAATGGGAGGGACCTTACAAGATCGTAGGGATGCCAGCCCCGAATGCGTACAAGCTAGAAGACCTTGATGGCAAGACATTGAAACATTCCTTCAGTGGCGAACACTTGAAGAAGTATCATGTTTGATATTAAGTCGCCGCGAATGGCGCAAATTATCTATCGATTCGATGTAAGCAAAGCTTTGAGTTATTAATGAATAAAAGAAGTTGCTTCCGATCAAATTGCTTTTAGATTTATTCTAACTGTTAGTAAGACGTCCGGAAGGACGCGACAAAAGCCTTCCGAGGTAGGATAAAAAGCCTTCCGAGGTACGATAAAAAGCCTTATGAGGTACGAGTAAGTCGCCTTTATGGCGCGACAAAAAGCCTCTCGAGGTACGGACAAAAGCCCTACGGGGTATGAGTAAGTCGTCTTTATGATGCAACCAAAAGCCTAGGTACGAAAAAGCCCTAACGGGTCCGCGTAAGACGTCTATATGATGCGGCAAAAAATCCTTAAAGGGTACGAAAAAGCCCTAACGGGTCCGCATAAGTCGTCTATATGATGCAGCAAAAAGCCTTAAAGGGTACGATTAAGTCGTCTAGAAATGACGCGGTAAAAGCCCTAAGGGGTACGATTAAGTCGTCTAGAAAAGACGCGGTAAAAGCCCTAAGGGGTACGATTAAGTCGTCTGGAATGGCGCGATAAAAGCCTCAATAGGTGCGAAAAATCATCTTAAGTGATGTACAGAATTGCCTTAAGAGACAGGGATGAGAAACCTTAAGTGGTAAAGTCCCGAGGAAAATGTCACGAAAAGACATATGAAATTACATTAGGTAACTTAGACGAGAAACCTTAAGTGGTGAAGTCCCGAGTAGACGAGAAACCTTAAGTGGTGAAGTCCCGACTAGACGAGAAACCTTAAATAGTAAAGTTTCGAGTAAAGCATCGGAAGGGTGTATGAAGTCATCTTAAGTGGTTCATCGGAGCGTTTTAAGTAACGGATCTAAAGTCGCTTTAAATAGCGCAAACGATTATCGGGACCAAAACAGATGAAAGAAATTTCTTATATAAAGGCTCAAAGGCCTGAAGGTTCCGATACAAAAGATAAAGGAGGAAAAATTACAAGGACTTAAAGAATAGAGCATTAAGCTTGGTCCTTGTTGGAAGTTGGGTCCTCAGCAGCTTCGGAGGGAGTAGGATTCGGAGGGGCCTGGGCAGAAGGCTCCGCAGTCCGCGGAGTCGGGTCCGCGGCATCAGCCTCATCACTCTCCGCGGGGAGGTTGAAATACTTCTCCGCGATGGGGGCGAGGGTCTCGGACTTCTTGAAATCGATGGAGTCCTCGTATGCCGTGTAGAGCTCCTCGACGGCATTGAACAGAATGTTCTCCACCTCGGTTTTGCAGAACCCCACGGCATCCGCTTTGAAATCCTCGGAATTCCGATATTCCTCGCGACCCTGAGCCTTTGCCTCAGCCAGCTTGGCAGAGAATTCAGCCCTCTCGGCTTCAAGTCTCGCCTTGGCCTCCACAAGAGATTCCACGAAAACGCCCTTCTCGTGGATGAGCTGCCTCTTCTCCACCTCGTTCCGCCGCTGATCCTCCTGGGCTATCCTTCGCTCCCGACGCAGGACAGCCTCATGATCGTGAACCTGCTTCTGCAGGCCCGTAGCCATCTCGTCGAGGAGGGTCCGTTCCTTGGCTATCTTGACCCTGGCCGCTACAGCCTCGTCGAGCTCTGCCTGGAGCTTGGCCAAAGCGTCGGGGTCCGACTTGGCTTGTGCCTCCTCCAAAGCACCCTTGAGAGCCAAGATGAAGCCAAAGCAGCGCTGCTGGTCCGCGGTTTCCTAAGACGAAAGGAAAAAAGATTAGAATCCGATAATCGAGAGTAGGAACAATGAAGAGAATGAAGTAAAGGTAAAGTCTTACCTCCATTCGACGGATGGCCATATTGCGGAGCTCCTCCTCGATATCCTCCCGCGCCAAGGAGATCGGCCGCTTCAAGGCTGGAGGAATCGACCCTGCCAGCAGATGCAGGGCCAATTCAGGTTGAAGGTCACCCCGTTGGAGCGGGACCCCTTGGAGAGACTCGATCGGGTTCCAGGGAACCGTCTCCTGGTCGGGGGTGAAAACCTTGTAAAGATTTTCATCCACGGGGAGAGGAGGGATGACCCTGGAAGCCTCAGCCGGAGGAGCCACCTCGGTCGGAGGCTCGGGAGTTGGACTGCGGAGCTCTGGAGGAGGACTCCGGGACACGTCCTCCACGGTTGGCCTCAGGAGGCTCTGACCTGGCTTTCGGCGGAGCAGGCCACCTTCATTTAGCTCCTCGGAGGAAGGAGAAGCCTCCAAGTCGGTCACCTGACGGAACTGAGCTTCCGTCGGGGTCTCCTCCATCATCGGCGCCTGTGGAGTCGCGGCCCGTGCTGGAGTAGCAGCCCTCCTCGGAGTGAGAGCCTCCGATGGACCTGCGGTTGCGGGACGAATAAAATCAGGAAGAGTATCGTGAGGGCACCAGATGATTTGGCGCTCAAGATGTTGGTCCTTTCCAAGGAAGTTGTAGTATCCCGCCTTGAGAACGCGGGGGGTTTCTCCTCGAAGGATGTATTTGATTTCTCGAACCCGCGATTCTCGATCAGCGGGGATAAACTCCTCGGGGACCAGCTTCCTATATTTCTTAATAGCACGACGGACACGCTTACCTTCCTCGGCGGTAGTGACCCTGAAGGCTTGGTCTATCTCCTCCCTTCGGGCCCGCTTGGCCTCGGTCAGCTCTTCGGTCGGAGGGGCAGCAGAAGAGGAAGCTCGCTTCTTCAGCGACTTCCGCTTCGGTTTGGAGCTACCCTGGACGGCATCAGTTTCCCCCTGCTTCAACAAGAGATGGGTCAACAGAGATGATTTCTTGGCTGCAAAAATGAAAAAACAAGATGGTTAGAAGTGTTACCCGGATGACTAAATCCTTGGAAATGGAATCGAGGAGCCGGACTCCGATATGAATCAAGTCCTTCTCCACGAGCTTGTTGGCGTCGAGGGGAATGAAGGATTCCCCCCAACGGTAAAGCTGGACCAGCTGGAGGGTGTTGAGGTCATCCTCTGAGTAGGCCTCGAGCTTGGGGGCAGGGTCCGCCACAACCTCCCATCGGGGCCATGGGACAGAGCTGTTTTGGACGAAGAAGTAATACTTCTTCCATCCGCTATTGTCGGACCCTGAATCACGAATAAACACCCGATCCTTGTGGAACTTCCAGGTCTCGCTATCCCAGCCGAAACGTGAAAGTTGCTCCTTTGTCCACTTGGGGAGTCGGGGGGAGAAGTAGCAAACACCAGCCTTATTACACTTCATTCCGTAGAATGTGCGGAAAAGCAGTAAACTGTATGTCCACTGCTGGCGGTGGCACAGAAGTTGAAAGGCGTTCCACACGCGGATGGCATGTGGAGAGAAGGTGCAGGGGTGTGTCTGGTAGAAGTTGCACATCTCCACCAGATTTCCGCAAAAAGGGAATCGGATCCCAGCACTTATCTGACCGGCGGAGACGAACACTTCTCCCTCTCGAGGACGCGTGACGATATGCTTCCTCCTGGTGGTTGGCTGAGACTCGTAAGGGAAGCAGGGCTCCCAGTCTGAAGTAATGCACCCCTCTCGGAGAGCAACCTCGTACGAGGTCTCAGAAATCTCGTTAACAGCAAACTCAAAGGTAAAAGGGATCGTTGCCCCAGAACTAGCTTCGTCTAAAAACGGTTACAAACTAGAAAACTTGAGAAAAGAGGAGAAGGCAACATCAGCAAATCATGAAAACAGAGAAGGAAAACCTTACCAGACATTGTTGATGAGTGCTTGGAGAAGATGGAGAAGGATCAGGAGGATTGAAGGCCTTAGATCACTTGAAGAGCAAATGAAACTGGGAGAAGAAGCTTCGAATTCAAAAATGGCAGAACTTCCAGAAATTGAGACGGTGAAGAAGAAGTGAATAATGCCAGGGTTTTAGCATTTATAAGCAAAGGGACAACTGGATGGATTCGATCTTGACCGTTGGAGACGAAACGATTCAATCTTGATCGTCGAGATTATGGGGACGGTACGGAAGAGACGTTGGTGACGTAATGAGTGCTTTTTCAGAAAGCAGCAGTCACGCCGGTTCGAGCGTCGTTTCATAATCCCTAGCATTTAATGCTGCAGTAACCGAGGAGTCTCCTCGGATTTGGTAACTGCCCATAGAGTCCAGTAGGGCCCAAGGCAGTCATGAGTGAGAAGCTCTGTCATTCGATAATTGCGCGCAAGGCAAAAGCCTCCGATTGAGATATCAAGACGCCTGAAGACAAAAGCCTCTGATGGCAATATCAGGAGGTATGGACATAAAAGCCTCCGACGGTGAGGTCAGGAGGTCAGGAACTGGAAGACACGACGGACTGCAAGTCCCCCATGTCTTGGGGGCAAATGATGGGTTCCGATGTAATCGTTAGCCCCGTTAACACTCAATAGACGGCGAGTAAGTCCAGTGGGCCTCGTGAAAGGCCGAGAAGGCCCAAAAGCCCAGTATGAAGGGTCTCGCCCCTAGCAGTCCCGATGTGTGAGCTGAATGCTCCCGACAAGAAGCCTCTGAGTAGGCCCCGATATGCCTTTGTAAAGGCCCCGATAATAAAGCCCCGCGGAGGCTGGACCTGTCTCGTAAGACAAAGGGTCCTAGGTGGTGACCTAGAATGAGATAACTCTGGAGTCCCCGACAAGAGTTGGGACTTGTGATCAGAGGATAAGGCCGAGAAACCCGCCTACTAGATAAGAGTAGTGGGAGACGACTAAGATATAGATAACCTCCCCCGGGATACGCAGGGCGTGCCCGAGATACGCGGAGTATGGGCGAGATACGCGGAGCGTGGGGCGAGATATACGGAATCCCGAACGAGATATACGGAATCATGGGTAAAACTGCCAGGCGCAGTCTCAGGTAACTGAGTAACTTCCCCTCCTATATAAAGGAGGAAGTTACCTCAGAAAAAGACATTCTCTAATACGAACTTAGATTATTGCTTACCACCGCATTGATCACATACTCATTTAGACATCGGAGAGGGATTCTGGGTCACCACCCAGGTCATCCCCTTTTGCAGGATTACGCGGAGCCCAGGAGTTCAAGCTTTCCGTCAAGAACGTAACGGAGCTTCGCCCGTGATCCAACACTAGGTGCGGTGAAAGGAGTGGTAATCCGCCTCATGAATGTGACAATGGAGATATTCAAGAAGAGAAATAGATAGGAGCCTCAAGAACAGATTATGGAGGAGGAAGAAGGAAAGGAAAGAGAAGAGAGGAAAAGAAGGAGAAGAGCAAGAAGGCAGGACCATGAATGCTTGGAGGACATCTAGCAGAAAGAAGATGAAATGATAAAGAGCTACTTTGTAAGGCTAGCTACGGCGGCAGCAGACCTCAAAATCACTTAAAGCCAATTTGTAAGAGCCTTTTCAGGCACTTAAGGAGGGACGCTGAAGAATACTTCGGACAAGGGGGCATAGCCACCATAGCCTCAGTTGAAGAATTCAACCACAAGCTGCAGCAGGCCATACAAATAGAGGAAGAAGAAGATAGAAGTTACAACAGGCTCAGTGATGGGAGGACAGTACACTTCACACCACTAAGGATTGATGTTGAAGAGCTGTACAACAGTGTCCTCTATGAAAGAATTCCACCACCGTTGTAGTCATCAAGGGCCTTCATAGGCACAGGGCTGGAAGGGTGGTATAAATATCACAAGGCTTGGAGACACAGCACCAACAAGTGCCTGGCCCTCAGATTGGAAGTCGATGAAGAAATACAAGCTGGACGCATCCAAGAGGAGATAGACTCTGAGGAGCTAGAATTCGACACCACCTAGAGTGTAAGCTATCTAAACCTTTTTGATTTCGTACTTATGTATTAGAGTACTTGAAGGAGATCTACGGACTCCAATTCGACTCTCCTTTTTGTAAAAGATGAAAATGGTGCTAAATGAATCAGATGTTTTTCAGGGTACAAGAAGAAACAAGAAAAGCACCATAACACGAAAAGGGACGTAAGACCCACAGGGCCACCATTCCAACCGAAAATGGGAAGATCCATAAGGACATCTCTGAAATATGATAAGGGGAAGATCCATAAGGATAACCTTACATATGAAAGGAAGAAGATCCATAAGGACAACCTTTCCAACCGATAAGGGGAAGATCCAAAAAGAAACCTTGAAATATGATAAGGGGAAGATCCATAAGGACAACCCTTATATATGAAATGGATGATTTATAAGGACAACCCTTCCAAGCGAAAAGGGACATAAGACCCACAGGGCCACCCTTACAACCCAAAAGGGGAAGATCCAAAAAGACAACTATAAATATGATAAGGGCACGATCCACAGGACAACCCTTACATATTAAAAAAGAGGAAGATCTATAAGGACAACCCTTACAACCGAAAAGGGACATAAGACCCACAGGGCCACCCTTACAACCGAAAATGGGAAGATCCAAAAGACAACTCTAAATATGATAAGGGGAAGATCCACAGGACAACCCTTACATATTAAAAAAGAGGAAGATCTATAAGGACAACCATTCTAAGCGAAAAGGGACATAAGATCCACAGGGCCACCCTTACAACCGAAAAGGGGAAGATCCAACAAGATAACTCTAAATATGATAAGGGGAAGATCCACAGGACAACCCTTACATATTAAAAAAGAGGAAGATCTATAAGGACAACCCTTCCAACCGAAAAGGGACATAAGACCCACATGGCCACCCATACAACCGAAAATGGAAAGATCCAAAAAGACAACTCTAAATATGATAAGGGGAAGATCCACAGGTCAACCCTTACATATTAAAAAAGAGGAAAATCTATAAGGACAACCTTTCCAACCGAAAAGGAACATAAGACCCACAATGCCACCCTTACAACCGAAAAATGGAAGATCTAAAAAGACAACTCTAAATATGATAAGCGTAAGATCCACAGGACAACCCTTACATATTAAAAAAGAGGAAGATCTATAAGGACAACCTTCCAACCGAAAAGGGAAATAAGACCCACAGGGCCACCCTAACAACCGAAAAGGAGAAGATCAAAATGACAACTCTAAATATGATAAGAGGAAGATCCACATGACAACCCTTACATATAAAAAGAGGAAGATCTATAAGGAAAACCCTTCCAACCGAAAAGGGACATAAGACCCACAGGGCCACCCTTACAACTGAAAAGAAGAAAATCCTTAAGAATAACCTTTCCGAAGATAAATGGGACATAAGACCCACAGGGCCACAATATCAACACAAAGAAACCCAACATACAATAAAAGTAATGTAAGCCCTGGAAAAGATAGGCCATCCTAATAGAGTATCATATCGATAACAAAAGGCGTGCTGAAAGCACATCAAGCCATCCAAACATACAAACACATCAAGGAATAGAGTACGACAACAAAGGAAGGCAAACCCGAGTATGTAGCAATAAAACAAGGACATCTCCAAAACAAGCAGGAGAGAAACACAAAGCTGCAATAATAAAAACACCAACATGCAATATCATCTCAACCTCCCTTCACAAGGGGGGGATCATCCTCTCCGGCAGGAACTTGTGAAGAGGTGGAAGTCTTAACAGCACGGGTAGAAGCCATAACATTGGTCTTCGAAGAACGGTCGACAACGACCCGTCCGGCAACAATCCTCGCTCGCTCCGCACGCCTGTTAAGTTGACCAACAACATCCAAGGCAAATATAGCATATTCTCCAAGTTGCGCAAACGGGAATTTGGGACTCAGACCATGAACCTTCTCAACCAAGTTCACTCCAAAGGTGTTCATAGTACCCTGGCAATGCTTTTCGGCACGGTCGGAAAACTCCTTGGAAGACAAAAAAATCATGGACTCCAATGGCTTTGCCTTTCTCGACGCCAATGGCCTCACCCTTCACAACTCCCAAAGCATCACCCTCCTCCAAACCGGCTAACCTAACCTCTTCACGAGCATCGCGGAGAGCATTCTTCAGCCTCAGCTCAGCTACCAAATCATCATCCGCCCGGCGGGCAACAATATCATCAAGCTCCTTCTGAATAACAGTCAAGCGACTGGACAAAGAAACCTCGGACACCCTGAGCTCCTCAACCTCATCGCGCAAGTTCTCTTCGGTTCTCTTCAAAGTAGACTCAAGCATCCCCACCATCTGCCGAAACATGTTTCATTCCCGGTGACGTTCACTAGGTGAGAACCAAGGTTAACGAAAAAAGATATACCCTACCAAAAGAGAAAAAGAGTCAGAATCACCACCTGACGAAACGGAACAAAGGACAATACAAATACTCATAGGTGCAAAATGGGACAAGGCGGCCTTCACAAAGTTATGGGCCTCTTGAAGATTGGACGGGGGGGAGAGAGCAATAGGCATGGGGGATAATGGAGTTCATCATAGGAATAGCAACTTTCGGAATGTAAAGGGAGGCCAACAGGTCATAGGCTTGACGCTCAGCAGTCTGGAAAGGCATCCAAGCATTACCCCTAACATCACCAAAGATGGAGCGGATGAGATCCTCGGGGAAGATCAAAGGCAACTTTATTCTACCTTAAAAACAAATGTAAGGCGCGACAAGAGAATGATATATAAACATATACATGATAAAAACATCATCATATACCTAGCACAGGAGGTCTATCATCGGAGTTTGCAACCCTCGGAGGGGACACGGGGCGAGGGGACAAAGACTCGCCGGAACCATCTGAAGCCTCCTTGTTCTCCGGGGCAATAGGAGAATCATCAGCGACGTCCTCAACAACAACCTCTCTCTCTTTATGGCAAGAGGAGGACCTGGAGGGAGAAGGAACGAGGCTATCTTCTGAGCCTTAAAATTAGAGGCTTCCACCTCCAAGCTAGAACTCTTCGACTTGATCTTAGCCAAGATCTGCGCGGCAGGGATAGAAGGGGACCTTCCTAAAAATCAACAAAACATGGGTGAATTCAACATAAGTAAAGTAATCATAGAAACAAAAGAAAACATCACAAACACTGTACCCGAGGAAAGTTTCACAGCCCCGGACGACAGTGAAATGGTAGCAGGAGTCTCAACCACGGGCAAAGGAATAGGAGAAACAACCGAAGCTTCCCTCTCCGAAGGGACGTCCTGACCAACATCATCGTTCTCCTGAAACAAGGAAGGCCAATATTGAAACCAACCTACAAGACAAAGAAATAAAGTTACAAGTATTAAAAACTCAAAGGCTTGCATACTAAAGGTAAGACTGAGGGCATCGTTCGAATCCCCATGGCAGACAGCTCCTCTTCTGAGATGCGATGTACGGACTCAAAGGAAGTCATCGTGTTCTCAGTATATATCAGCTTCAGGTCCTGCCTATCGGACATGGAAAGCTCAGAAAAGTCAGTACGTGCATCCGTCAACATGGGGGGATCCAAGGACCAATAAACGTCCTGATACTCAAGGAAGAAGTAGTATTTCCCCCAGTGGCCACTGCCATTTTCAAAGGCAAGGACGAACCGACATTTATTATTCCAGTTAGCTGTACCTAATTTCGAGAACCTATTTTGGGACAACAAGGGGTATCATATCACTAGGGAATAGAACCCTGACTCACCACCATGCTAGATACGGTAGAAGCATCGAAATAGACGAAGGGAGTAAGCCTAGTGTTGGCGATGGCACAACACCACCCAGGCATGTATAGCAGAGGAGGCAAGCTCGAGAGGAGAAATTTGATAATACTTGCAGAGCTCTCAAAGTTCGCACTGTAAGGAAAGCGAAGCCCCCGCCTTAATATGATGAATATACACCACCGCCATTCCATGCGATGGAGGGGTAACAGAGCTGCCAGCATAGCGGTACGGCATGGCGAAGGGGAAAATGATTTCCCTAAGCCAAACAATCCTGCCGTCTTAGCATGGGAGAGAAACCCTTTCCTACTCAACAAGTTCTTACTGTAAAACTCAAATAAGAACACAGGGTCAAGAAGAAAAGTCATCTCATCCTCAAGGATAGGCCGAAAATCGACCTCCAAATCCGAATCAGAATCATACATCTCCGGGACGTAGTCCGGATTCAAGTCGGGATGCGGAAACCGCCTTCCCATAAAAAACCTCTTATGCGGAAAACAGATTATAGGAGCACTAGAGGCAAGCCCACTACGGGAAGCCTTAGGAGAAGAAGGCTTATTCATTTTGAAGTGGAGATGGAACGACGCTAGTTAGCCCGGTAGAAGCTCCAAAAGCCCACCTGGCAAGGGAAAGAAAAAATGACGGTCCGTCAGAAATTACCAACCCCATCTCATGAGACCATATAAATTCATCAAGACCAACCTACCAAAGTGTACGTCCCAAAGTGCACAAAGATCAAATGCTTACTAGGGGAGCAAAAGACACGTGCATGGACGATACTACTTGTCAAATGGGGGACTATGATGAACAAAGTATGGAAAGGGGGGGGGGGGTGGGGGGAAAAATAAAATCACCTCAACACTACCTAAGGTAATTAAAGGTGGAACCAAACATCCTCCATGAGGGCACATATCATCTATACAAGCAAGGGGTGACCTAGGCATAACACTAAGACACCCAAACAACAAACACCTACCAAGTTTCTAAGGAGGCAACATCTATATCAAACACTCACCTCAAAGATGTTCCAAACCCAACTACAAAGATAATCCTTCTCTTCCAACCAACAATGTAGAATGAAGCAACTCAACTATCTATGGCAATGCCCTATCTTTTATAGTAATTAATGGAGAACACACAAGTAAGGAGGGGCTGAAAAATCGAACCTTTGGAGAAAGGAAACCGAACCGGTCGAAAAACCGGTCCAGAGCAAGCCGGTCGCCAGAGATCCCCCAGCCGCCGGAAAATGACGCCACCGCCGGAGAGGGCTCCAGCCACCGAAGACGCCACTTGCAGAACCACCCGACCCCGCCCGCAGCGCTGCCTGGGTCCGACCGCCCGCCATCGAGCCTTCCGTCCGCCGCCGAGCCCCCCTTCGCGCGCCACTACCTCCCCGACCGGCCTAATGCCCAATCCACAAATACAGGCACAAATTCCACCCCAAATCAAACCTAAGAGAGCTCCATGAGAAGTGTGGTGACTTAATTGAGTTGATTGGGTGGAAAATGGGAAAATGAGGAAGGAGGAGAAAACCTAGGTTGAAGAAGGGGGGAGATGCTTTAGAAAAGGTGAAGGAGAAGGAATGCTCTAGAAAAGATGAAGGAGGAGGGTGCTCTAGAATAATGAAGGTGGGAAATAATGAAGGGGAGCCCAAAAGAATGCTTTATAAAGGGATACGCTAGGGATTTTTTTCTACAAAAGCTCCGGTAAAAATGAGACACGAACAAAAGGACACAGTCCGAAGGATAATTAAACAGGACCAATGCTCGTAATTCTTACCCTCATAAAATATTATCATATAACGTGAACTTGCTTAAATCTGATAAAAGCATTTTTCGTATATGTATTAGGGTTAATAGGTGTTTTGGTACAACATGTTTGACAATTTTTGGCTTTTGGTGCAACATCTTTTTTTTGTATACTTTTGGTGCAATATGTTTGCAATTTGTACCACTTTTGGTGCATCCGTTAGTTGACCGTTAAATAGTCACGTGACTTGCAGATGCCTAGCCCCAAATTTCTATTTTTTTTTTCAGTTTAGTCCTCAAATTTATTGTCCTAAGTTTTTATTTTTCATTTTAGCTCCTAAATATTTGCAACCGTACCCTAAGGCTAAATTGACCTAGCCATGGTTGGTTCGAACCATGGCTAGGGTCACCGGACCTGGGCGACCTTAACCATGGTCCGATCTAGCCATGGGTCGACCATGACTAGGTCAATTTAGGCTTAGGGTCCAATTGAGTCAATTTTACCATAAGTCTAAATTGACCTAGCCATGTTTCGACCCATGGCTATGCCGGACAATGGCTAGGGTCACCTGGCCTTGGTGACCCTAGCCATGGTTGACCTAGTCATGAATCAGACGATGGCTAGGTCAATTTAGTCTTAGGGTGCGCTTGAAAATGTTTAGGGGCTAAATTGAAAAAAATAAAAAGTTAGGACAATAAATTTGATGACTAAACTGAAAAAAATAGAAATTTGGGGCTAGGCATGTGCAAGTCACGTGACTATTTAACGGTCAAACTAACGGTCAACTAACAGATGCACCAAAAGTGGTACAAAGTGCAAACGTATTGCACCAAAAGTATATAAAAAAAAAGATGTTGTACGAAAGCCAAATATCGTCAAACATGTTGTACCAAAACACATATTAACCCTATGTATTAAGCTTCTCCAAAGTAGGGGCATGGAATTACGACGCATCTCGAGTACTTGCTAAAGGCCGGGATCGTCACAAATATACGCCTTTATACTCGCTTGGGCGATATTCCGTAGAAAATAGAGTCAAGAAAAGGTTAAACCATTCCTTGACTCTGGGGCAATTGTTGGATATATGCCCAAGCTATCACTAATTGGACCCGATAAATTGGCCATAACCGAATATAATTCGAAACTTGGAACACGGACACCCGAGGCCAAACACGTAGGCCTGAAAAACACCCCAACTGGTGAAAATCATTCGGGAAGGCCCCGAGTGGAAAAACCACTCGGGAGCAACCCAAGAAAGGGACCCTTGCACGTGTAGCCCGAGCAAAGTCCCTTGCTCGTGTAGCCCGAGCAAGACCTTAGAGGTACCCGGCCGGGTACCTCCCCTCCGTCCGGACGAGTCCCCCTCCTCCGGACCCCTACCCCTAGACAGTATTTCGCCCGGGGCTCGCCCTTGGAGGCCACATACCAACACTTAGCCATGTTAAACTTATCTATGGTCAAACCAGGGTCAAATGCACCTTATTTACGGTCAATGTCAACTTATATTATGAACCTGCCACAACCGGACCAGGAAACCACTGGAACCGGAGCGGTTCAATAGGAACTCTATAAATAGAGACCTCCTCTCCTCATCTGAAGGTAATCTCTCACTCTCTCTCTCTAAGCTCACACTACCTCTCTTTAAAAGCTCATACTCACTTAAGCTTCAGAGTGAGCTTACCGGGACCCTCCGGTGCTCATTTGCAGATACTCAAGGAGAGGAAGCGAGCATCCGAGAAGGAAGAAGCCCATGAAGCAGAAGTTCGGGAAGAAGAAGCCCACGAAGAAGAAGGCCGAGAAGAAGAAGCCCACAGAGAACTTTTGTGCAAACAGCCGAATTTCAATAACATTAAGATATTCACGACGCTTTGAAATGTCACCTAAAATACATGATATCATGTAGTATTTGTGTCCAATGCTTGAACCCGATTTGCGCAAGTACACATATTGACGCAGAAACTTCAGTATTTTGACATCTGTGTCATGGTGTCGAAAAACGTTATGGCACATTTATGTCAGGTTTGTGTCTAACACTATCTTAGGTGTTTTTACAGTTGTTTTTGTTTTTGAGTTGTTCTGAGGTAGCTAGCAGTAATTAAATATGGATGAGGAGTTATATGGTTGGGTCCTAGCTAGCTTGATGTGAGGGTTTTTGGAGCAATATTGTAACACCTGAGCCGAATTTGGGGACTGAAGTCACAAATAACGAACAACATGGGCAAATTGCACCTACTAACAAAACTCAATGACAAAAATATATATTCTAAAAATTTTCTTTTAAAGCCTACGTTGCAATGGGGTTTATGTCCAAAACCCTTAGAGACTTATAGTTCGCTCAATTTCGTTTCCTCCACAAAGAACGCCCAAAAATAAACCATACACCTCCGGAGATGAAAGAATCGTAGTCGAAGGTTACGAAGAACGTAAAACGGAATGGCCCAAACTGATCGAATTGATATGATAATGCCTAAGGAATATTCTTAGTTGTTACTACTGCATGAGGATGCTAGAAACAAGGTAATACTCGGTAATTCTGATCTTTGTATTCGCTTGCTACAACTTGCCCTAGAGAGAGAAAGCTTGGATGATGTTAATGGTGGATTTCGATTTGGATGTTTTTATTATCTTTTCTGGCCATGGTTAGACTCTAGGGGACCTAAATAACCTAACACAAGTGGCAGAAAGGAATTTCATTCTATCATTTGTTAGATATCGACTGAGGCTTTGCTGTGAGGCATAATCCGCGTAGGGCTTCACTAATAGAAATCTCTACGGGAACCGTCCGGCGGATCGAGAACTCCCCTCAACGGTCCTGGGCTACAAGAAACATTATAGGTATGTGCAACTTATTCTGCTGCGTATTAGTTACCATGCACGTATCTAAGGTTTTGTTTCCGTAGTATTAATCCCCTAAATCATACATTGGTATCAGAGCCTGTGTTAGGGGGTTCGTGTTTTTGATAAAATCGGTGTTCTTGGATTTTCTTGTGTTGGCTGAAAATTTTAAAGGGTTTTAAAGCTTTAAAATTTCGGATTTTTTTGGTAAAATTCGGACTAGCCATGGTTTTTCATGATGTTCATAGTGAAGTTTGATGTTTATGATCTTCAAGAAAAACAAGACTTTCATCAAATTTGAACTTTGGATTCTTGATCATGACAAGATTTGTTCTTGAAATTTGATCACCCCTAACCCTAAGTTTCGGCCGAACCTCCTTTTGTGTTCAAGGTGAAATTTTTTTCATTCTTAGTCTAAAAGTAACCTAAAGTGACCGAAAATTTTGATGTATTTTTCACTATAGGTTTCAGCCGAATTTTTGGTACCTTTGGATTATGTCAAAAATAGGGTTATTTCACAAGATAATTGTGAATAAAAACTATCAATATATCTAGCACAATCTTAGGGATCTAGATATTATTGATAATATAGTTGCCTAAAAGATTGAGAAAATATATATTGTTGATGAAATATATATCCATAATATTGAATATTGACAATGATATATTTTCATAAGATATATATAATGTTACTATATATATACATATAAATATATTTTTGATTGATTATATATTTACAAATATAGAATCTGGACAATATATATATATATATATATATATATATATATATATATGTTTGCCGAAAATTATATATATATGTGCAGAAAATTGGAAATTATTTTATACTTAATTTTTACTTGGTGGCCAAATTTAGTTTTTAGTGGATTTTAAAACCCTATTTGGCCCACAAGTGTCAATTTCGGCCGGACCTATAAGGTTACGGGCCGGTCCAATTTAGCGCAACCGGGTAGGGTCAACCAACCTGGTTGACCAAGGGAACCCGAACCAGGTCAACCGAGCCGAACCGGGTCAGGTTCCACGGGTCTAAACCGGAGCGAGTCAAAAGCCGGGTTTTCTCAATCGGTCCGACTCATTCGGGTCGGGTCGGACCGGGGCAACTAAGAAGGGTCGAACTGACCCGATTTGAGTGACAAACCGAACTGAAATCCTATTTTAAACCGAACCGGTCTGGCCGAACCCTTTTACCAAACCGGACCGATCAGAACCGGTCTGAACCGAACCAGAATTAATTAATCTGAACCGAATTAATTAAATAAAATAGGATGGTCAAATTTTTAAATCCAAATATTTTCGAACTTTAAATTACCTACACAGTGCTCAAAGGTCTAATATTTCATCAATTTATTTAAACCTGATGTCTAGTTTCAATTATGGGGATGGATCTTGGAAATGCATGATTTTGGGCCAGTATCATTTAGTGGGCAGAATTGCAATTGCTATTTAATTGGTATTATTGCATGATTAGAACTGTCGACTTGACTATGTCAATCTAGCTGGATTATGCATATTGTGGGAAGAGCCCTGGTTTTCAACTAATGAGTTGCGCACTAGGATAGACATGTTGTGATGGTTGAAATTGCCTAGGATACATGTCTAGAAGTACGCATGATTGATTTATAGCATGAATTGAAAGTCAGCCCCAAATGTTTTTAAAAGCGGAAATCAGTCGCCAAATATGCATGTTTGAATGGTATGATCACGCATGATGCGTATGCATGAGGTGTGTTTGTTTCTTGGATGCGATCTACGCATGATGATTTACTTGTGTAGTATAATTGTGTGTGCAAACATGAAATCCTAGAAAACGTTTTATTAAAAAGGGTCTTGGAAAAGCCAAGATCGGATGTTTTAAAACCTTCCGTTCCGGTCATATCGATTAAACCGTTTTAAAAGACTGATTATTAGAAAGAAGACGACCGCAATGTGAACTATTTCAAGACCCCATTTCCCTCGGTTTACTGTCGGTCGGTTGGGTTAGATGTTTGAGAAATCATTATTAGTCATCTCCTATCTCAAAGATATCCGATGGACGCAATTCTTTTTCAAAATATCATTATCTTCCCGCTTGTGCAAAATTGTCAATGTCTTTATAGTATAGATGGCAGATCGAAAGTGTTTCTTCACTGAACTTGATGGTAGCAATTATGATGAATGGGAGAAATATGTTACGAACATTCTCCTTGCTATAAACGTTGAGGAACTTATAGACTCAACCGCAAGGAGGGTAAACACGGACGAATTTGGTAGTCCAAGATACAACTACGGTGAAATGTCGCAGAAAGATCGGATTGTTGGATTACGGGGACGTAATACTACGGAATGCTAAACGTGTACTAGCAAGAAATCAAATCTACGCAGCGGAATTAGTACACATACCTTTTAGCTTTCCTGCCCAAGAACGAAGTGGAGGGAGTTCTGATCCTCCGGTCGGAACCACGTGCAAGTTCTTCGTTAGAAGAAGTCCCACGCGATGTAAGCTCCACAACAAAGCCTCTGATCGATTCTTCAACGGGGACAAAACCTCGGACTGAATGCTTGAAAGCAATTTGGCACACCAATGGTGGTGTTATGGGGGCCGACCGAAACTAGGCCAGAGAGAAAGGAGTTTCTCTCAAATCAAAACTTAAGAGGAGTTGTGATCAAGGTGTATTTTGGGAGTGACCCCAAAACTTCCTTATATAGTGGGAGGAGGAGAAAATCCTCCTCCATCCCTATCTAGGGTTTCGGCCGACCTATGTGGGTGGGAGGCCCAATTTTGGGCCTCCCATATCACATGGGAATTGGGTCTGGCCCAATTTACCCTAATGTGACAACTAATTATCTTAGGTAACCACATATATTAACGGGATACCAATTACGGCGCCACGTTACCATATGGTAACAGCTTCCACTCGCCGGAATGGGAGGGTGCCTGTTAATGTATTGTCATCCAATAGCATAAATATTTCAGTCTCCGAATAGTTCATACGAGGTTTGCCGTCTCCGAATAGTTCATACGAGGTTTGCCGTGAGACCGGCGGATACGACTGGCATCGTGCTACTCATCTGTTAGGAGTATTGTAGCGCTCACTGAACGTTGATTCCCTTTCATGAACCAAAAGTGTTTGAAATAAAACTATGTACCGCACTGAATCTTTGGTCAACTGTTAATTCTCCTATTGCCCAGTTTTCCACAAAGGAATACTTCTCCAGGGCATCCGTACAAGTGTTCACAACCTTCAACTAATATCTGGTTGGCGGCCACCTAGTGAACACGAGAGTCGGTGAATTAAAGGTGAACTTGACCATCCCCATCGCTTATACCCTTAGTCTGACTCAACCGGTTTCCAAGACGTGGTCACTTGGCTATTTTTTTTGGCACTACGCTCGTACGCCGGGAAGCAAGCATTGAGCCAGACCTTAGGTATAAGTTCTGAGTCCGTGAGGATACTTTGGAATCCTCTTCATAAGACATCCGGGATCAATCACACGCTCAAGGTGAAGAAGTATGCGCCCTTTGAATCACAAGGATTCTAGCTAGCACAACCGAGCATGACCCCGTGGTCGTATATGGCATGCGCAGTATGAAGTACGCGTCGATAGCACACCTGGTAAAGCCAGGGGTGGGATATCTCAATAATGCTATCGCGGAATCTCTCATCTGGCCTTGAATGTGATATATAGTGATGGACAAAGTCCAACTCGGCGATTTACAAAACGAAGATTAAGTCATGCTGTTAAGCGTGACGATGTTATCATTTTGTTTAATCAGGTTTATCCCCTTGATTTTTAGCCAATCTTGTTATGGTAGAGGTCCCTCTCTCCTTACAAGATGACCGTGCCTGTGTGACGAGTCAAGGTTCACATTCGACATAATTTTTGTGGAAGAATTTTACTTTTTCCTACGACTTAGTTTATAGACCGTAGGATCCGATGTTGTTAATCATTATTACGTCGATGAATCATAAACTCTAACTGCAATTCTTTTATTTGATTGAAACATAATTTTAGATATCAAAATGTTATCACTTTTACAAGCCACATAGTTTAAGCCCTACGTAATCCAAGCATTTTCACGTGCTTTTCAAAAATCTCCCTACGTAACGGCTTAGTTAAAGGGTCTATTATCATATTGTCTGTAGGCAAGTATTCTAAAGCGATTATGTTGTCTTCCAGAACCAACCTAGCATAATTGTATTTCAAATCAGTGTGTTTAGTCCTACTATGGTACTGTGGATTCTTAACTGCCGCAATGGCCGCCTGACTGTCGGAGTGCACCTTCACAGGTTTACTCCTTTTTGTCGGTGCCAATTAATGTAGTAAGAAGCCTTTTCAGCCAGACCGCTTCTTGTGCGTTTTTTGAGAGGGCAACGAATTCTTATTCCATAGTGGAAAGCGTGACACAAGATTGCTTCTTGCTTACCCATGATATGGCAGCATTAGCAAGGAGGAAAACTTCTCCTGTGGTGGACTTACGATCATCCGGATCGCCACCGTGGTCGGCGTCACTATAACCGGTCAATTCTAGCTGATTGCCCTCATATCACAGAACCTAGTCGGCAGTACCTTTCAGATATCTGATAATTCGTTTTATGGCCTTTAGATGTTGATAACTAGGATCTGATTGGAATCTTGCTACTAGGCCCACAACGTAACAGATGTCTAGTCGAGTACAGAGCATGGCGTACATTAGACTCTCTACCATGCTCAGATACTCTGCATTCTTCATTTGTTCACGCTCCTGCTGGTTTTTTCGGGCCATCACGCTTCGATAGCGCGCACCCGAACACAACCGGCGCATCCACGGTTTTAGCATCCAGCAGTCTGAATCTTTTCAACAGTTTGTTGATATATGATTCCTGAGAGAGACATAATCTCTGGGTGGCACGATCTCGGGCAATTATGAATCCTAAGATGTACGTCGCCTCTCCCATGTCTTTCATCTCGAATGCTGATGCTAACCAGGACTTTGATTTGTTTGTGAAACTCATATCATTCGCAGCAATGAGTATATCATCCACGTATAGTGTTATGATGACATACTTAGACCCGGAGGTCTTAATGTATACGCAGGGATCCTTGTGAAGATTCACGAATCCGTTTCCAACGATTTCCTCGTGGAATCTGCGATACCATTGTCGAGACGATTGTTTAAGGCTGTATATAGATCTTTGGAGTTTGCAAACTTTACATTCTTTGTCAGGAGTAATGAAACCCTCTGGCTGCTCCATATAGATCTCTTCTTCCAGGTTTCCATGGAGGAATGTGGTCTTAACATCCATTTGATGTAGCTCTAGATCAAGACTAGTAACTAGGGCAAGGATGGCCCTTACTGGTGTAACGCACAGTTGGTGAGTATGTTTCATCAAAGTCTACTCCGTGGATTTGGGTATATCCTTTCGCAATTATTCGAGTTTTAGACCACTCGAAATTTCCACTCGAAGTGAATTCTAAGATTTCACTTTCTAGTTCTGTGGTTAACAGATAAATCAACTAAAGGCTAGAAACCGAGTTAGTTCTTATTCAGGCAATTTCATCCTCCATTGTTTTCCTCCATTCCCTCGTTTTGAGGTCCTTCCTTTGCTTGCTGAACCGTCAATGGTTCAAGAACGAACATCAAGATGTTTAACACATTTCGTTTGATGGGATACTTCTCGAAAGAAGTTCGTTGCCTTTGATTATGTCTAGGCACGTTAATCCCATGTTTTAGTCTGATCGTTACTCCCATTCGGGGTACTACCACGTTCATTTCTCATTGTCAAAATCATACGAACTACCATATTCATTCGTAATTGTCCTTTCTGCTTTCCGAAATCGTAGCAGAGAGGAGTCCTTTACATATTCCATACGTTCATCATAATTTATACCATTAAGATTGCAAGGTTCATAGAAGCGTACCGACTTAGCCATGAAAACTAATACATTGATAATTATGCTAATTCAGGAAGACAACAACATCTTGACAGAATTGCAAACAACGGATTATCTATTAAGATGGAATACGACGAATAGTGATTCTTCAATCACTAAACCAAACCAACCTTCAGTAAACCGAGGAAGGGGGGTGTCGTGAAAGAATTCACACTATTGTCGTTTTCAATTCAATCTAATAGATCAGTCTTTTGAAAACGGTTATTTTATTGTAAATTACCGGAACGGGAATTTTCAAATAAGCATACCCGATCTTGGCTTTCCCAAGGCCCTTATGATTTTGTAAAATTATCCGATAATTTACGCATGCATATTTATAATTATACTACATCTAGCAAATCATCATACCATGCCATAAATATTGAACACAACATGCTTACGTGTCATGCATCTAATGTTCCTAGCATATATAATTCTACGTAAAGTAAATTATCACATGCGTTTTATCATGAACATCCTAGCATAAGCGTCAAAACATGCAACTTCCGCACATATCATGCATAATTGGCGACTGGAATTTTCGGTTTTATAAAACGTTTTGAAAATATTAGAGGCTGTTTTGCAATTCCTGCTTACAATCAATCATGCGAATTTCTAGACATTGATTCTAGGCACTTTCAATCAGCATACCATGTCTATCCTATTGCGCAAACCATATATTTAAATCCCAGAGCTCAATGCTCGCAATATAATATCCAGCTAGCTTGACAAAGTCAAGACGACAGTTCTAATTTTATCAAAATATATGGTGCAGAAAGTAAACAATTGCAAACCAGCCCACTAATTTAATCCAGTCCCAAAAACATGCAAGTCCGAGATCCATCCCCATAATCGAAACCAGGCATTAGGGTTTTAATTGAAACCGTGTATTAAAACACAAACCCTAAGAGCACTGTTTAGGTTAATGTTAAAGTTCGAAAACATTTTGGATTTAAAATTTGACATCCTATTTTATTGAACAATTTAAAATTTTCTAAAATTTTTAAAATGGTTCGGTCCAAATTTTAAAATCTAGTTCAATTCGGTCTGATTTTAAAAATTCCGGTTTGGTCCGAAACGGTTCAATAAAATAAGATAGTTGTTCGATTTATCACTCAAAACCGGTTAGGTTAGGTTTAATTTAGTTACTACGGTCCGATCCGACCTGATTAGGTCGACCCGATTAAGAAAACCCGAATTGGTTTTATCCGTTCCGGTTTAGCAATTGGACCGGCCCATAAACCCTAGGGTTCGGCTGAAATACGTCTTGTGGGCTAAGTAGGGTTTTAAAGTCCACTAAAAACTTAACTTAGCCACCAAGAAATATTAATTATTTAAAATAATTTCCAATATTGCTAATATATATATATATATATATATATATATATATATACATATATAATTCGGCTAAACACACATATATATATAAATATTGTCAATATTTTATCACTAAGATGTAAATCAATTAACAATATATAATAATATATATATATATATAAAATTCGGCTATATCAATATATATATATAAATATTGTCAAAAATATATTTAGGGATAAAATATATAGACAATATATCTTCTTAATTTTTAAGTAACTAAATCCTATCAATATTGTAAACACTCGATTTTGACCCGGACGTAACGACGTTACACATGATACGTCAAATTCCGGACGCGTCAAGCCACAAAGTCTCCAAAAATGCTTAAGGGCACATTAGGGAAATTATTATAAAATATATTTTAAATTATTTCGAATATATTTAATATTTTCAGAATATTTAAAATATATATATATATAATAATTAGTTTTTTATTTTTAGAAAATTATCTGTAAGATATTTATCTCTATATATTATTTTTTTATTCAAAAAATAATTATCTGTTAGCATTGTTTATTTAAATTCTATCTGTAATCTAGACTAGGTTTTTAGTATAAATAGGGGTCTAGGTTTACATTGTAAAGGACTCAAAAAAACCACTACAAAGCAATAATACATTATTTCTCGGGGTCTGCGCGATTTTTGTCCTCTAGTGCTCAGAAAAGTTTTTTTTTTTTTCATTGGCCGCTCCCCCCACCTTACTGGGCACCCCGTGAACCACTTTCAGCCGTCCAACCTCCACCGGCGACAACATCACCCCCAGCTCCGGCCCCGTCGCCCGCCGTCCCTGCCGGTGACCACGCCGGTGGCCACGCCTTCGCAGCCCTCTTCTCTCTCTCTCTCTCTCTCTCTCTCTCTCTCTCTCTCTCTCTCTCTCTCTCTCTCTCGGTGACCCCTGCAACCCGTACCGTCGCCGCCTGCTGTCCCGGTGCTCCGCCTCCCGTCGTCCTCGACTGCTCCTGGTATCGCCACCGTCCAGCCCAGGTCCACCCGACCTCCGGTGCTTCCTCTTCGGTCTGCCCGTCCGGTAGCTCTTCAAACCTCCTCATCCCCACATCGATTGGACCGTGACCGACCACCGGGACCCCCTTCATCTCGCCGGCCCGACTTCACCAACCCCAGTCCAGACCTCCGCCATGTCCGACCTCCACCCGCTGCTGTCGTTTCGGACACGGTTTCCCAGACCAGCTCCGGCGACGCTCAGCCCAGTCAACCCGAGTCATCTCGTCGTCCCGTTCCTGACCTCGCCGGCCACCACTGCAAACCACGAGCCGAACCGGAGCCCGCCCTGATTGCTGCCCTCTGCATCGTCCTGGCCACCGCCGTCCTTCCGTGGCTGCTGGCTGTCCTGGTCGCCCGCATCGTCCTGGCCACCGCCTGCAGGTAACATTATTATTTCCTGTATTTTTATTATTATTTTATTATTTTAGTTTATTATTATTTCCTGTATTTTTTTTTATTACTTGATTTAGTGATTATTTGATTTCTTTTTTTTTTTTGTATTTATTATTATTAAATTAAGGATAATTAGGTTGATTTTTAATTTAGCTATGGGTGAATAATTTTAATTACATTGTAACATTGTTTATTTTGTTATTTTTATATGTGATATATTAGTAGACTTAATTTGATATAATTAGTTTTCAAATTGATTAATTTTGATTAATTAAGTGATAAAAAGTTAATTATCCATATTCATCAATGTTAAGTTGCGTCGATTTAAGTATGTATAATAACTGTTAATATTATCATATTTTGTTATCGTTCATGTCTAGAATCAATTTATAATTGATTAATAATAAAATTGGCAAAATAAGTGAATTGAGTACCGAAATGGCATAATTAAAAACTATATTTTTAATTTGTAATAGAGCCCCCGAACTCGAATTTCTGATCGTAGACTGATTCTATACCTAGGTATTTAATTAGTTATTCGCTTAGGTAATTAGGATTCTAGTTAGCCTTATAATTAACTAGTGGCGACTCTAATAAAAACCAACGTTTCAAAACGTAATCGCCATAGGTTGGATTTAGGTCTGACAATTTGGCGACTCTGCTGGGGAAGTTTTAGAGGGTTCGGGCTCAGTAAGTTTACTTTATGCCATGTTTGAGTTTTGTAATTTTAATTTTAATTTCACTGATCTAACTTGTTTTTTGTGATTTCAGGTGTGGAGTTAATTTTTTTTTTTTTTTTATGACTGACTATTTTTCTTTGTTGTATATGTACTACTTAAATTCGCACACACTCACTTTAGTGTAATGTCCAAAACGCCTAAAACCCAGGGCGACTAGGATACTCGGAGGTTTAGTATGGTACAACCGGAGCAGCTGGGCCGCCGGTACGGCTCGGAAAAACTCTACTCGCTTGTGAAGGTCTTATGATCCCTATGATGGGGTGAGGAAACCACCTTGTCGGGAACCTATCAGTAGAACCTACCTTGTAGAGCAAAGCCACACATTTTTTTACCCCCTCTAAAATGATCTGTTTATTATGAAATTAAAGAGATAATAGAATGAGAGAACTTGAGGATGTCTTATTATCACACATAATGAGCCATTATATAGGGATTACATATACTTGTGGAGGAAGTAAATTTAATACTAGGAAAGTCTAAACAAGGAAGATGGTATATACACGTAATATTGAACATCCACTAAATATATTCATAACACTCCCCCTTGGATGTTCATAAGGGAATTGTGCCTAGTTAAAACCTTACTAGAAAAAAACCAGTTGGGATAAAAATCTAGTGAAGGAAAAAGAGTACACAATTATGGATCCCTTTTGTAAGCTGCCTCGTTAAAAACCTTACCAGGAAAACCCGATGGGATAAAACATTGGTTAAGGAAAAAAAGAGTGCAGCGGTGTAGATTCTCCCCCTGATGTTGACATCGCGTAATTTCATTAATTCGACTCAATCCAATCATGTTCGCCAATATTCCAGATGTCGCAGTCGATAAAGCCTCCTTGAAAAGATCCGCTAGATAGTCATATGAACAAATTCGTTGGATGAAGAATAACTTGAGGCGAATGTGTTTTGTATGTCTCCTTTGATATAACAATCTTCGACTCGAGCTATATAACTTGCATTATCTTCATATATATATATACAATATAATGCTACATTTGAAAATTGTGCACTTCTATGTTATAACTTACATTTGTGTAGCAAATTAATTTAGGTCTTGATTCATCATTATATTAAACTCATGGCATTCTTACAATCATTAAGGTACTCAATAGATGTGTTTATCTATGCAAAATAGCTTCAAGACATTTTTTTTTATAGGACAAGATTATTTTCAATCTCTTAAGTACTCGATCTTCAGGCCGAGCCAAACCTTTGTCCTTTCAATATATTTTGTCTAAATACAAACTCTTCACGAGTTTCAATATCTTTAAATTCTCCCCCTCACGCGATGCCCCTTTCGGCTATAGCGTGATCAATTCAACTTATCAAAATATCAATTTTCTTAATTCGCATAATATCATATGATATATCTTAGCTCAAATAAGCTATACATTGTGGAGAATATAACATAATTTGTCTGTATTATTTTAAATGGTAAAATATCTTTATTATCGAACATTCTTGGAAAAATTTCATGCTAGCATTTGCAAACACACGATGGTAAAAAAAAAATTTTGTAGCGACTAATATCGATAGTAACTTTTAGTAATAGAATTTTTTTATTCATGATGTAGACATTTTTACGAAAGACCTTAAACTTAAATTTTTATGTTTAAATTACTATCTAATAAAAGAATATCATAAAAAACAACACTCATAGTAGCTGGTGAAAGCAGCTTTTTGCATCATCATCTTGCCGCTGCTGAAAGTTTAATTTGTAGCAGCTGACAGTTGTTACTAAAATCCTGTTTTTCCAGCAACATATAATCGTTGTTAAAAGTTAGTTTTTGCAGCGGTAAAATGTCGATGCTGAAACAAGCTTTCATCGTCAAGTATTTTGGCGTTACTGGAAGTGTCTTTTAGTGGCAACAAAAAAGCCGCCAGTACACATACATTTTAGGGGAGCTTAAAAGTCGCTGCTGAAATTAACTTTCACCGTCAACTAGTAAGGCGCTTCTGAAAACTGCTTTTAGTGACAACTATTCAGCCGTCCCAAATACATATAGCTTTAGTTGCAGTAGATTCCGCAACTGAAAGTTACCTTTTGCAACGATGTTTTAGACGTTACAAAATGTTATCATTACTATCGCAAAAATAAAGCCACTACTAAAACTTACATTTAGCATCAACTTTTAGTAGCGGAAAATTTTGTTTTCTGCTATAGCCCTGTTTTCTTGTAGTGCTTTTAGGATTTTTATTTTAATTTTGCTATCAAATTAGGCACCCAAAAAGGCTATAAGTAATTCATATGTGGGACGCATTCTAAACTTTTTATGTACTGCCAACGTAATTATATATTTGAAGGTGATTTTTCCACTAAATGATCCATATAATAAATGCCAGGATTTTGCATATAACATTTGTACCACAGGTTGTGCGTATATATCTTACGACACAATTTATTTATGCGAGAAATAATTTGTATCCACTGGCTTCCACCTTCTGCATTTTTCATGTTAATACTTGCGTCTTTTCAAACTTTGGCCAATCATAATACTTGTTTAACATATTGAGCTCAAGATCCTCAACTCCTCGTCTTGTTTTATAATTTCACTCATGAATAATATTCAAAACTATTGTCGACAACTTTATATTTTATGGTTCAATCACTTCCCGTTAATGACATAACTCATTGAGATCTCTTTATTGTAATTACTTTCAGGTACCTGAACCATTTCTGGGGTTTCATATTTAGTTATGTTTTTAATTCTTTTGGGAAATCACCTCCACAATAAGACCATATTTACTTATTTACTTTATATGCTCCATTCTTTTATCAATAAAATTTCGTGGAAGCATTATCGCACGCTTCAGGCGTGACTTATTTTTCATTATAAATTGTCCAACCGGGACATTTAAATTGGAGCATTTGCAGCCGGTAATTGACTTATGACTTTCTGGGTCTCATAAAGTCACTTAATAGGCAGTATCTGAAAATGGTTATCTCTTTGAACTTCAGGTTCATATTATCATTGTGCGAGGATCTAAATGAGATAATAACAATTTTTGTTCAGTCAATCTATTTTTTGCCAACTGCTTCTTTTCTCCCCCTAATGTTGGGAAAAGTTGTTCAACAATGACAATCAACAAATCTTGCTTTAAATATATATCAGTCATTGTTCCCAATAAATTGTCTATATCCAACATATTTTTCCCAACATTCCAGACCCATCTTAGTGCGTTGTGTTGGAGCAATTCAAATATATATCGCACTTCATAAAATTCATAAATGGGAAAATTTTCTATTGACTAAACTTGGTTGTAATTGAGAGAGCTATGATTTAAAATTGGCTTGATGAGAAATTATATTGTTGTTTGCATAATAACATGCATTTATACTCAATTTTGCTCTCATCGGTAGCAGTTTAGCTATTTTATTGGAGGCTCTTTGTAACTTTTATGCTAAACTGCAAATCTGGACATGTAATTGTCCGAATTTTGTACTAAATATCAACTTTCAATATGATCATCATTCTTTATTGCATAATCTGAAATTTGTTCTTGCAAATTCATAATCAACGCACATGTGACCATATTGTAGATGCATCTTTCAAAATAATATTTCGGTCCACATGGCAGGTGAACGGGCCCATATTCACCTTTTATAATTTCCATAAATAAGGGGATTTCATCCCAAACTCGGTTGATGATGATCACATAATTAATTTTTCTTGAGAGCAAGAATTGTAACGATTTATGGAGAATCTTCAGGTTCTTCCAAATAATCTCTTGCGCATCGTAAGTGATCCGGGATGGTCTGTAACCGGTCACGCCAAATATCATATTATATGGGTAAAATTTCGGGTTTACCTCTATATGAATCAGTAAACTTCTGGTTTACCGAATATATAATCAATCATGCCAATATTGACGGTAAACTTCTAGTTTACCTGATTTGTTTTTTTTTCATAATCCTGATAACACAATCCACATTTTTTTCTTCATCTCAATGATGATTGCGGAGTAATCACATTCTTTATAATAAAAATAAATAAATATGAAGTATATGAAAGCATATAAAAAATGCATAAAGCGTAAATAAATAAGTATATATACTTAATATTTGATATCACCTGGTTTCATGTACCATAAATTGAGTCCGACAAGATTTGACATATTGTTTGATGTCGTACGTCGTAAAATCAATTCCGAAAATTCCAACATATTACTTTTAAGATTGTATTGCAAGTCGTCTTAATCGAGTCTTTAATCTCGAAGACCCCCTTCCATCTTCTTTGAGTTTATTTCCATTCAACCTAGCTCGAACTCGAAGTGATCGTTAAGGAATTTTTGTTTTCGCCATCGTCTTCTCTCACTTCTGAAAATTAAACTCATAAAACAAAGATAATAATTAGTCCATAGAAGATTAAATTAATATGAAGGTTTATGAACCTAAAATATTGAATTAATATAAAATATTTCTCTAATAGTATAGATGAGGGTAGTGATCACTCATGAACTGGATCGTCTACTTCGAATGTCTGATGATTTAAGATCGAGCAATTTTGTGCTGATAACGTATTATGAAATTAAAGAGATAATAGAATGAGAGAACTTGAGGATGTCTTATTATCACACATAATGAGCCATTATATAGGGATTACATATACTTGTGGAGGAAGTAAATTTAATACTAGGAAAGTCTAAACAAGGAAGATGGTATATACACGTAATATTGAACATCCACTAAATATATTCATAACACTGTTTTTTTGTTGTTGTTGTAAATGTTATCATACGACTGTTTGTATAGCTTTTATTTCTCATGCATTCATCTCAATGCATTTTTTTTAAAAAAAACCTCTTACATAAATTTTTGTTCTAAATATGCGTTTCATGCGCATTATTTAAAAAAAAAACTTCCAGGTAAGTTGTAACTCAAGATTAGCGCATCTTTCATACATTATTTTCAAAAAAATATTTTCATGAGAAATTTAACTCCCTTTTAGCTTTTAGAGCTTCTAATTTTAAAATGCATTTTGTATACGTTATTTTCAGAAAAAACAAAAAAAATTTTTTAGCTAAGTAGTTAATCCCTTAGTTGTAGATTTTTATTTCTAAACATGTGTTTCAGATGCATTATTTTTTTTTTTTTAAAAAAAACCTTACCTAAATTTTTATTCTAAATATGCGTCTCATACGCATTATTTAAAAAAAAAAACTCTCAGGTAAGTTGTAATTTTGTTAGTGCTTTACGTATGCATTACTTAAAAAAAAAACATTTCGGAAAATTTAATTTCTTTAGCTATTAGAGCTTCCTTTCGAACATGCATTTCATATGCATTTTTTTCTAAAAAAACCTCTTACCTGAATTTTTTTTTTAACATGTTTTTTGTACGCATTATTTTTGAAAAAAAGTTTTCATGTAAGTTGTATTTTTGGTTAGTGTATTGTATATGCATTGCTTAAAAAAAAACAAAATTTTTTTAGGAAAATTTGTAATTCCGTTTTAACTGTTAGAGCTTCTAATTTCTAACGTGCATTCCATATGCATCATTTTAAAAAAACTTTTTAACTGAATTGTTTTCTTTTTAATAATGCATCCAATATGCATTAATTTTAAAAAAAAACTTTTTAGATAAACCGTAAGCTCTCTTAGTTTTAGGGCTCTTTGTTTAAAAAACATTTTATCTGAATTTTTAATCAAAAAACGTGCATATCATATGCATTATTTTCGAAAAAAAACTTTCAGGTAAATTGTAATTTTTCTCGGTTGTAGAACTTTTATTTTTAAGTTTGCATCTTGTATTTATTTTTGTGCATCTCATATGCATCCTTTTTTTAAAAAAAAACTTTTCGCCTGATTCTTAATTTTGATAAACCAAGATGCATTGTTTTTTTCCTCATTAAAAAAAACAAAAAAACAAAAAATCTTTTCAGATAACTTGTAAATTATCTTGACTGTAGAACTTTCATCTCAAGTATGCATCTCATGTGCATCGCATGTGCATTGTTTTAGGAAAAATAATCTGTTGATAGACTGTACACATTCTTAGTCGTAGAACTTTTAGTTTCAAACATGTATTCCATGAGTTGTTTTCAAAACTACTTACCATAATGTTTTATTTCAAGCATGTGTTTCATACACATTATTTTTTGGAAAAAATTTTCATGTAAGTTGTAAAATTCTGTTAGTGCATTCAATGTGCATCATTATTTTAAAAAAAATAGGAAAATTTGTAATTCCTTTTTGGCCCCTAGAGTTTGTTAAATTCAAACATGAATTGCATATGCATCATTTTTAAAAAAACATTTTTACCTGATTTTTTTAAGCATGCATTCAATATGCATTATTTTAAAAAAAAAAATATTTCAGGTAAATTGTGAGTTTTTTTTTTTTAGCTATAGAGCTTTCAAATTCACGCATGCATCTCAATTGCATTATTTTAAAAAATCCACCAGAAATTTTCATTTCAAAATATCCATTTCGTATGCATTATTCAGGTAAACTGTTGTAAGTTGTGAATTTCTTATAATAGAATTTTAACTTTCAAAAATGCATTTCATATGCGTCATTCAGGTAATATGTTGTAAGTTGTAATTTTCTTAACAGTAGAATTTTAACTTTCGAGCATGCATGAGCATTTAAAAAAAAAAAAAATTCAAAGTGTCATTCGTTTTTATCCAAGGTGTATTGCACTTTTTTGGCAAGATCGTCATTTCAACATTCGCATGAGCGAGCATTTAAAAAATGGGAGTTTTGATTCTTTTTTGAGAAAATAGTTTAACTGTGCAGTTGAGTGCTACTATTCGAGTTTAAACAAAGGACGATAAAACCTTTTTGAAAAAAACTTTATTTTGAGCATTTGTCCTGCGTTCGAGCCAGATATTGCACTCAGCAAACTCAGTAAACTCCATGATGGCGCAAAAGACATTTGATCATAAATTTTGATTCCTTTTCAAAAAAATAATCAAAATTATGAAATGAATGACATTAGAGTTTTCAAAAAATCATGCATGATTTCTCATATTCTCTACACTGATTTTTCATTCACTCTTTTCAGGTACCCTTGGTTAAGGTATCATGTACACATAAGTTATGCCGGCAAAATGGGGCAACAAAAAAAGAACATGCAGTCATCCAGTTGCACAGGGAACAAATTGCACACTCGAGAAATCTAACGCTGAGGTTCGTTAAATTGTACTTATTTTTTTCCTTGAGATTTGAGTATCCCTACTCTTTTGCAGGTCAGATGACCACTGCAACCAATGCTGCAACCGTGTGAAACGTGAGCACTGAAAAAAGAAGAAGAAGATGTAGCCGTGGGGCATTCCTGCTGCTTTGAAGCCGTGGTACGAGAAGCCGTGGTTGCAGAATTTGAAGCAGCAGGTCCAGTCGCATAACGAGAAGTTGTGATCATTTTTATCCCCGAAATTTGAGTTTTTCCTTACTCATTGTGCAGCTTGGATAATCATCCAAATCAAAACTCCTAGAGAGCGCTGCAACCAATGCTGCAACCGTGTGAAACGTGAGCACTGAAAAAAGAAGAAGAAGATGTAGCCGTGGGGCATTCCTGCTGCTTTGAAGCCGTGGTACGAGAAGCCGTGGTTGCAGAATTTGAAGCAGCAGGTCCAGTCGCATAACGAGAAGTTGTGATCATTTTTATCCCCGAAATTTGAGTTTTTCCTTACTCATTGTGCAGCTTGGATAATCATCCAAATCAAAACTCCTAGAGAGCGCATCTCATGTATGGCCCTTCGTTCGTCGACCATTCTTATGCCATTTATCCCAGATACCTCGGACGATATCTATGCCTAAGTTTACCATTTGCGGACTACTGTGCCAAACTCAACACCATCCATGTGTGTTCATTAATCAGGCCATTCGTCCATTAAAGAAGAAGAAGAAGAAGAAAGCAACATTGAAGGCGGGAAATGAGTGAAAGGGCCACAACCACCCCTAAAATGGCTACAAAGAATGTTCCTCGAATCCTGGGAGGATGGGCCATAGCCACCCTCAAAATGGTTACACATAAAGAGTATTCTCGTGTATCTTGTGAGGCCGGGAAATCATTTTAAAGGGCCACAGCCACCCTTAAAACGACTACAAATCGAAAGAGCGCTCCCGGAACATCGACGATGGAAATAAATAAAAGGGCCACAGCCACCCTCCAAATGGCTACAAATCAAAAGAGCTCTCACGACATTGAAGACGGTGAGGAAAGGGTCACAACCACCCTCCAAATGGCTACAAATACTCTCGCATCGAGACGGGAAATAAAGTACGGGTCACGGCCACCGTTTAATCGGCTACCAAAAAAGAGCGCTTCCGTTAGGTTGAAAACCCGAAAGGGCAACCTAGACAAAATTAGGAAATGAGGGGCATGATAGCAAATTCAGAAATTGCAATCATGCCAAAAGGAGAGAAAATAAAATCCCGATGGAATAAAAACCCCAAGGGGCAATCCATGCGAAAATTAGGATAACCGAGGGGCACGGTCTAAAATTTTGACCGTGGCAAAAGGAGAGAATATGAGAAAAAAAAAAAGATCCCGCTAAGTTGTCGCGTCATACGCAATTTAGGAAAAAATTAGGGACATGCATTCAATTCGTCAAGCCACTCGAGGCCCTTATATCGTCGATCGAGATTTTTCTTTTCTGCACGCCACTTGGGGCTTTACTTTTCCGCACGCCACTGGAGGCTTTACTTTCCCGTACGCCACTAGAGGCTTTACTTTTCCGCACGCCTTTGGAGGCTTTACTTTTCCGCACGCCATTGGAGGCTTTACTTTTCTGCACGCCACTGGAGGCTTTACTTTTCCGCACGCCACTGGAGGCTTTACTTTTTTCGCACGCCACTGGAGGCTTTACATTTCCGCACGCCACTGGAGGCTTTACTTTCCCGCACACCACTGGAGGCTTTACTTTTCTGCACACCACTAGAGGCTTTACTTTCCGCACCGCCACTGGAGGCTTTTCCTTGTCGCACGCCACTGGAGACATCGTCGATCGAGGTCTTTACTTTCTGCACCGCCAACGGAGGCACCACCACAGGGGCACCGCCGACCGAGGCTTTACTTTTCCGCACCGCCACTGGAGGCTTTACTTTCTGCATCGCTAATGGAGGCACCGCCAACAGGCATCCTGCCGACAGAGGTTTTATCTTTCCGCACCAGAATAAGCATATGAGCCACCTTGAAGACTTTGAAGAATTGGAAGAGAATATACTTTCTGGTCAAAATCAGTGTTTCTTCGTCTTTGGACAAACCCCTTCGAACACGTTCTACGGGAGTCCGTCCAAAGAGGGGCAAACTGTAAACACTCGATTTAGACCCGGACGTAATGACGTTACACATGATACGTCAAATTCCGGACGCGTCAAGCCACAAAGTCTCCAAAAATGCTTAAGGGCACATTAGGGAAATTATTATAAAATATATTTTAAATTATTTCGAATATATTTAATATTTTTGGAATATTTAAAAATATATATATAATAATTAGTTTTTTATTTTTAAAAAATTATCTGTAAGATATTTATCTCCATATATTATTTTTTTATTCAAAAAATAATTATCTGTAAAGATATATATCTTTAGGAATATTCTCAAGAATAATTATCTGTTAGCATTTTTTATTTATATTCTATCTGTAATCTAGACTAGGTTTTTAGAATAAATAGGGGTCTAGGTTTACATTGTAAAGGACAGAAAAAAAAACCACTAAAAAGCAATAATACATTATTTCTCGGGGTCTGCGCGATTTTTGTACTCTAGTGCTCAGAAAAGTTTTTTTTTTTCATTGGCCGCTCCCCCCACCTTCCTGGGCACCCCGTGAACCACTTTCAACAGACCAACCTCCACCGGCGACAACATCACCGCCAGCTCCGGCCCCGTCGCCCACCGTCCCTGCTAGTGACCACGCCGGTGGCCAGGCCATCGCAGCCCTCTTCTCTCTCTCTCTCTCTCTCTCTCTCTCTCTCTCTCTCTCTCTCTCTCTCTCTCTCTTCTCGGTGACCCCTGCAACCCGTACCGTCGCCGCATGCTGTCCCGGTGCTCCGCCTCCCGTCGTCCTCGACCGCTCCTGGTATCGCCACCGTCCAGCCCAGGTCCACCCGACCTCTGGTGCTTTCTCTTCGGTCAGCTCGTCCGGTAGTTCTTTAAACCTCCTCACCCCCACATCGATTGGACCGTGACCGACCACCGAGACCCCCTTCATCTCGCCGGCCCGACTTCACCAACCCCAGTCCAGACCTCCGCCATGTCCGACCTCCACCCGCTGCTGTCGTTTCTGACCCGGTTTCCCAGACCGGCTCCGGCGACGCTCAGCCCAGTCAGCCCGAGTCATCTCGTCGTCCCGTTACTGACCTCGCCGGCCACCACTGCAAACCACGAGCCGAACCGGAGCCCGCCCTGGTTGCTGCCCTCTACATCGTCCTGGCCACCGCCGTCCTTCCGTGGCTGCTGGCTGTCCTGGTCGCCCGCATCGTCCTGGCCACCGCCTGCAGGTAACATTATTATTTCCTGTATTTTTATTATTATTTTAATTTATTATTATTTCCTATATTTTATTTATTACTTAATGATTTAGTGATTATTTGATTTCTTTGTTTTTTTTGTATTTATTATTATTAAATTAAGGATAATTAGGTTGATTTTTAATTTAGCTATGGGTGAATAATTTTAATTACATTGGAACATTGTTTATTTTGTTATTTTTATATGTGATATATTAGTAGACTTAATTTGATATAATTAGTTTTCAAATTGATTACTTTGGATTAATTAAGTGATAAAAAGTTAATTATCCATATTCATCAATGTTAATTTGCGTCGATTTAACTATGTATAATAACCGTTAATATTATCAGATTTTGTTATCGTTCATGTCTCGAATCAATTTATAATTGATTAATAATAAAACCCCTGAACTTAAATTTCTGATCGTAGACTGATTCTATACCTAGGTATTTAATTAGTTATTCGCTTAGGTAATTAGGATTCTAGTTAGCCTTATAATTAACTAGTGGCGACTCTAATAAAAACCAACGTTTCAAAACGTAATCGTCGTAGGTTAGATTTAGGTCTGACAAATATATCTTTATCCCTATCTTTTAGTTATATATATATTGATAGTTAATATCTTTTACAATATTATATTATAAACCTATCCATATTTTCCAACTTATAGATAAATAGTTACCAATTAATAAAATTTAAAAATGGCAACATATATATTTTATATTAGTGCCGAAATTTTAAAGTCTTGGTGACCAAGAAAATTATTTTTTTTTACCTAAAATACCCCTAGGGTTTTCGGCACAAACACAAAGAGTTGGAAAAGTTGTCAAATTTTAAGATCAAATACTACCTTGATCAAAAATCCAAATTGTGTTCTTGATAAAACTCAAGGTGTTCTTGAAGATTATGAACATCAAACTCAAATTCATAGCAAAATTTTCGGTTTTGATCCACAAAATCACATAAATTTTGAAAATTTTAAGTTTTTAAAGATCAAATACATGATTTCATGTTGAAAATTTTGGAACACATACTGATGTTCATCAACCTAAAAATTTCGGATTTTTCATAGATTCAAGAACATCAGTTTATCAAAATTTTAAGAACTCCTAACTCAGGCTCTAATACCACTATTGGATTACGGGGACGTAATACTACGAAATGCTAAACGTGTACTAGCAAGAAATCTAATCTACGCAGTGGAATTAGTACACATACCTTTTAGCTCTCCTGCCCAAGAACAAAGTGGAGGGAGTTCTGATCCTCCGGTCGGAACCACGTGCAAGTTCTTAATTATAAGAAGTCCCACGCGATGTAAGCTCCACAACAAAGCCTCTGATCGATTCTTCAATGGGGACAGAACCTCGGACTGAATGCTCGAAAGCAATTTGGCACACCAATGGTGGTGTTATGGGGGCCGGCCGAAACTAGGCCAGAGAGAAAGGAGTTTCTCTCAAATCACAACTTAAGAGGAGTCGTGATCAATGTGTGTTTTGGGAGTGACCCCAAGACCTCCTTATATAGTGGGAGGAGGAGAAAATCAACATCCCTCCCTATCTAGGGTTTCGGCCGACCTATGTGGAAAATCAACTTTCATCTCATGTACATCTCATAAGCATTGTTTTAGGAAAAAAGATTTTTAGATAGATTGTAAGTCTTCTCTTAGTTGTTGAGCTTTTAATTCCAAACATGCATTGCATTTGCATTTCTTTTTATAAAAAAATAAAAAAAATTTACCTTGATTTTTCATTTCGTACATACATTACATATGTATCATTCAGGTAAACTGTTGTAAGTTGTAAGTTTCTTAACAGTAGAACTTTAACTTTCAAGCATGCATGAGCATTTAAAAAAAAAACTCAAAATGTCATTCGTTTTTATCTAAGGTGTATTGCACTTTTTTCGGCAAGATCGTCTCAACCTTCGCATGAGCTAGCGTTTTAAAAAAGAGATTTGATTCTATTTTTTGAGAAAATAGTTTAACTGTGCAGTAGAGTGCGACTATTCGAGTTTAAACAAAGGAAGATAAAATCTTTTTGAAAAAAAATTCGTTTTGAACATCTGTCCTGTGTTCAAGCCTGATAGTGCACTCAGCGAACTCAGTGAACTCCATGATAGTGTAAAACACCTTAGATCATAAATTTCGATTCTTTCTGAAATGTAATTAAAATTATGAAATGAATGACATTAGAGTTTTCAAAAAAATCATGCATGATTTCTCATATTATGTACACTGATTTTTCATTTATTCTTTACAGGTACCCTTGGTTAGGTATCTTGTAAATATAAGTTCTGCCGGCCAAATGGGGCAACATAAAAAGAACATGCAGTCATCCAATTGCACGAAGAACAAATTGAGCACTCGGCATATCCAACGCTAAGGTATGATGAATTGTACTTGATTTTTTCCTTGAGATTTGAGTGTCCCTAGTTTTTTTGCAAATCAGACGACCACTTCGACGAGGTCGCAACCACGTGAAACGTGACTGCTTCAAAGAAATTCCACGCGAAAATTTCACCTACCATGTTTGGAATTCATACGCGTCCCCGAAACAATCCATACATCCTTTTTACGATCCTGTCTAAACCGGTCAATGGTAACCAAATGGAATCTCCCGTTCAGATCGAGCACAACCGCAAGATGGAGAAAAAATTCAGAACATATAGAAGGTCCATTCACATATGGAGCAAATTGCCATTAAAGATGTCGAGTACCCAGGTAAGAAAAGTTGTGATCACTTCTCCCCGAAATTTGTGTTTTTCCTTAATCATTGTGCATCTCAGATGATCATCCAAATCAAATCCTTTGAAGAGCACATCTCGCGCACGACCCTTTGCTCGCTGACCATTCTTGTGTCAGCTGCCGAATTTATCCCAGTTACCTCGGGCAATATATGTGCCCCAATGCGGACTACTCCACGTCATCCATGTGTGATCCTCAACCAAGTCATACATGTTATGCAACGAAGTCTAAACTCATCAGTGCTAACCGTGGGGCATCCGAAAATGAGATTGAGCAATAGCCAGGGCACTTGAGAACCTGAGAGAAGAAATCATTGCCTATGTCATACATTGGTCATAGGGTCAATCCAGGGCGTCGACACGACCGACATATTTTGACTCAATCAACTGAGTCCTTCTGTAGAAGAAGTTTTGAATTAGAAATTTCCAAGTTGCCAAAAGGGGCTTGTACCTAATTGTTGTTAATTATTTGCGTTAAATTTTCTTTTTCAAAAAAAAAAATTGAAACGCAATAAAAAAAATCATTTTTCTTTAGGGTCACAGCCGCCCTTTAATTAGCTACCGAGAAAAGTAAAAAGAGTGTTCATGCAAATTTTGTGAGAGTAGTGAAGAAATAAAAGGGTAACCATGCCCTTTAATTGGTTACCAAATAAAGAGTGCTTCCACTAGGTTGAAAACCCGAAAGGGTGGCCTAGTCAAAATTAGAAAATGAGGGGCATGGTTGCAAATTCAGAAATTGCAATCATGGAAAAAGTAGAGAGAGTAAAAAAAAACCGAGGGGCACGGTCGGAAATCTCTCATCAACCGAGGCAAAAGGAGAGAATAAGAGAGCATTTCTAAAAAAAGAGAGAGAGAGAGAAAGAAAGAACGATCCCACTAAGTTGTCGCACCATGCACAATTTAAGAAAAAATTAGGGACAAACATTCATGCGCCTGTGTATTGTCTACAACACAGCGTCTTCCAAAGTCAACTTCACGGCAAACGGGACGGTTACGGTCTGCTCTCGCAGGTCTCATTTCAAGGATGAGTAGGATTGTTACAGTCTGTTCCTACGAGTCAACTTCACGCCAAGCGGGACGGTTCCAATCTGCTCTCGCGAGTCACGCTTCAAGGATGAGTAGGACTGTTACAGTCTGTTCCTACGAGTCAATTTCACGGGAAGAGGGACGGTTGCAGTCTGCTCTCCCAAGTCACCATTCATGGATCACTATGACTGTTACTGTTTGCACACGAGTTTCCTTTGTGGGCTTCTCCTTCCGTTCTCTACTTCTCTATGGGCCTCTCCTTCTAGTATTCCCGCTCCGTGAGCTTCTTCTTCTCATATACCTGTAGATGGGCACCGGAGAGGGGATTCCCGGTGAACCCTTTATTTGCTCATGATGTCCTAAGTGCCTTCTTGCTTGGGACCTCCACCCTTCCTTCTCCTCGTGATAGCTGCAAAAGGGGCAAAACCGAGACCCAAGGGGGGGTGGTGCTCGGTGCGCCCTCTCCGATGCTTAAACGAGTATAGGCATTTTAGAGAGATAAATTAGAGAGAAGACAGAGCTTGAGTGAGAGATAACAAGATTGTTTTTATATGAGGAGAGGAGGCCTCTATTTATAGAGTTCCTATCGGACCGCCCTGGTTCCAATGGTTTCCTGGTCCGGTTGTGGCAGGTTCGTAATATAAGTTGGTCTTGACCGTAAATATGGTGCACTTGACCTCGGTTCGACCGTAGATGAGCATAATGTGTTTAAGTGTGTTGGAATGGCCTCCAAGGGCGAGCCCCGGGCGAAATATCGCCCGGGGTGGGGGTCCGGACGAATGGGACTCGTTCGGACGGAGGGGTGTACCCGGACGGGTACCCCCAAGTCTTGCTCAGGTTACTCGAGAAAGGGGGGCCTTGCTCGGGTTACCCGAGCAAGGGGATCCCTTGCTTGGGTTGCCCCCCGGGTGGTTTTTCCACTCGGGGCCTTCCCGAGTGGATTTCGCCACTTGGGGTGTTTTTCGGGCCTACGTGGTGGGCCTTGGGTGTCCGTGTTCTAAGTTTCGAATTATATTCGGTTATGGCCTAATTATCGGGGTCCAATTTATAATAGCTTGGGCGTATGTCCAACATTTGCCCCGGAATCAAGCAATAGTTTAACCTTTACTTGACTCTATTTTTGTGGAGTATTGCCCAAGCGAGTTGCGAAATGTACCTTTGTGACGATCCCAGCCTTTATCGAGTGCTCAAGGAACGTCGAGATTTTCCTTGCCCCGTGTTTAAAGGAGCTTTAAGACGGTCCCGACCTTCGTTGAGTGACCGGGGAACATCGTTATTTTCCTTGCCCCATGTTTAAAGGAGCTATACGACGGTCCCGACTATCGTTGAGTGCCCGAGGAAAGTCGTGATTTTCCTTGCCCCCTGTTCAATGAAGCTGGATACACAAAATGCTATTGCTGATTTAAGCAAATTTATGCTATGTACAGATATTAGATAAGGGTAAAAGTGGTACGAGCCTTGGTCTCGTTTTACTTAGCCTTAGGACTGTATCCTTTTTGGAGGAACCTCCTTTTTAGGCTCTTAGAGCCGGTAGGGCGCTTTGGAAGGGGTTTTGCACTCCGTTTGCGAGAGTGCGAGTATGATCTTCTAGCTTTGGCCTTCAATGGACATGGCATTTTTCTCCCCGTTTGTCGGAGTGTGGGCATGATCCTTTAACCTTATCCCTGCAATTCACCATATATAAATGGAGGTGAGAGTGGTTAAAATTTTTCCTCTTACCCTTCATATAAAAGAGTTTTTATAAATATATGTAGAAGGTTGTTCCCTTCATATATGTTAGAGTGTTACTCCCTTTGTGTATGTTAAGGGGCTTCCCGGACGGTGATTTTGCCTTCGTGGCTCAGTGCTGAGGCTACCTCCGCGGTATGCACACCTTGTACCTCCACAAGTGGGGGCTTGGCCCTTGTGTTACTTATGCTCTGTGACTTGAGCATATAGAGTTGTATGTATATGGTTGCCCGCGTAGTGGGCATGCTTCAGACGCTTGGGGGTTAGCCCTTGCGTTAATTGCGAAACCTGCATGTATGAGATTGTATATATATAGTTATCTCTTACAATGGATGTGTTTGGTGTTTTGAACGTGGGGGGGTTAACCCTTGAGGTGACTACGCTTGGTAGCCCATGTATGCGTGCCCCCGTAGTTGACACGTTGTTGTACGTAGAGGGATACTCCTCGTAATGGCTACGCTTGGTAGCTCATATATGCGTGCCCCCGTAGTGGACACATTGTATGTAGAGGGATACTCCTCGTAATGGCTACTCTTGGTAGCTCATATATGCGCGCCCCGTAGTGGACACGTTGTTGTATGTAGATGTTGTTTGGGCGCCTTAGTGCCATGCCTAGGTCCCCTTGTTGGTATAGATGATATATGCTCTCACGGAGGATATTTGGTTCCACCTTTCATTACCTTAGGTAGTGTTGAGATGATTTTATTTGTCCCTCCTAGTAGGAATATTTTCCAAGCTTTATCCTTTATAGTCCCCTTTTGACAAGTAATATCGTCCATACACGTGTCTTTTGCCCCGTAGTAGGCATTTGAACTTTATGCACTTTGAGACGTATCCTTGGGTAGGTTGGTCTTGATGGATTTATATGGTGTCACGATGGACCGCTGTTTTTTCCTGACGGGCCGCTGTTTTTTCCCTCACGGACCGCTGTTTTTCCCTCAAGGACCGCTGTTTTTTTCCTGACGGACCGCTGTTTTTTCCTGACGGGCCGCTGTTTTTTCCTGAAGGGCCGCTGTTTTTTCCTGACAGGCCGCTGTTTTTTCCTGACAGACCGCTGTATTTTCCTGACTGACCGCTGTTTTTCCCTGACGGACCGTTGGTTTTCCCTGACGGACTGCTGTTTTTCCCTGACGGACCGCTGTTTTTTCCAGACGGACCGCTGTTTGATACATAACTTGTTGTAGGTGTTTAGTCCCTCCCCCGATTACCTTGGGTAGTGTTGGGATTGTTTTGCTTATCTCCCCCATAGGGGTCCTTGTGATGTTTGTTTATCCACCATAGTCCTTCCTTTAGCAAGTAGTATCATCCATGCACATGTATTTGCCCCCGTAGTAAGCATTAGGTCTTTATGCACTTTGGGACATACTCCGTGGACATGATAGACACTGTAAACACCTAATTTTGGACCATGCGCGACATGTGTGACGTGTGGCGCGCTAAATGAGGAAATGTCTAAATTTGGCAAGTCGCGAAGCTTCCAAAGATGCTCAGAGCAATATTAGGATAGTTATCTGTATTTATTGCAGTGTATATTTTCTGAATATTTGTATTAAGTATTTAGAATATTTAGAGTATATTAGGAGAATAAATCAGTGTAATTTATTGCTTAATTAGACTAGGTCTAAGTACTATATATAGGGGTCTAATCTACATTGTAAATAAGGGGGAGAAAAATAATACAAGAAAATAAAAAGAATGAGCCGTGGCTCTCGTCCAAATCCATTGAGCCATCTTTCTTCTTCGTCATACTTGTTGTATCTTGCTTATTGTTATGTTAAAAAATTTTTTTCCGTTTTTATATACATATAATAATCTATTGTTTATCTACTTTTTTTGAGCTCATCCTCTTAAGTTTTCCACAGTATAGGAACCTACGTTCCATTCATCCCCGCTTCGCTATTGATAGCACCTCCAGCTAGGCCCACCCACGTTCGACAGCAACAACCCAGGACCTTAGTCACCGATTCCAAGCCATCTCTACACCCTCGCACCGAGCTCCGATCAACTTCCGTCCAGATCATCTTTTGTTTCGGTTCCAATCCCACGCCGGAGTCCACTTGTTGTTCCTGCTGTCTCGCCGCGCTCCTGCTCTTGTCCCAGCCACTTCACCGACGACGCCGCGCTCCACCCTGGCTCGCCGGAGCTCTCCACGTCCCCTGCTGCTGCCTTTTATCCGGACCGCCTGAAGTTCCCGACAGCCACGACCGGAGCTCCGCCAGGGCCGCCCGGCGCCGTCCCAGGCCACCGAAGCCATCCTGCCGCCGTGGAAGCCGCCCGTCGCCGGAGTGGTGTCCCGCCGGTCCTGTCCTGCTGTCTTCCCCGCTGGTTTGGTCTCTGTAATTATTCTTTTTTTTTTTTTTGTTATTGTTATTATTAATTATTTAATTTTCTGTATTATTATTATTATCTTTATTGTTATTATTATATCATGTACCATGTTAATAGCTAGTCTAGATCTAGATTAATTAGATAACATTTTTTGTAAATATACGTGTATCATATGTAATTATTGAATTGTATCATGATTTTGAGCATGTTTAGTTTCGTCTAGATTTTAACTAAATTAGGAGTTTTAGATGTTTAATAGATTTGTCATTGATAATAATTTCGCATAAAATTAGTTTAGTTTTTTAAATTTTAAAGTGGCAATTAGGTGAATTGAGTACCGAAAGGGCGTGATTAATTCCATGAGTTTTAATTCGTAATAGAACCCCCGAACTTGAATTTCTGATCGAAGACCGATTTTATACCTAGGTGTTTAATTCGTTATTCGCTTGGGTGATTTAGGATTCTAGTTAACCTAATAATTAACTAGTGGCGACTCTTTCAAAATTGCACGTTTTCAAAACGTAAATCGCCTTATGTCAGATTTTAGGTCCGACAATTTGGCGACTCTGCTGGGGAAGATTTAGAGGGTTCGGGCTCAGTATGTTCACTTTTTGCCATGTTTGAGTTTGTAAATTTTATTTATTTATTTTATGTTAATTTCACTGATCTAACTTGTTTTTTTGTGATTTCAGGTGTGGGGTTTAATTTTATATTATAATTGACCTTTTTTTTTTTTTTTTCTTTTGTTGTGCTATTGTATAAACTCGCACACACCACTTTTAGAGTAATATCCAAAACGCCTAAAACCCAGGGCGACTAGGAACCCCGGAGGTTTAGTACGGTACGACCGGAGCGGCTGGGCCGCCAGTACGGCTCGGAAAAACTCTACTCGCTTGTGAAGGTCTTATGATCCCTGTGATGGGGTGAGGAAACCACCTTGTCGGGAACCTGTCAGTGGAACCTACCTTGTAGACCAAAGCCACACATTTTTCACCCCCCTAACATGATCTGGTTTTTTGTTGTAAATGTTATCATACGACTGTTTGTATAGTTTTTACTCTCATGCATTCATTTCATTGCAATTTTTTTATAAAAAAAAAAACACAAAAAAAACTTTTCTTTTTTTCTCTACAGCTAATTGTTAGTCATTTAGTTGTATACATTTTCTTTTCAAACTTGCATTTCGCATGCATTGTTTTTTTTTTTAAAAACTCTTACCTGAATTTTTTTTTTTTTCAAACTTGCGTTTCATACGCATCATTTTTTTCTTAAAAAAAATTTCTTCAGGTAAGTTGTGATTTTGGTTAGCGCGTCGCGCATGTAAAAAAAACATTTTTGAAAATTGTGATTCCTCTTTAGCTATTAGAGCTTCTAATTTCGAATGTGCGTTCCAAATGCATCATTTCAAAAAAACTTTTTAACTGAATTGTTTTATTTTTAAATAATGCATCAAATATGCATTAATTTAAAAAAAAACTTTTTAGATAAATCGTAAGCTCTCTTAGTTTTAGAGCTCTTTTTTTAAAAAACCTTTTACCTGATTTTTTTTAAATGTGCATCTCATATGTATTATTTTCGAAAAACCTTTCAGGTAAATTGTAATTTCTCTTAGTTGTAGAACTTTCATTTTTAAGTTTGCATCTTGTTTTTTTTTTTTTTTTTGTGCATCTCATATGCATTTTTTTTCAAAAAAAAAAATTTCACTTGATTATTTTCTTTAATTTTGAGCAACTAAGATGCATTGATTTTTTTCCTCATAAAAAAAAATCTTTTCATATAACTTGTAAATTTTCTTAACTGTACAATTTTCATTTCATGTACATTTCATAGGCATTGTTTTAGGAAAAACATTTTTCAGATAGATTGTAAATCTTCTCTTAGTTGTTGAGCTTTTTAATTCCAAACATGCATTGCATTTGCATTTCTTTTTTTTAAAAAACTTTACCTGAAGTTTTCATTTTGTACATATGTATCATTCAGGTAACCTGGTTGTAAGTTGTAACTTTCTTAACAGTTGAACTTTAACTTTCGAGCATGCATGCGCATTAAAAAAAAAAAAAAAAACTCAAAGTGTCATTCATTTTTTATCCGAGGTGTATTGCACTTTTTCGGCTAGATCATCTCAAACCTTCGCGTGAGTTAGCGTTTTAAAAAAGGAGAGATTTGATTCTATTTTTTGAGAAAATAGTTTAACTGTGCAGTTGAGTGCTACTATTTCGAGTTTAAACAAAGGACGAGAAAACATTTTTGAAAAAAACTTTGTTTTGAGCATTTGTCCCGCGTTCGAGCCAGATAGTGCACTCAGCGAACTCATTAAACTCCAAGCTAGTGCAAAACATCTTAGATCATAAATTTTGATTCTTTCTGAAATGTAATCAAAATTATGAAATGAATGATATTAGAAGTTTTCCGAAAAATCATGCATGACTTATTTTATTCTTTATACTAACTTTCGTGTTTGGTATTTTCAGGTATCCTTGGATAGGTATTGGTATCTGGTACATACGAGTGGTGTCAGCCAAATGGGGCAACATAAAAAGAACGTGCAGCCATCCAGTTGCACGAAGAACAAATTGCGCACTCGGAATATCCGATGCTCAGGTATGATGAATTGTACTTGATTTTTTCCTTGAGATTTAAGTGTCCTTACTCTTTTGGCAGATCAGACGACCACTTGGACGAGGTCGCAACCACGTGAAATGTGACTACTTCAAAGAAGTTACATGTCAAAATTCCACCTACCGTATGTGGAATTCATACGCGTTCCCGAACCAAGTTGTACATCTGTCTTACGGTGAGGTCTAAACCGGTCGGTGGTAACCAATGGGCATCTCCTATTGAGATCGGTCATGTCTGAATATGGAAAATATCAAGAGATCATCGAGAGTCCAGAGAAGATTCAATGTGCTGATCAATGAATATTTGAGATGTCAAGCAAAGAAAACATTATTGTTTGTGCATTCCATCAGAGGTCCAGGGGCATTTATTTTCCGGCAGGTGTTCATATACAAGTTGTGATTTCTAGATGGAGCGGAAAAATCAGGACATGCAGCAGGTCCAGTCGCATAGCGAGCACATTTCCCATTAGAAAAATCCCACAACCAGGTAAGAAAAGTTGTGATCATTTTTATCCCTGAAATTTGAGTTTTTCCTTACTCATTGTGCAGCTCGGATCTGAAAGAGCACATCTCGTGCACGACCCTTTGCTCGCCAACCATTCTTGTGCCCCAATGCGGACTACTCCACGTGACCCATGTGTGTTCGTTGACCAGGCCATTCACCCTGTATGCGACGAGCCTAAACCGGTAGGTGCTAACCATAGGGCATCCCCAGACGAGATCGAGCAATAACCGGGGCACTTGAGAAGCCGAGATTAGAAATCACTGTCTACATAATCCATTGGTTGTAGGGTCCATCCAGGGCGTCAACCCGATCGACATATTTTGACTGAGTCCTTCTCTAGAAGATGTTTCGAATTAGAAATTTCAGATTTGCCACTAGAGGCATGTACATAATTGTTGTTGATTATTTTCGTTAAATTTTCATTTGTGAAAAAAAAAAAACCAAAAAAAAAAAAAAAAGAAGCAAAAAAAAAAAAAGCAAAAGAAAAATAAAAAAGCAAAAAACTCCTTTTTTAGGGTCACAGCCGCCCTTTAATTGGCTACCGATAAAAATAAAGAGAGTGCTCTTGCATATTTTGTGAGAGCAGTGACGAAATAAAAGGGTCACAGTTGTCCCTGAATCAACTACAAAGGGTCTCAGTCGTCCCTAAAATGACTACAGAGAAAGGGCCACAGCCACCCTTCAAATGGCTACAGATAAAGAGCGCTCCCGCAACATCAAAAGCGGGAAATAAGTGAAAGGGCCACAGCCACCCTCCAAACGGCTACAGATAAAAAAGTGACCCCGCGAACCCTGTGAGGGCGGGAGAATAAAAAGGGCCACGGCCACCCTTAAAATGGCTACACAAAAAGAGTGATCTCGCGAACCCGGTGAGGGCGGGAAAATAAAGAAAGGGTCACAGCTGTCCCTCAAACGGCTACAGTCAAAAGAGCAATCCCGAAACATCGATGGCGGGTATTAAGTGAAAGGGCCACAACCTCCCTCAAAATGGTTACATACAAAGAGTGTTTCCCGGATCAGAGACGAGGAATGAAGGGCCACAGCCACCCTCCAAATGGCTACAATCAAAAGAGCTCCCGCAACATTGAAGACGGTGAGAAAATGGTCACAGCCACCCTCCGAATGGCTACAAATACTCCCGCATCGAGGCGGAAAATAAAGTACGGGTCACAGCCACCGTTTAATCGGCTACCAAATAAAGAGTGCTTCCGCTAGGTTGAAAACCCGAAAGGGCGGCCTAGGCAAAATCAGGAAATGAGGGGCATGGTTGCAAATTCAGAAATTGCAATCATGGCAAAAGGAGAGAAAATAAAAAACCGAGGGGCACGGTCGAAAATCTCTCAATCGGCCGTGGCAAAAGGAGAGAAAAAAAAAAGAGAAATTCTCAAACAAAAAAAAAAGAAAAAAGAAAAGAAAAAAGAGAAAAAAGATCCCGCTAGGTTGTCGCACAAGCACAATTTAGGCAAAAATTAGGGACAAACACTCATGCGCAAGCAGCGTCTTCCAGAGTCAACTTCACGACAAGCGAGACGGTTACAGTCTGCTCTCACAGGTCGCATTCCAAGGATGAGTAGGACTGTTACAGTCTGTTCCTACGAGTCAACTTCAGGGCAAGCGGGACGGTTGAAGTCTGCTCTCGCGAGTCACCATTCAAGGATGAGTAGGACTGTTACAGTCTGTTCCTACAAGTCACAACCGAAAATCAGGATCTGAAGTTTTCCAGCTTCCTGAGAGTCAACCCCGACGAACGAAGCCTTAGTATTCAGCCTTCGCAAGTCACGCCACTAGAGGCACTTCTCCAACGGACGCCACTAGAGGCTCTTCTCCGACATACGCCGCTAGAGGCATCGCCAAAGGGTCTCCGGTACGGTCTGACGTAGAGGTCTTCCGCCACCAGAGATATCACCAGAGGTTTTCCGGTACGGTCTGACGTAGAGGTCTTCCGTTACCACTCGCCACTAGAGGCATCACCAAAGGTTCTCCGGTACGGTCTGACGTAGAGGTCTTCCGCCACCAGAGATATCACCAGAGGTTTTCCAGTACGGTTTGACGTAGAGGTCTTCCGTTACCACTCGCCACTAGAGGCATCACCAAAGGTTCTCCGGTACGGTATGACGTAGAGGTCTTTCGCCACCAGAGATATCACCAGAGGTTTTCCGGTACGGTCTGACGTAGAGGTCTTTCCGTTGCCACTCGCCACTAGAGGCGTCACCAGAGGTTGTTGGTACTGTCTGACGTAGAGGTCTTATGTTACCAATCATCACCTAAGGTTTTACTTTATTGCACGCCACTGGAGGCTTTTCCTTGTCGCTCGCCACTGGAGGCAACGTCGATTGAGGTTTTACTTTACTGCACGCCACTGGAGGCTTTATTTTCCCGCATGCCACTAGAGGCTTTACTTTTCTACACGCCACCTGGAGGCTTTATTTTTTTCGCTGCCACTGGAGGCTTTACTTTCTGCACTACCAATGGAGGCACCGCCAACAGGGGGACCGCCGACGGAGGTTCTATTTTCCGCACTACCAATGGAGGCACCGCCAAGAGGGGCACCGCCGACGGAGGTTCTATTTTCTGCGCTACCAATGGAGGCACCGCCAACAGGGGCACCGCCAACGGAGGTTCTATTTTCCGCACGCCAACAGAGGCACCGCCAATAGGGGCACCGCCGACAGAGGCTCTACTTTTTTTGCAGTTTCCGAAATAAGCCAGGAGTTTCCTTGAAGATTCGAAGACTCGAAAGAAGATACACTTCCCAACCAAAATTAGTGTTTACTCGTCTTTGGACAAATCCCCTCGAACTTGTTCTACGGGAATTCGCCCAAAGAGGGGCAAACTGTAAACACCTAATTTTGGACCACGCGCGACATGTGTGACGTGTGGCGCGCTAAATGAGGAAATGTCTAAATTTGGCAAGTCGCGAAGCTTCCAAAGATGCTCAGAGCAATATTAGGATAGTTATCGGTATTTATTGCAGTGTATATTTTCTAAATATTTGTATTAAGTATTTAGAATATTTAGAGTATATTAGGAGAATAAATCAGTGTAATTTATTGCTTAATTAGACTAGGTCTAAGTACTATATATAGGGGTCTAATCTACATTGTAAATAAGGGGGAGAAAAATAATACAAGAAAATAAAAAAGAATGAGCCGTGGCTCTCGTCCAAATCCATTGAGCCATCTTTCTTCTTCGTCATACTTGTTGTATCTTGCTTATTGTTATGTTAAATTTTTTTTTTCCGTTTTTATATACATATAATAATCTATTGTTTATCTACTTTTTTTGAGCTCATCCTCTTAAGTTTTCCACAGTATAGGAACCTACGTTCCATTCATCCCCGCTTCGCTATTGATAGCACCTCCAGCTAGGCCCACCCACGTTCGACAGCAACAACCCAGGACCTTCGTCACCGATTCCAAGCCATCTCTACACCCTCGCACCGAGCTCCGATCAACTTCCGTCCAGATCATCTTTTGTTTCGGTTCCAATCCCACGCCGGAGTCCACTTGTTGTTCCTGCTGTCTCGCCGCGCTCCTGCTCTTGTCCCAGCCACTTCACCGACGACGCCGCGCTCCACCCTGGCTCGCCGGAGCTCTCCACGTCCCCTGCTGCTGCCTTTTATCCGGACCGCCTGAAGTTCCCGACAGCCACGACCGGAGTTCCGCCAGGGCCGCCCGGCGCCGTCCCAGGCCACCGAAGCCATCCTGCCGCCGTGGAAGCCGCCCGTCGCCGGAGTGGTGTCCCGCCGGTCCTGTCCTGCTGTCTTCCACGCTGGTTTGGTCTCTGTAATTATTCTTTTTTTTTTTTTGTTATTGTTATTATTAATTATTTAATTTTCTGTATTATTATTATTATCTTTATTGTTATTATTATATCATGTACCATGTTAATAACTAGTCTAGATCTAGATTAATTAGATAACATTTTTTGTAAATATACGTGTATGATATGTAATTATTAAATTGTAACATGATTTTGAGCATGTTTAGTTTCGTCTAGATTTTAACTAAATTAGGAGTTTTAGATGTTTAATAGATTTGTCATTGATAATAATTTCGCATAAAATTAGTTTAGTTTTTTAAATTTTAAAGTGGCAATTAGGTGAATTGAGTACCGAAAGGGCGTGATTAATTCCATGAGTTTTAATTCGTAATAGAACCCCCGAACTTGAATTTCTGATCGAAGACCGATTTTATACCTAGGTGTTTAATTCGTTATTCGCTTGGGTGATTTAGGATTCTAGTTAGCCTAATAATTAACTAGTGGCGACACTTTCAAAATTGCACGTTTTCAAAACGTAAATCGCCTTATGTCAGATTTTAGGTCCGACAGACACCTTTGTGATATAGGGGTATGGTTTCCTAATTTGAGACATTTGGGCATGATAGTCGTTGTTGAGGTATAAGGGGATGGTATCCTCTTTTGATATATGGACATGATAGCCATTGTTGATGTATAAGGGGGATGGTACCCTCCTTTGATATATGGACATGATAGCCATTATTGGTGTATAAGAGGATGGTACTCTCCCTTGATATATGGACATGATAGCCATTATTGAAATATGGGGGATGGTGCCCTCCTTTGATATATGGACATGATAGCCATTTGATGATGTACTTACATTCTATATCTTGTTGAAAAGGTTGCCCTTTGGTTGGGGGACTTATTTTTATATCATGTTGGAAGGGTGGCCCTGTGGGTCTTATGTCGCTTTTCGGTTTTAAGGGTTGTCCTTATAAATCTTCCTCTTTCCATATGTAAGGGTTGTTGATCGCCTTATCATATTTCAGAGTTGTTGTTTTGGATCTTCCTCTTTTCGCTAGGAAGGGTGGCCCTATGGGTTATGTCCCTTTTCTGTTGTAAGGGTTGTCCTTATAGATCTTCCTATTTCCATATGTAAGGGTTGTCGATCGCCTTATCATATTTCAGAGTTGTCTATTTGGATCTTCCCCTTTTCTGTTGGAAGGGTGGCCCTATGGGTCTTATGTCCCTTTTCGGTTGTAAGGGTTGTCCTTATAGATCTTCCTTTTTCCATATGTAAGGGTTGTCAATCGCCTTATCATATTTCAGAGTTATCTTTTTGGATCTTCCCCTTTTCAGTTGGAAGGGTGGCCCCTATGGGTTTTATGTCCCTTTTCAATTGTAAGGGTTGTCCTTATAGATCTTCCGCTTTCCATATGTAAGGGTTGTCGATCGCCTTATCATATATTTTGAGTTGTCTTTTTGGATCTTCCCATTTTCGGTTGGAAAGGTGACCCTATGGATCTTATGTCCCTTTTCGGTTGTAAGGGTTGTCCTTATAGATCTTTCTATTTCTATATGTAAGGGTTGTCGATCGCCATATCATATTTCAGAGTTGTCTTTTTGGATCTTCCCCTTTTCGGTTGGAAGGGTGGCCCTATGGGTCTTATGTCCCTTTTTGGTTGTAAGGGTTATCCTTATACATCTTCCTCTTTACATATGTAAGGGTTGTCGATCGCCTTATCATATTTCAGAGTTGTCTTTTTGAATCTTCCCCTTTTCGGTTTTAAGGGTGGCCATCTGGGTCTTATGTCCCTTTTCGGTTGTAATGGCTGTCCTTATAGATCTTCCTCTTTCCATATGCAAGGGTTGTCGATCGCCTTATCATATTTTTTAGTTGTCTTTTTGGATCTTCCCATTTTCGGTTGGAAAGGTGGCCATATGGGTCTTATGTCCCTCTTCGGTTGTAAGGGTTGTCCTTATAGATCTTTCTCTTTCCATATGTAAGGGTTGTCGATCACCTTATTATATTTCAGAGTTTTCTTTTTGTATCTTCCCCTTTTTGGTTGGAAGGGTGTCCCTATGGATCTTATGTCCCTTTTCGGTTGTAAGGGTTATCCTTATAGATCTTCCTCTTTCCATATGTAAGGGTTGTCGATCGCCCTATCATATTTTAGAGTTGTCTTTTTGGATCTTCCCCTTTTCGGTTGGAAGTGACGCCTCCTCTTTTGTGAGTGATGGTGGCTTTCTTCTTTCCCTTGTGCCCTGAAAAGCATTTGATTCATTTAGTGATATTGTCATTTCTTACAGAAAGGAAAGTCTAAGTGGAGTCCGTAGATCTCCTTTTGGTAATAATAAATTATATAATGGAAGTGGATATTCCCTTTTCCCTTTGGTTGTAGAATTTCTTCGAATGTTCTCCACTAAAAGTGTTAGTTGATATTTGTCCTTCCGTATCTTTCAGCCGATATAAGTTGTGGATGTCGCCTTATGAGGGTGGTCACTGTTGCCTCCAACACAGGAGCGAGTCCTTGTAGTGGGTTTAAGTTTTATCCTTCCTTTGTGGTTTCCATTGGAAGGAGTCATGCCACATATTTGTGTGGCCTTGTATTTTCGGGTGGACTATCAAGCACTAGATCACATGGTGCCCCCTAGTTGCTTGGTAGTTGCACTGTTTGTTCTTGTTTAGCCTGTTAAGGCTTATCTTCATGTTTCTCAGTTGGGTGCCGAGCACTTGTTCATTTGGTGCCCCCAAGTTGCTCGGTCTCCTTACTCTTTTTTGCTCTTTGAGCATGCCTTTCTTATATACATCTTCCAGAATTGGCGAGGGGGGGGGGGGGGGGGGCTTCAATTTTGATCTTCGTTAATTTTTTTTTCATTGTCTCTTTGTAGGTTCCCCCATCCTTGTGTTGTTCGCTTCCTTAGGTATAGAATGTTGGTTTTGCAAATCCAATATCCTTTTCAAGTTTGAGTTATTGATGATCCTTGCGTTTAGCACAGGTTTGGTGCTGCCCCCTCATTTAGTGCTACCTCTTCTTGGGTGTGGAAGTGACTTTTGGCTAAAAAATGAGTAATGTGATGGGTTGGAAGAGAGGGAGGTGTTTGCCTTGCAGGCTGGGTTGGAGTGGTATGCCCTGCTTTTGCAGCGTGTTGTCCCGTCCCTTGGGCAGGCGTGCATTTGGTGGGTGTAACTGTTGTACATAGGTATATTGTAGGATAGGATTATATATGATGGCATTCCATATGGTATCCATGGAAAGGCATATCGCATTAAAATCCCTTGGATGGCATTCTCTCAAAGTGGGCGCGACAGGCCGTGCTGGTTGTAGTGGCTCTCCTTGTAAGGTTATCCTTTTGCTCATAGTGGAGGGATGTGTATGCATGCACCCTCCCTGCTATCATTGGCGATGTTTGGCCCCCAGTGTATGTGGTTGCTCTTACTAATGCCATATTCTTCTGGGAATGGAGTTATGTTCATCTGTCCCTCCTTAGTGTTGTCATATCCTTCACAGAGTGGCTGTTGTTCAGTGGTCACTTCCAATTGCTTCTTATGGATGTGCTCTGGAAGAGCTACTCTGGGTGCATTCATGAAGGGATGTGAGGATGAGGCTCATCGTTGTGGAGAGGTTGTTGTTCTGCTCCCTCCTCATCTTGCCCCCTATTGGTATACTTTGGAAGAGCTGCCATGGGTGCATTTTTATTGTAGCCACTTCTTTGGCCTTCTGGCCCGTTCTTGGGTATTTGATTGTTGCCCCCACCAGGGGCTTGTCCTTTATTAGGGGTGAGGAAGGTAGTTGTTGATTGACTACCGACCGTGGTGTCTTGGAGCTTGATGGAGTGTTATCCAAGGAGTGTTGTTCTCTATTGGACGTCAGTTGCTTAGGATCCTTTGGTTGTTGCCCCCAAATGCTAGGCTCCTGGACACCCGCGGTAGGTACCTTACTATGCCGCCCCCTTGTTCGTTTGGACCCCCTATTATTGCCATCGAGCACAAGTAGTAGGCTCCGTGTGGGGGGACTCGTCCGGACGGGGGGGGGGGGGGGGGGGGGGGGAAGGTGGTACCCAGACAGGTACCCCCAAGGTCTTGCTCGGGTAACCCAAGCAAGGTTCCCATGCATGGGTTGCCCCCGGGTGGTTTTTCCACTCGGGGCCTTCCCGAGTGGATTTTGCCACTTGGGGTGTTTTCCGGGCCTACGTGGTGGCCTCGGGTGTCCGTGTTCTAAGTTTTCGAATTATATTCGGTTATGGACCAATTAACAGTGTCAAATTTATAATAGCTTGGGTGTATATCCAACAGTTACAGTCTGTTCCTACAAGTCACAAACCGATGATCAGGATCTGTAGTTTTCCAGCTTTCTGAGAGTCAACCTGAAGAACGAAGCCTTGGTGTTAAAGCCTTCGCAAGTCACGCCACTAGAGGCACTTCTCCAATAAATGCCACTAGTGGCACTTCACCAACGATGTTGCGCTGTCCCATATATGCTAGTCATCACATTTATCCCATCGACTGTGTTGCGTTGCCCCAGGTATGCTAGTCACCACAACCGGTGTTGCGCTGTCCGAGATATGCTAGTCACTACAACGATGCTGCGCTGTCCCAGATATGCTAGTCATTACGGTGTTGCGCTGCCCTAGGTATGCTAGTCACTACCAAAAATCAGGATCTGAAGTTTTACAGCTTTCTGAGAGTCACCCCCGACGAACGAAGCCTTAGTATTCAGCCTTCGCAAGTCATGCCACTAGAGGCACTTCTCCAATGGACGCCACTAGAGGCACTTCTCCAACGGATGCCACTAGAGGCTCTTCTGCGACGGACGCCACTAGAAGCTCTTCTCCAACGGACGCCACTAGAGGCACATCTCCGACGGACGCAACTAGAGGCTCTTCTCAAACATACGCCACTGGAGGCTTTTCCTTATCGCTCGCCACTGGAGGCATCATCGAATAAAGTTTTACTTTATTGCATGCCACTAGAGGCTTTTCCTTGTCGTTCACCACTGGAAGCATCGTCGATTGAGGTTTTACTTTACTGCACGCCACTAGAGGCATTTCTTTTCCGTACGCCATTGGAGACTTTTCGTTACTGCATGTCACTGGAGGCTTTCTTTACTGCCCCGCCAACGGAGGCACCGCTGACTAAGGCTTTTCGTTACTGCATGCCACTGGAGGCTTTACTTTTACGCACCGCCAACGGAAGCACCGTCAACAGAGGCACCGCCGACCGAGGCTTTACTTTTCTGCACCGCCACTGGAGGCTCTTATTTACCGCACTGCCGCTGGAGGCTCTACATTCTGCACTACCAATAGAGGTTTTCTTTCGCACCGTCCAAAATAAGCCAGGAGTTTCCTTGATGATTCGAAGACACAAAAGAAGATATACTTCCCAACCAAAATTAGTTTTTACTCGTCTTTGGACAAATCCTATTGAACATGTTCTACGGGAATTCGCCCAAAGAGGGGCAAGCTGTAAACACCTAATTTTGGTCTGCGCGTAGCACGTTCATAATGTCATATGTGACGCGTTAAAAAAAGGAAGTATTTAAATATGGAAGGTCGCGAAGTTTGTAAAGATAGGACTGGCTTAAATTAGGATAGTTATTTGTATTTATTGCAGAGAATATTTGTTGAATATTTAGAGTATAATTTATGAATAATTAGCATTTATGGTCAGAATAAATCTGTAATATTTATTTCATAGTTAGTTTAGGCCTAGATTAGTATAAATAGAGGTGATTTACATGTAAAGAGGAAAAAAAACAATTAGACAAGTAATAATACAATATTCCTCAAGATCTGTGCGATTTTTGTCTTTTAGTGCTCAAAAAGTTTTTTTTTTCTCGCCTTAAATTTCTCATCCCTACTTCTTCTATCACTGACCGCCGACGACCAGCGCAGCCCTCACGCCCAGCTCCGCCACACCCTCACCTGACCACCCTTCCCCGGCCACGACGACTGTGGCCCCTCCGGTGACCGCCGTCCTCCCTCCCTCTCTCTCTCTCTCTCTCTCTCTCTCTCTCTCTTTCTCTCTCTCTCTCTCTCTCTCTCTCTCTCTATCTCTATATCTCTCTCTCTCTCTTTTCCTCAGCCATCCCCAGCCCGATGAGATCTCGCCGAAGCGTTGTATTTCGCCCAGGCAAACCGTCCGCCCGTCCATGTGACCTCCGTAGCTTCCCACCACCTTCAAGACCACGTCGCTCGTCGTCCTTGTCCAAATCCGTTGACCGCTGTTACTCGAAGCCAGACCGCCTCCATCCTCGTTGCTAACTGTCGCTGCCGCGCCGCCCGAAACCGCCCGCTATCCGTCACCGTGAAGTCCCCTTCCGCGCCACTGTTCCGGCGGTCCATTGTCTATGTCGTCTTCCTCAGGTCCGTTGATGCAGGTAACTTTTCGTCGATTTCCTTTTTTTTTTTTATTTAATTCATTCATTTATTATTTTTTTATTAGAATAATTATGTGGATATTAATTTAGCTATGGGTAAAACTACATGTCGCAACATTGTTTATCTTAATATATTTAAGTACATGTTATATTAGTATGAATTAATTTGACATAAATAGTTTTAAATTTGATTAGTTTAGATCAGTTAAATGATAAATGGGTAATTATGTATATTCATTATATTTTGATTATTTTAGATTAGTTAAATATAAAAAGTTAATTATCCATATTCATCATGTTGATTTGTGTCGATTTAACTATATGTGATAACCGTTAATGTTACTAGATTTTATTGTCGTTTGTGCTTAGAATCGATTTATGATAATTGATTACAACAAAGTTTGGTAAATGAAGTGAATTGAGTACCGAAAGGGCGAAATTAAAAATTTATATTTTTAATTCGTAATAGAACCTCCGAACTCGAATTTCTGATTGTAGACCGATTTTATACCTAGGTGTTTAACCTGTTATTCGCTTAGGTAATTTAGGATTCTAGTTAGACTTAATTAACTAGTGGCGAATGATTTTAAAATCATTCAATTTCAAAACGTAATTCACCTTAGGTCAGATTTTAGGTCCGACAGTATTCCTCGAGAGATGGAACACATTATTTCAAAGTACAAAATTCAATACAAAGTGTGTACTTAATTTAATGCTTAAAGAAATTTTCATTTGCACTTATACCCATTCAAGGGTTTTCACTCATACAAAATTCTCGTAGAGAATCAAAACTGACATAAGGTGAAAACCTGATGCACGATCCATGGTGGATAAAGCCTTGGGGTATGAATGGGCAATGAAATGAAACGTCTGTTAAACGACGTCTCCCACCATACGCCTATAACAACTAAGTATTGGCGAAGCATTAAAACGTCACACACTTCACAAACAAGGTCGACACTATGATATCGCAAGTTCAACTTATAACCTTCCTTTTTCTTTCCAAAGGAGAGTCGTGGTTAACTGAAAATCATGTGATGAACCTAGTTAATGTATTAATCGGTAACGGACACCATATGAGCTATTGGTAATGAGTGGGATCTTACCAGAATTTTAACATTTATGTTGCAAATAAAACACACATATGTGCAATAGCTTGGAAGTTTGGTGGCATGGTCGAACATGAGACGTTACAATACTTGAGGTTGTATTTCCATAAGCTTAAACATCAAAACAAACGAAGTCTTGATTGAATTAGAGGATGATGACAATCAGGTCCAACTTGCTTCGAGTGGGAGATTTGACACAGCAACGCCAGTGAACGATATGGTAAATGAAGATGGGGACATTTTCATAATAAATCCAGTGGGAGGAGTCAATCCAACCACCCAGATCACTGTTGCTGCAGGTGCGAATCAAATCGGACCTGATAATCATGTTACTGAACCTATGGATGAAAATCCAATTTTTTACCTCAACTACCTACTGTGCCTAGTGGGAGTGGTACGACCAACTCGGTTCCCGGTCGTAGTAACCGTGGAATTAATCTAGGAGGTGGAAATCCGAGACCGAGAGGTCGTCCTAGAAAAGGTATTGGTGAAAGTTCAAGTAGTGCTCTTGTTCCCAGTAAGAGTATTGCACCGATAATGAGTATTATTCCTAGTGGGAGCAACGTTCAAGTTCAAGATGGGATTATCGAGCCTAGACGCAGTCTAAGGCACCGAACTTCTCCTAAGAAGTATCCCATCGAGAGAAGTGAATGGTTCACCCTCACTTCGGTTGATGAACCGGTAACGGTTAAACAAGCTATAGATGGACCTCAAGCGATAGAATGGAGGAAATCAATGGAGGATGAGATCGCCTCTATGAAATGTAATTTGGTATGGTCTTTAGTTGATTTGCCTGCTAACCGCAGAGCAATAGGTGCCAAGTTGGTTCTGAAATTTAAACTCACTGCTGATGGAGCTGTCGAGCGATATAAAGCTCGACTCGTTGCAAAAGGATATACCCAACTTACACAACATTACGGGCCATTTTGGCTTTGGTTGTGAGCCTCGATCTGGAGCTACACCAAATGGATGTTAAGACTGCATTCCTCCACGAGTGAGTTACATGAGTGAATTAAAGTCCTGGCTGGCATCTGTATTTGAAATGAAGGACATGGGAGAAGCCAGTATATCCTGGGCATTAAGATTGCTAGGGATCGGGCTGCTCGTAAACTATGTATATCTCAAGAATCCTATATCAACAAGTTGTTGAAAAGGTTTCGACTACAGGATGCCAACCTCGTGGATACGCCGGTTGTTTTCGGGTGTGCGCAGTCGAAGCGTGATGGCCCAAAGAACCTGGCTGAGCGTGAACATATGAAAACTGCAGAACACTTAAGTATGGTTGGCAGCTTAATGTATAACATGCAATGCACTTGTCTAGACATATGTTACGCCGTGGGCCTAGTAGCACGATTCCAATCAGATCCTGGCACTCAACATCTAAAGGATGTGAAACGAATAATTCGATACCTGAAAGGTACTGCCGACTACACTTTGTGCTATGAGGGTGGAAAACTAGAAATGTTAGGATTCAGTGACGCCGACCATGGTGGCGATCCGGATGATCGTAAGTCCACCTCAGGAGGAGTATTTCTCCTTGCTAATCATGTGTCGCGCTGTCAACGATGGAATCCAAATTCGTGGCCGTCTCTAAGCACGCCCAAGAAGCGGTCTGGCTTAATAGACTCTTAACTGTGTTGCTTGGCGTTGAGAACAGGAGTAAACTTGTGAAGGTATAATCTGACAGTCAAGCAGCAATAGCAGCAGTTAAGAACCCTAAGTACCATAGTAGAACAAAACACATTGGTATAAAATATAATTATGCTAAGACTCTGGTTGAGGACAAAGTAATCACATTAGAATACTTGTCTACTGAAAGCATGATGGCGATCCATTAACTAAACATTTACGCAGGGATGTCTTCGAAAAGCATGTTCAAATGCTGGGACTGCGTAGGGTTTAAGTAGCTTGTATCGTGATTACAACTTTTGAAACTTTTCTAAAAGAAGTGCAATTTGTGTTTATGATTTTTACGACGTCGTAACGTTTAAAATTTCATCGAATTTTTACGGTCTATAAACTAGTCGTAGGATGGATAACCTCCAGGATAAAATAAAGTCGAATGTGGGCCAAGCCTCGTCACACAGGCTCGGCCGTCTTGATGGAGAGAAGGATCTCCATTAGTTCAAGACTGGCTAAGAACCATGGTGGGAAACCTGGTTAAGCATAACGATCATTTATTTTACGGAGTAACATGATATGATCTAAGTTATGCAAATCGCCGTTACGAACTTAGTTCGTAATAAAACCACATTCAGGGTCAGATGATGAATCTGCGATAGCATATGATATTTCCCACTTCCTGACTAAACTCAGGTTATGCTATCGACGCGTGATTCATACTACGCGTACCGTGTTCGACCACGGGGTTAGGCTCGGTTGTGTTAGATAGAATCAACGAGATTCGGATGGGCACAAACTTACTCACCTTGAGCGTGTGGCTGATCCCGGATGCTATATGAAGAAGTATCCAAAGTATCCTCACAGACTCATAACTCATACCTAAGGTCAGCCTCAATGTTCTCTTCTCGGCTTACAAACGCAGTGCTGAACAAAAAGGCCTAGTGACCACGTCTTTGGAAACCGGTTGGGTTTGACTAAGGGTATGAGCGATGGGGATGGTCAAGTACACCTGTAATTCTCCGACTCTTGTATTCACTAGGTTGCCACCAACCTGACATTGGTTGAAAGGTTGTGAATACTTGTACGGATGACCTGAAGGAGTATTCCTATATGGAAACTGGGAAATTGGAGAATGACAGTTGACCTAGGATACAGCGCGGCACTTTAGTTTCACAGGTTGATTAGACATGGGGAATCAACGTTCCGCGGGCGCTAAAACACTCCTAACAGATGAGTAGCACGATGCCCGTCGTGTCAGCCGGTCGCACGACAAAACTCGTTTGAACTATTCGGAGCAGTGATTGGATCGAGGACCAAATGTTGATGTTTTGGACAAAAACATATTAATAGGCAGCCTCCCATTCCGGCGAGTGGGAGCTATAAGCATTTAGACAATGGTCTGCCGTAATTGGGAGCGCATTAATTAAGTCCATGAACCTAAGAAATTATGTAATGTCATATTAGGGATTTTGGGCTGGGCCTAAAATCCCAATTTACACGGGAGGCCCAAAATTGGGCCTCCCTCCTAACATGGCCGGCCGACTTATGCTAGGGGTAAAGAGGACTTTTGTCTACTTTACTCCTCTTATAAATACGGAGTCCTAGGAGGTTTTATTAAGGCTATTCCTCTCTTCTTAAGTGGTAAGACTAAAAGAAAATCCTCCTCCCTATTTCCCTCAATGTTCGACCGAATATTAGCAACACAGAGGAGGTGCCAAATTGCGTCGAGCAATTTGCTCCAAGAGATCCATCCCGCTAAGAATCGACTGAGGCTTTGCTGTGAGGCATAATCCGCGTAGGACTTATCTAACAGGAACCTCTACGTGAACTGTCCGGCGGATCAAGAACTCCCCTCAACAATCCTGGGCTACAGGAAACATTATAGGTATGTGCAACTTATTCCGCTGCGTATTAGTTACCATGCACGTATCCAGGGTTTTGTTTTCGTAGTATTAAGCCCCTAAATCCTACAATATTGAGGTAAGTAGTTTTAGCTTATTCCTATATTTACAAAGTATATATTTTCTGCATTACATGAAGTTTCAAAGATAAGCCCTTTTTGAGCATGAATATAATTTTCGTATTTTGAAGTCTGTTATCAAGTACTTGAAGTCTGTTGATGTAAATTGTTAATAGAAGCCTAATTTATGAAGTTTGGCTTTTGTCTCGGAAACCTATTTTATGATGTGCGGCCTTTGTCTCGGAAACCTATTTTATGAAGTTCGACCTCTGCCTCTGTCTCCGTGCTCGTAAGTCTAGCTACGGTCTGAACTCTTACGAGTGCCTCTACGGTGTATGCATACGAAGATCGATTGCTTTTGACCGACCCAGCAGGAATATCTAGGCTTTGTATCCTTCCAATGGGGGATAAACATTGGAGCCGACCCACCGGCATACCTGGGCTCTACATCCTTCCAATGGGGGTTAAACATTGGAGCCTTCCTACAAGCATCGTAGGCGTGGTGAAAAGACTAAAGCAACCTCTAATTCTATTCTGAATTTCGATTAAGCTCGAAACCTATGATATGTTCTGTTCTATTCCGACCTTCGATTAAGTTGAAGCCTCCGTTTCTGATCAATGACCTCTGACTCTGATTCATTTCTGAATTCTTGATAAGTTCTGCATTTATTGTTTAACCTTCGACTTTGATCAAATATGTTTTGTGGAAGATTTTGAACTCTGAATTGTTTTGTCGTTCTTTGAAAGCTTTATATTTATAATCTTTATGACCTAGATATATATATACTTTCTGAGAGCTTGATCAGATAGAGCGTAAGATGCTCCGTATCGGATGACGAGGAAACACTGGATTTCTGGATGATTTCTGAGAGAGCATAAGAAGTATCAAGTTAAGTTGATGTTGTACCCATGCATTGGATATTTATGTATAGAGAGTTGTTAGATTAGGTAAGTATCATGATTCCTTATATTAGAATAAATATGGAATTTGATCATTTTGGCTTCGTTATTTGATAGTTTATTACTAGTAAATAGCGGCCATCACCCATAACTTCCAAGGTGGATTTTGGGGCGTGACAGAGTGGTATCCGAGCCAACCCTAGACCCATAAACTTGTGGCCAAGGATGTTAGTCAAGCAATGACGCTAGGTCTGAAAGGAGATGAGGATGCAAGAACATGCAAATGGAAACCGTAAATATACCACACGGTTGTGTTATGGGGATGATCCTGGAATAAAGTATGCTTGAAGATGTTTAACGGAGTCGAGCAAGACGTTAACATTTGATGGTTGATGGCAAGTTTTTATGAAACTTTATTGGACTAAATAAGTATTCAACTTTTTGGATGGGAATATCAACGAGTATGGAAGTTGAAGGGGATAATAAGTCAATAAGTAGGGAAATCAAAGTGAGGAATGACCCCCAATAAGTAAGGTCCATGATATTGGATGAAGTTATTTCAAGATTCTCAATTGCACCAAAAGGAACATAAAGTACTAATTACCTGAAGGAAGTTTGAATTTCAGTGTTAAAAAAAATGGTTTTCTAATAAGTAAGTAGATGGAAATTGAAGATTTGACAGACTCAGAATCGACTAAATGAATATTTTGCTAAATAATGGAATCGATTATTTAACTATCGAATATAGAAAGCGGAGTGCGGTTTGGACATAGCATTTGAAGAATAAATTTTTAAGATGACTTGGTATCTTCCTAAAGGGATAAGTTGGCAGTTTATCTATAGGTACTATTTTAACTGCCACATAAATAATAAATATGATTTTCGAACAAGAAAATTCAAATCGCTTTGTTAATGGAGATACCAGTAAGATACGAAATATGGAGTTGAATGTTTTTTGAGTTAGCTATAGGTGACTCAAAAGATGACTACGTTAGAAAGACAAAGAACCGTTCAAAGACAAATTATATGGAAAATCGATGCGACAAGACAAACTCACTAATATGAGTAATTTGTAGTTGATTGAAAGGTCAAGATATAAAGATTTGTCTTTGGATGTGAGTAAGGTAGCTTAGAGGTTGCAGCAACATAATATGTATATATATATATATATAGAAATTAAAGCAAAGCTATTTATTATGTTGAATCACATTTAAGCTTTCAATCAAGTTCGATGAATTTTACGACTTGGAGATGCAAGATTATGCTTGCATCATGACTATTTTGGATGCTTGAAGATATATCTCATGGAAAATGTTTTTACGAACTTCATTTATAGGACTTCATTGAAAATTTTCTAAGAAGAATGTCTTTGGGTAATTGTGGGCTTGTTAACAAAGTCTATAAAGTTCTTGTCTGTTTTGAAGGATACCTATCGTACATAGAAGAAATTATACGAGTTCATGAAATTTCGCAAAATATTATCTCAAACAAAATACAAGGCTTGTGTCCAAGTTCTAGGAATAATTAAACAAGTCACTTAAGACTTAGTTAAGTTTTGGTCATTTTGTCCTGGAATTTACAATAAGTCACAGCAACTATGAAAATTCTTAGGATTTATTGAGAACATGTGAAGTTAATTTCAATGGTTCTTGGAATGGCTACCTACAATTGGTTAAGTTTGCATACAACAATGGAACTCAAAAGATTTAAGTAGAAAAAAAATGACGTCAAGACTTGGGTGTTAATTTACTCTTGAAGGTGTCCACATTGAAAAAAAAGAGATTCTTGTTGCAATGAAAACTCTGCTCCTGATAAGTTGGATGTTTGGGGATATTGAAAAGTTGGGAAAAAAGTGTGTCGACCCGCGATATTTGGGATGCACATTGTGATTAGGTCTCAACACAAAGGATATGCGTGTGAATAATGTAAGTCACGTGGAAGATTACATCTCGTGGAGTGTTGGATCACGGTGGAACTCTGGTACGATCTTTGACGGCGATCCTAGCTCCTTCGCTCCACGCAATCCTGCAAGAGGGGATAGACCGGGCGGTGACCCAGAATCCCTCTCCGATGCTTAAATGAGTATCTCGTGCAAACTGGCAAGCAGTAATTTCAAGTAGTGTATCTCTAAAACGTAATCGATCTGAGGTAACCTCTGCCCTTTTTATAGGCGGAGAGGTACCTCAGTTACCCGGTGAACCGTTGGGGTGGTTAGCCCATATTCCGCGTATCTCGGGCACGATCCCGCCTCTCTAGGCCATGATCTCGCTTATCTCGGCCACGCCCCGCGTAACTCGGCCACGCTCCGCGTATCTCAATCATGCTCCGCGTATCTCGGCCACGCCCCGCGTATCTCGGCCTCAACCTCTGATAGCAAGTCCCGACTAACATCGGGGACTCCAGAGTTATCTCATTGAGTCACCGCTCGGGGCCCCTCGTCATCATGACAGGGCCAATCGTTCTCAGGGATTCGTCATCGGGGCCTACTTAAAGGCATCTCATCGAGAGCATCCAGCTCAGCTATCGGGACCGACTCTGTCAGGACCTTTCATCATCGGGACTCCCTCTGTCGGGACCCTTCGCCTTGGTCTTCTTGACCTCCGTTTAGAGCCCAATGGGCCTATTCACCGTTTCCTCGCCGTTAAAGGGCCTAAAGGCGATAGCGAAGCCCATCATTTGCCCCCAAGACATGAGGGACTTACAGTTCGTCGTGTCTTCCAATTCCCGACCTCCCGACGTCGGAGTCGGAGACCTTTCCCTTGATACAGTCACTTGATACAAATCTTCTCGTTCACGTTTCCTCGATACCTTGAGGATAACTACCAAATTCAAAAAGACTCCTCGGTTCCCCTGCCATTAAATGCAGCAGATAACGAAGCGACGTCTTTGGCAGCCGTGCCTGATTTTTAGCGCCCGCTTTTTCTGAAAAAGTGCTTTTCAGGCCGTTTCATCATTACACCCGTTGCCATTCTGCACGTTTCATCTCAACGGTCCAGATCAAAACGCTTCAACTTCGACGATTCAGATCAAAGCGTCCTTTCGACTGTCCTCTTCGCCTATTAAACCCTAACTGTGGGCACAGTTTCACTTTTACCGTTTCCGAAATTCAAAAAGCTTTTCTGCAACTTCTCTGAGAATTCAAGCTCTGCGATTTCGAAGGCTCAAGTGCTTCTCCGACCTCCTGTTCTCCGAACAACTTTCCGGCAACGTCAAGTTCATCCTTCCAGCCTCCAATCATCATGTCTGGTAAGGATTTCTTCCTTGTTACTCGTGTATCTTTTCCTTCATCTTTGCTTAGTCTGTTTACGATTTTCCGAAAAAACCCAATGTACATTTCCTTGCCATGGTTGATTTCAGACAGTGGATCTGGTTCCGAGGGGAGAAAACCCTTCAACTTTGACTATGCACTCAACGAGATTTCCAGCACTGCTTACGATGCAGCTCTCCGGGAGGGATGCATCACCTCTACCTGGGAACCTCGCTTCCCATATCCCCTGGCCCCCCCTCTCGAGTAACCTTGAGGTTACTCGTCCTCGGAAAGGGGAGGTATTTGTCTCTACGGGGCAAATATCAGCGGGGATTAGATTCCCCTTTTGTGGCAACCTGGTCGAGATGTACCAGCACTACAAGACGCATCCGACCACTTTCTCTCCTCATGCCATCCGCCTATGACACGCCTTCCAAGTGCTCTGCTTCCGACAGAAGTGGGTTTACAGCCTCCAGCTCTTCAGAACCTTCTACGGGATGAAGTGCAACGAGGGGGGGGGGGGTCTGTGCCTTCTACCCCCGTATGCCGAAGTGGAACAAGACGCAACTCGGGTTGTGCAACTGGACCAATGACACCTGGAAGGTGGTCAAGGCTCGGGGACTCCTGGTTGATACGGGGTCCGATAACAGTGGGTGGAAGAGGAGCTACTTCTTCATCCAAAACTCCTCGATCCCGTGGCCCCGATGGGAGGTGGAAGCGGACTCTCCTCCCGCTTACCACACCTACACCGATGAAGACTTCCAGACTCTTCAACTCATCCAGCTCTACAGATGGGGGGAGTCCTATACTCCCCTCGACGGCAATTCTCTCGTGGAGCGGGACCTGGTGAATGCCGGGATCCGACTCCTCGACATAATCTCCGCGGGTCAACTCTTCGACGGCCCCTCCAATATGGTTTCTTGGGTAACGCTTCTAACCTCTGTTTTTTACTGTTTGCAGCTAAGAAGGTATTCGTGCTAACCAATCTGATCCTTAAGCAGGGGGAGACCGATGCTGTCCGCCCTACGCGGAAGAGGAAGTCAGCCAAGAAGGCTGCTGCTCCATCGGGATCTCCTTCCACGGAGCGGCCAAAGCGGAGCCGCGTGGAGGTGGAAAAGCTCTTCGATGTCCAGACCTCTGAAGAAGGTAAAAAGCTCCGACTCGCTATTAAATTGTACAGGAAGCTAGTTCCTAAGGAGCTGATCCCTTCGACCATGGAGGCCCGCATCGCCGATGTCAAACGTTTCCTCCGAGGGGAAACTCCTCGTGTCCTGAAGGCGGGCTACTTCAACTACCGCGGGAAGGACCAATATGTTTCCCGGCTCATTGTTTGGTGTAAGGGCTCTAATGAACTTCCTGATTACATTTCTGAAGCCTCCTCTCGTCCTCTAGGTGCAGGTCACTCGGGGACTCCGTCGGGTGCTGGAGCCTCAGCAGGTGCACCACCTTCAGCAGGGGCCCCTCCTTCAGTGGGGGCACCACTTTTCTCTGGTGGAGAGACCCCGACTGGCGAACAATTTCGTCGGGTGGAGAGCCTGGACTCCTCCGAGGAGACTGATGAGGGCGGCTCCCTTCGCCATCGTCGGAGGACGGGGCAGTCCCCACTGAAACCAACCTCCAAGGGGCTGCCCCCTCGCCTTCTTCACAACAACAGGGACAACCGTCGCCCATCCACGACTTCACTCCTTCCCCAGCCCGGGGTGAGTCGGAGGCACGCCCCTCCACGACTCAAGTCGGCCCTTCTCCTCTCCCCCTCGACGGGAGTTTTACAAGGTCCTCGACCCCGCACAAAAGGATGCTCCCTGGGCCCCGATCCAAACGCTGCAAGGGGTCCATCTCCGACAAGTGGATACATACCCGATCCAAACGCTGCAAGGAGGCTCCCGCGGTTGTAGCCAAGCTTAAGGAGGATCTCGCGGCCTCCGAGTCTTCGCGGGGAAAACTGACCAAAGAGCAGGCCATCCTCGACCGAAAGACTCGGGACCTCCAAAAGAAGGTTCGCGACTTCGAGGGGCTCCTGAAGCGGGAGCGGCAGGAGCGGCAGGAGCGGCAGGTTGCTGAGGACAAGCTTATCCTTGAAAAGAAGGCTCTGGAGGAGCAAGTTGCTGAGGTTCCCGCGCAGCTGGTCGCGGCCGAGACCAAGGGCCGGGAGGATTATCGGAGGTCTGAAGACTTCCAGGCTGATGCTGTAAAGTTCTGCAGCGCGGAGGTGGAGAACACCCTCTTCAATGCAGTTGAGGAACTCCACCTGGAGTATGGCAACGCCATCAACTTCGACAAGTCTCCTTCTCTCGCTCTCTTCGCGAAGAAATACTTTGCTCTCTCGGAGGAGAGTGATGAGGGGAGTACTCCCGCGATTGTTGAAGACACAGCGGAGCCTCCAAGTGCTGACGCCCCGATAATCGACCCTCCAGCGGCTGAACCTGTGGAGCCTTCTGCCACAGACCTCGTGGACCCTGCTCCCATTGATGCCGCCGACAAGGACCAAGCCTAACTGCTTATCTTTAGAGTCCTTGTATTCTCCTCATTTTTGTAATCCTCAGGCCTTTGAGCCCTCATGAATATCAGACTTTCTTAGTTCTGATTTTCAATTGCACTTCTCAAAGCGACTTTACTTACTTAAGGCGAAACCTCGACACTTAAGATATTTTCACACATCACTTAAGACGATTTAACAACTTGAACCACTTAAGGTGACTTAATCTCGTGCATTACTTAAGACGACTTAATATCACGCACCACTTAAGACGACTTTCCAATACTTAGAATAAATCAAAGAATCATGCATCACTTAAGGCGATTTAATATCACGCACCACTTAAGGCGACTTAACCTCGTGCACCACTTAAGGCAACTTTCTCGTCCACCACTCAAGGCGACTTTCTCGTGCGCCACTCAAGGCGACTTTCTCGGGCACCACTCAAGGCGACTTTCTCGTGCACCACTCAAGGCGACTTTACAACACTTAGAACAAATCTAAGAATAATCTGATCGGAAGCAACCTCTTTATTCATTGATGGCACAAAATTTGCTTACATCGAATCAAACGATAAATAACATACACCACTAAAGGCGATTTTACATCGGGCACCACTTAACGCGACTTTTCATCGGGAACCACTTAAGGCGACTTTTCATCGGGCACCACCTAAGGCGACTTTTCATCGGGCACCACTTAAGGCGACTTTTCATCAAGCATGACATTTCTTCAAGTGTTCGCCACTGAAAGAATGCTTCAATGCTCTGCCATCGAGGTCTTCCAACTTGTACGCATTCGGAGCTGGCATCCCCACGACCTTGTAAGGTCCTTCCCATTTTGGTGACATCTTGTTGATTCGATCCAAAAGGGTAAACTCGTTGTGACGCCAAACCAGCTCCCCAACGAAGAATTGTCAAGACTTAACTCGCCGATTGTAATACCTGGCCGTCGCCAAACGCCTTCGAGCCTGGACTTCATCGGCTTCCCGCCTCTTCTCTTCGAGCAAGTCCAAATCCAGACGTCTCATCTCATCATTCGTCAAAGGCTCGTAATATCTCACCCGATGGGACGCCACAGCTACCTCCACGGGAGCAACAGCTTCCGTGCCATAAACAAAGCTTAACGGAGTCTCCCCAGTTGATCGTTTGGGTGTCGTTCTAACAGCCCAAAGCACGTTTTCTAGCTCGTTCAACCATTTGCCCTTCAAGGCATGGACCCTCTTCTTCAGGCCATCCATCACGATTTTATTGGCCGATTCCACCTAGCCATTAATCTGAGCATGGTGGACAGAGGCTGTCCGATGCCCGATGTTCAACTCCTCCAGATACTCCCTTACTTGCGCCCCGTTAAACTGTGGACCATTGTCGCTGATCACCGCCTTGGGAATCCCATATCTGGATACAATATGAGTCTGGAGAAACTTGACGATCTGGTTCCCCGTCGTCTTTGCCAACGCCTTTGCTTCTATCCATTTCGTAAAATAATCGATAGCCACAAGCAAATACTTACACTAGCCTTGTGCTTGCGGAAGAGGTCCCACCAAGTCGATGCCCCACTGCGCGAAGGGCCAAGCACTCTTGATGGACGTCAAATTAGCAGCCGGAGCCACGATATTCGGGGCGTACCTCTGGCACGCGTCACAGGATCGGACCAATGTCGTCGCCTCCCTGCTCATCGTAGGCCAATAATAGCCCAGATTCAACACTTTCCTCATTATGGATCGGGCCCCTTCATGACAAGCCCCGACCCCTTCATGCACTTCCTTCGGGATTCGACTTGTGTCGGGCTCAGCCACACACTTCAAGTACGGAGTCGAGAACCAGCCCTTCTTGTACAGCTGATTGTCCAGCATCACGTAATTAACAGCGATCCGACGTATCCTGTCAGCTACTACTTCATTATCGGGGACTGCCCCCGTAGTCAGGTACGCGACTATCGGGGTCATCCAAGTGGGCTCCTCCTCTGATCCTGCTTCAATAGCGCACACCTGCGTCGGGTCGGTGGTCGACAAGATCACCTTCTCCAAGAAGTGCACCTTCCGATTTTCCTCCAGGGGTGCCCCCAAGGCAAATTTGCTCAAGGCATCTGCCACCACGTTTTTCTCCCTCGGGATCGCCTCGATGTCGAAGCTTTTAAAGCTCTCCTTCAAGACTTGCACCTCATGAAGGTACTTCCTCATCATCGGGCTCTTTGCCTCATATCGCCCTTGGACCTGGTTCACAATCAGGGCCGCGTCACACTTCACTCTTAAGTGAGCAACTCCCGTACCTTTGGCAATTTTCAGGCCCGTGATAAGAGCCTCGTACTCAGCTTCGTTGTTCGTGGCCCTAAGCGTTAAGGCTAAAGCATATCGAAGCGGCTCACCTCCGCCTGGTGGTATCAATACAAACCCTGCTCCTGATCCATCTGAACTTGAGGAGCCATCCGTGTACATCTCCCAAGTATTTTCCTCTTTTGGCTGTTCTGATTGCTCTGCCATCTCTGGTTGTTCTGCTATCGGGACCTCCATGGTTGCCCCCTCTACAGGGCCCGCTTCTTCCAGATCGAGGGCTGTAGACTCTGCTATGAAATCCGCCAATGCCTGGCACTTAATAGCCGTTCTCGGAGCAAAGTGTATGCGAAACTCACTAAGCTCGACTGCCCATTTCACTAATCTCCCCGACGCATCAGGTCGGTTCAAAAAATGCTTCAAAGGCTGATTCGTCAGCACAGTAATCTCATGCGCATGGAAAAAAGGCCTCAGCTTCCGAGCAGTAATAATCAACGCAAAGAGATACTTCTCAACGGCGGGATAATTCATTTCAGACTTGGCAAACGCCTTGCTTACATAATAAACGGGGACTTAATTACCCTCGACAACCTTCACTAACACAGAGCTAATGGCAAATTCAGAAACAGCCAAGTAAAGATAGAGCGGCTCGCCTGGGACCGGTTTCGCCAACGGCGGGAGGGTGCGAAGGTGCTGCTTGAGTGCCTGGAACGCCTCTTCACACTTGGCGGTCCACTCAAACTTCTTGTTGGCCCTCAGGACTTTAAAAAATGGCATTGATCGGTCACTCGCCTTGGACAGGAAGCGATTCATTGCAGCCAGTCGGCCATTCAGCACTTGAACCTCCCGATGGTTTATCGGAGACTGCATCTCCTCGATCGCTCTCAGTTTCTCGGGGTTCACCTCGATTCCTCTTTGGCTCACCATAAAGCCCAGAAACTTCCCCGAGTGGACTCCGAAGGCGCATTTTGTCGAGTTCAAGCGAACCAGATGAAGCCTCATCCGCTCAAACGCCGTGGCTAGGTTGTGCACATGATCCTCAACTTGTCGGGACTTCACCAGCATATCATCCACGTAAGCCTCCATGGTCTTCCCTAGCATATCTCCGAACAGCTTGTTCACCATCCGCTGGTAGGTTGCCCCGGCATTGATCGGTCCGAAAGGCATGACATCGTAGTGGTAGATATCGCTATCAGCATAAAAGGCAGTGTGAGGAGCATCCTCCCTAGTCATCTTGATCTGGTTATAGCCCGAGTACGCATCCATGAAGCTCAACAACTCATGTCCCGACGTGGCATCCACCAGCTGGTCGATTCTCAGGAGCGGGTAACAGTCCTTTGGGCAAGCCTTATTCAGGTCGCGGAAATCAACACACATCCGCCATTTCCCATTGCTCTTCTTCACCAGCACCGGGTTAGCTCCCAAGTCTGGAATCGGAGCTCCTTGATAAACCCAGCATCGAGCAACCTACCCACCTCCTGCTGGATCGCAATCCTTTTTTCTGCGCCCATCGGACGCCTTTTCTGCGCGATAGGCTTGATCGCGGGATCAATCTTCAACTCATGTACGATTATATCGGGGCTGATTCCTGGCATGTCACTCGGAGACCAGGTAAACAGCTCCTTGAACTCCTTCAGTAGGTCGATCAATTCTCGGGTTGTCTCATCGGTTAGAGCAGACCCGATTTTCACCTTCCTCTGAGTCCCGTCAATCTCGACCTCCTTCAAGTCCTCCACGGGGGCGGGACGCCCAAACTCCTCTCTAGGATCAGCATCTGTCTAAGGATAGTCATAGCCTCTCGTCTTTTCCTTCGGGTGGCATTAACATAACGTTTCCTGGAAGCCACCTGGTCACCCTTGACCTCTCCGACTCCATGGTCAGTCGGGAACTTCATCTTCTGGTGTACAGTCGAGGCAACCGCCATCAGGGGGTTGATGGTAGTTCTTCCGATAATCGCGTTGTAGGTCCCCGCGGACTCAACTACCACAAACTCCACGTTCCTCCTCTCCGATTTCCACCCGCTACCAAACTCCACTGGTAAGGTGATCACTCCTAGCGGATAGGAGGTAAGGCCAGAGAATCCGACCATCGGGAAGTTCGCATCCTTCAGGTCCTTCTTCGTTTTCCCCATGGCCTCCAGCGCATCCATGAATAGAATATCATAGGAGCTCCCTCCATCGATCAGAATCCGCTTCATCTCGTATCCATCTACATCCAAGGTCACGACCAAAGCGTCATCGTGTGGAGTCTCCACGCCTACGAGATCCTCCGACGAAAAGGAGATCACCATCTCTTCCTTCAGGGTCCAGGATCGGGACCTCTTACCCAGCACCACAGCAGCGGGAATTCTAGAGGCATAAACTTCCCGAGAGGACGAGGTATCTCCTCCCGCAGCAAATCCTCCGTGAATCACATTGATGGTGCCCCGTTTCTCCTTACGGGCACCAGAAGACTCCGGGTCAGACCTCTTCTTTTTTGGGGACCGATCGCGGGATCGGGAGCGGGACCGTGATCGGGATCGAGAACGGGATCGACACCGCTTTTCCCCGACAAACTTCTTAAGCTTCCCCCTCTGGATCAGCTTTTCGATCTCCTTCTTCAGCTCCCGACAATGGTTAGTGTCGTGACCGTTTGCGCGGTGAAATCGACAGTAACGATCGGTGCGGGATCCCAAAAATTCTCCTTCCTTCTTCGGGGGGTACCTGGAGATACCCTGTCGTTCCATGACTGTTAACACTTCCGACATAGAGTTGTTGAGAGGAATGTCATGATTCTCCCGCCTGTCCTTCTTCGAGGAACGCCTATCATCCCTTCGATCAGAGCATCCTCGACTACGAATGCTCTCGAATTTATCCTTGGACTTACGATCGTCCAAGGGTTTGACCGACTGCTTTCCCTTATTCGACTTCGGGGGCTCAAGTTCTCCAGCGGCTATCTTCGACTCCTGGACATCGATTTGCCGCTTCACCCTCTTCTGCAATGCCTCCATATTCCACACAGCCTTCTCAGCCACGCTGTGCATTAAGTCGGAACCGTAGGGGGCTGTTAGGTTCCGAATGAAGGTACGGATGGTCTCACCCTCCGAAATCTCCTCGTCAATCTCCGCCACACTGGCAGTGTATCGCTGGTAATAGTGTGCCAGCGACTCATCGGGCCTCTGCACCACCTGGGCCAGGGACCTCACACTCTTCAACAGACGTTGGCGACCTTGGTACTGCTGGATAAAGCGATCGTGCATATCAGCCCAGCAAGTGATGCACCCTGGGGGCAGACTGAAGAACCAGGTCAAGGCTCTCTCACCAAGTGTGTTCGGAACAATGTACACACGATATCTTCATTCGGGGCTTTACCCAGGCACGCCATGAGATGCTTCTGGACATGACGAACCGGATCTCCCTCGCCATCATATTCCTTAATCGTGGGGATACCCAGCCCTGGCGGGGCGAGGGTATCTATTAGTCGGGGAACGAAGGGATGGCTGGATCGATCCCTCAGTTCCGACAGCAGCGGCTTCTGTTCTACCATGAAGATGTTCACGATTTTCACCACCTGATCAGGGGTGATGGGACCATTAAGGGGAATGGTCCTGTGCTGCACTGGTCCTGGCCCATCGACCACAAATCGCTCTGGCTGAGCGGACTCCTTACCCTGGTCCCGGCTCCGGGGCTGAACCTCCCGCACATTCTGAACCTCTTCTGGTGGGGGCGCTTCCTCTTCTAGTGGGGGCATCTCCTCTTGCCTCCTTGCAGCCTCTCTCCGATATAAGAGAGCCTCCACGGCCGCCAGAAACATCGGCATGGCCTCCGCCACAGCTCTCGTCAGGTCCGTATTTGGAGGAGCCTCCTGCTCCCTATTATCCTGGTGTTGAGCAGCAGTATCTTCAGGGTCTTCATTATGCCCCCCTGTCCGGGAGACCTCAGCAGGGAGATTCTGGTTCTCAACGCGCTCCGGTGGCGAATTCAGAGTCTTCCCAGCCGGATGACGGGAACCACCAGATTGTCCTTGTCTTCTTTGCTTGCCAGCCGCCATTGAACGAGTAGAAGGCATATCAACTTTTTGTCACGTTTCCAACAGACGGCGCCAATGTTGGATCACGGTGGAACTCTGGTACGATCTTTGACGGCGATCCTATCTCCTTCGCTCCACGCAATCCTGCAAGAGGGGATAGACCTGGCGGTGACCTAGAATCCCTCTCCGATGCTTAAATGAGTATCTCGTGCAAACTGGCAAGCAGTAATTTCAAGTAGTGTATCTCTAAAACGTAATCGATCTGAGTTAACCTCTGCCCTTTTTATAGACGGAGAGGTACCTCAGTTACCTGGTGAACCGTTGGGGTGGTTAGCCCATATTCCGTGTATCTCGGACACGATCCCGCCTCTCTAGGCCATGATCTCGCTTATCTCGGCCACGCCCCGCGTATCTCAATCACGCTCCGCGTATCTCGGCCACGCCCCGCGTATCTCGGCCTCAACCTCTGATAGCAAGTCCCGACTAACATCGGGGACTCCAAAGTTATCTCATTGTGTCACCGCTCGGGGCCCCTCGTCATCACGACAGGGCCAATCGTTCTCAGGGATTCGTCATCGGGGCCTACTTAAAGGCATCTCATCGGGAGCATCCAGCTCAGCTATCGGGACCGACTCTGTCGGGACCTTTCATCATCGGGAATCCCTCCGTCGGGACCCTTCGCCTTGGTCTTCTTGACTTCCGTTTAGAGCCCAATGGGCCTATTCACCATTTCCTCACCGTTAAAGGGCCTAACGGCCATAGCGAAGCCCATCATGGATTAGTAGGCAAGATTTGTCATCCTAGGATCTCTCAGTTCAAATTGTGGAAAAAAAAAAGATGATCAGGTACTAGGTCGATACATCAATATGTATTTGAAAGTTCACTGACAAAAGAGAAGAAGTCGGGAAGCTGGTGGAGGACATGATGTGTGATTATCGTAAACTGTTCGATTACTCAAGTAACAATTAAATATCAACGATATTTCTTTTTAAGGAGGGTAAATTGTACTACACTGCACGACGAAGCAAATTTCGAGGAAGAAATTTTTTTAAGGAGGGTAGATTGTAACACCTGGGCCAAATTTGGGGAGTGAAGTCAAAATAAAGAACAACATGGGCAAATTACACCTATTAACAAAACTCAATGACACAAATAGGTTTTCTGGAATTTTTTTAAAAGCCTACGTTGCAATGGGGTTAATGTCCAAAACCGTAGCAGAGACCATATAGTTCAAAACCAGCTGCTCAATTTCTTTTCTCAATAAAGAACACCCCAAAAAAACCCTACACCACCAGAGATGACAGAATCTTAGTCGAAGGTTACGGAGAGCGTAAAACGGAATGGCCCAAACTGATCGAATTGATTTGATAATGCCTAAGGAATATTCTCAGCTCTTACTACTGCATGAGGATACTAGAAACAAGGTAATACTCTGTAATTCTAATCTTTGTATTCGTTTGCTACAACTTGCCCTAGAGAGAGAAAGGTTGGATGGTGTTAATGGTGGATTTCAATTCGGATGTTTTTATTATCTTTTCTTGCCATGGTTGGCAGAAAGGAATTTCATTCTATCATTTGTTAGATATCGAGATTTGAAGTTTCAGAAGTTGTGTAGAACCGTGAACTTTGAGGCCATAATAGTCATATTTTTACTGAACATTTTGCAACAAAAAATCTTCCAAGTTGTAGTTCATTGTAAGGTCTTTCCAATGACACCAACAACACCCAAAACCGAGTCTAGATGAGTAAGAAACAAGCCCTCAAAGTCAGCTCTACATTTTGTAAAATCTGGTCATAGGTTGAAGATGAAGTTGACCACGTCCGGCCATCTTTGACCGGCTCGTGTGGGCCACCCGGATTTGGAAACGTGACGCCATTTCGTTTTGGACTAATTATTAGAAATTCTACATGCGCTGATTTTTGGGAATTTTTCTGAGATGGTCGAAAAATCGTTGAATAATAAAATATCGGGTTCTGATTTGGACCCTATGAGATTTGAGTTCAGATTAATTGGCTTGAAATTTAGTGGGCCTTTCGGTATGGAATGAAGTTCTTATACTTGTTATTTTATTATATTTAGGGAGATCGGTTCGACGGAGCTGTTGACGTTAGTTTTGGGGGTTCTATTGAAGTAATTAGTTTTAGCTTATTCCTATATTTACAAAGTAAATATTTTATGCGTTGCATGAATTATAAAGATAAGCCCTTTTCGAGCATGAATATAATTTTCGTATTTTGAAATTCAGATCAAGTACTTGAAGTTATGTTATGAATTACCTATATTTTGATATGATCGGTTTTCTAAGAATGTTTCCGTTATATGTTTCGGTATAATATTTTGATGTAAAGTATTAATAGAAGCATTTATGAAGTTCGAATTTTGTCTCGGAAACCTATTTTATGATGTGCGACCTTTGTCTCGAAAACCTATTTTATGAAGTTCGACCTCCATCTCTGTGCTCGTAAGTCTAGCTACGGTCTGAACCCTTACAAGGGCCCCTCCGGCGTATTCATGCGAATATCGATCGCTTTTTGCCGACCCAGCGGAACATCTGGACTCTGTATCCTTCTAATGGGGGGTAAACATTGGAGCCGACCCAGCGGCATACCTGGGCTCTGCATCCTTCCAATGGGGGTTAAACATTGGAGCCGACCCAGCGGCATACATGGGCTCTGCATCCTTCCAATGGGGGGTTAAACATTGGAGCCTTCGTACAGTCATCGTAGACGTGGTGAAATGACTAGAGAAACATCTGATTCCGTTCTGTTTTGAATTTCGATTAAGTTCGAAACCTCTGATTCTGTTCTGAATTTCGATTAATTAATTTCGAAACCTCTCATTATGTTCTGTTCTAAATTTCGATTAAGCTCGAAACCTCTTATATGTTCTGTGCTATTCCGATCTTCGATTAAGTTGAAGCCTCCATTTCTGAATGATCTCTGACTCTGATTCATTTATGAATTTTTTATAAGTTCTGCATTTATTGTTTAACCTTCGACTTTGATCAAATTTGATTTGTGGAAGATTTTGAACTCTGCAATGTTTTGACGTTCCTTGAAAGCTTTATATTTACAATCGTTATGACCTATATATATATATATATACTTTTGGAGAGCTTGATCCGATAGGAATAAGTGACCACTACTTACTGAGTTGCTCCCAGCAACTTACTCCCTACTCAACTCCTTAGTTTCAAGATGCGTTAATATTACTTCACATCATTAGTACTTGGTGACATTCTATGTGATATTTCGAAGCGTTGAATTTTAGATGATATCAGAGCGCGTAGCAGAAGCATGAAGTTGTCGACTACTTAGGTTCAGGAGAGGCAGATAGAACGTCAGATGCTCCGTATCGGATGACGTTGAAACATTGGATTTCTGGATGATTTCAGAGAGCGCATAAGAAGTATCAAGTTAAGTTGACGTTGTACCCATGCATTGAATATTTATGTACAGAGAGTTGTTAGATTAGGTAAGTATCATGATTCCATATATTAGAATAAATATGAAATTTGATCATTTTGGCTTCGTAAGTTACCAGTTTATTTTTCTAGTAAATAGCGGCCATCATTCCTAATTTCCAAATTTCCAAGTTGGATTTTGGGGCATGAGCAATAAAATGTATGCATCAAGTCGGGTAAGTAAAGTGAAGTAAAGAAGGTGAATATAAAAGGTGTGTGTAATCAACTTAAAATGATTACGAAGGAAGGATCCGAGAGAAAAAAGATTACAATGTGTAGAAGCTTGGTTCTCCGGTACGTACACAATATCTAGCTAAATTAATAAAGTCTAGTACAGTACAGTTACCCAATTGTAACTGAATATAATATAAATTGAAGTTGGAACAAATATTGATTGATTGATTGAAGCATAAAGAGTATGGGGTTAAATTAAGGGTGCTTGGCCTTGCCACAAAATAATGCATTTTCAGGGATTTCGTTCTCGGTGTAAAGGCTCTTCTCGTCATTCCAAACACGTATGTATACTTGTTGGCCAAGGTACCTGTTTGCCCAGATTGCAGATCTCAAGTTCCACATGCCTTTGTTATCAAGGGATACCAATATGGCAGTCCAAGAAAGAGGATACACCTATGTATATATATATTAATTAATTAATTAATGGGTACGTAATTATGAAGGAAGGAAGGAAGTGATTAATTAAGTGTAGGTGTAGGTAAGTAACGTACTTGTACAGTGTGTCGGACAACGGCATCAACGTAATTGTAGCGCCTCCTCATGGAAGCAGTCCAATTTCCACCCCCAAAGGCAACAACATAGAAGCTGGAACCATCAAGATGCCATGACTGGACGGCCTTCTTCTCGGTATTCTGGAACACAATCTCTGCAAAGTCATGGAGGGCAAGACCATACACCCCGGCCCCAAGCTTGGGTGCCACCGGGGGAATTGCCGGACTGTCCGGAATGCTATTCACTGTAAACACACCCGAGATGTTGTACCAATCAGCTAGCTTCAACGGTGTATCAGGGTCCACGTATGACATGTCGTTAACAGCGTATCGAAGCTTTCCATTTATATTTACAGCTGAATTAGCAAGAACCAATGTTCGAGCCACAGGGATTGTACCGTAGTGGTACGACCCTTGTGGGTTGGGTCGTGCTGCATTTGCGGTCAGGTTCAACCTATATATATACATTTTATTATATATATGAAATGAATTTGTTGTTAGCTATCTAGGTAGGTATATAGAATAGATAGTAGCTAGGTACGTACCTGATAGTCCTTGCTTGCTTCATTGACCAGTGAATGTGATATGTTGGACCAATAGGAAGGGGCATAGAGGGTGGGATGATTGATCCTTGATACTGAAGAACTCCAGTGACAGTTAAAGTGGGTTTGGTGTAACGAGAGGAGGCAACAACATAATAATCTCTAACTGACCCATGCAGATTAACCAACACCGTCACTGACTGTCCCACGTGAACATCCAGCGACTCGTATGCCTCCTGCAACGTGTGACTTCCTTCCACCTCAATCAAGATAAGGGGATGGCCCTGGATCCTGAAGTTTACTGATGTACCTATCCCAACGTTCGATACCCTAAATTTGTATAATTGCCCTGTACATACGTACATCGTAATTATCATATCAATACATGCACCTTACTCATCATTAATTAATTACGTACGTACCTTTCTGACCCGTGAATTTATAACCTTTTGCGACTCCATTGATGAGGAGACCACTAGCAAGAGGAAGTGTTTTTCCTGAGTCTAGTCTATGTCGCAGAGTCTTCAACAAAAACATATCCATAATTAATATTCCATTAATTACTAGCTAGCTAGCTACAATTAATTAATATGCAATAACATAATTAATATTTTCATTACTAGCTAGCTACATGCAACAACTAGGTTAGTGATAGTGAGCACCGACCTTGTGGGTATAGTTGTTGTACCAATCACTGACGAGTAGTGTGAAGTCGGCAGCAGGTTCAGGGTAGGGTTTAGAAATAACATCTCTTTGGTTAATGTTAAAGGCTCCGTAACCACCAAATGCCCTTTGAAATGAGGTGGACAGGTAGTAGGTGAAACTACCAATCTGATCCTTGGTCTGAAACTTGTATGTCCAGTTGGTGTTAGGTTGTATCGGACAATTGGTTCCAAGTACTCCATTTTCCCATGAACTCTTCCTCTGATTAATTCCACCCCTAATTCATCATCACCAACCACATTATTTATTATTTATTATATATAATATACTTAATCACTCATTTTCTTATATATCTTTAATTTAATTACCATGTAATAAGCAATGGCTCATCAATCTCGTTGATCACATTTACAATAATGTTATCATTCGTCACACAATCCAGGGGTGGTCCTGGAAATTGGCCGTTTATGAGAATTACCTATCATATAAATTTGTTTGTTAGCTAGCTTAGCTATCTATTTCAACTAATAATAAATGGAATTTAATGATGACACTATGATTTATTAATTACAAGATACAGATAGATAGATAGATAGATAGATAGTTACTTGGTGAGACACCCCAAAAGGTGCAGCCTGACCGTACGTGAGTTTCCACGTAAAGGATCTGTATGGGTCTTCTGCAGTTGCACTAAGACAACAAAACCAGGCTAAAATTGCCACCACCAAAATGGCCTTCGTCCCCATTCCTATCAAGAAAACCACTGTAAGTAAAAAAAAGAAAGAGAATATAACGTCTGTGTGTGTGAGTGTGTAGTAACAAGCATATATACTATACCTAGAAATTTAATAATGTATATGCGGCCGACGTACGTACGTAGATGCAGTGAGGAAACGGGTGATTGCTACTGTACGTACAGAGAGAATACCAACAAGGAGCTATATATATATATATATAGTTGCATGCATCCATGCATATTCGAAGCAACCTTGCATGTTAACGATGCCGGGGGAAACACTCATTTGCGGCGCACTCCTTGCGCTCACATCACGATGCCATCCTTTCCATTCTCCAATAAAATCTTTTCTTTAATTCTTTGACTAATCTTCCCCATTTCTCGAAATCACCGAACCGTCCACTAATATATTTTCTCCTTAACTAATTTTACCAATTTAATAATAATTAACTCCACAATTTAAAGAAGCTGTCTACTTTAGTGTTCTTGTCCCGCTTTTTTCTTAGTCCTCTCTATCTCAGTCCAACTAAGTTTTAGGTTTCTTCTGTATCTCGACTTTGCTATAAGTTATTAATTAATAAATTAATATTATTATTATAGGCGAATCTCCATCTAAACTTTATCAAATGGAGTAAATAAAGATCTACTTGCAACCGATAGTGGCGCAGCCCAAAACGGATCTACATTAACTTCTCCTCATGTACATTAATTGTTTTGTTGGTAAGCCTCTCTAATATTTATATATAATATATATATATATATACTTACTAGTTACTATGTGCTAGCCCGTGCAAAACGCTTGCTTATATTTTCCAGTGTTTTATAGTGTAGTAAACAACAACAATTTTTTTCTTACTGAAATTGAATGCAACGAGGATTTTAAAAGTTCTACACTATATACATTAAGTTCTCATATTAACTATGCATATAGTGTTATTGTCATGTGCTTGCACTACAAGAAAAATTGATTTTACCTATCGCACAATTGCTGATCGAGCCGGCGATCGGGAATGTACTGTCGTTTTCCGACCGGATTACGTCTAATTCAACCGAAAAAGTTCTCCTGACTTTTTACTGACCGACTTTCCCGACCTAATCTGCCGGCAAGCAGCCGGTCGGAACGACGTAAAAAACACCCACCGGTACCTGACGCCCCATGCACGGCCGGAGATTCCCTTTCGCTTTGCAGACCAATTTTATTACAAAACGAATTTCCCACCCTATCGATGTTCGTCGTATCTGTACGAGTATAAGGGAAGGTTAAATACTTTTGTATATCGAAGTCTCGGCATAACCCAAGGTTGAGCAACAAGCTGTTCGGAGACCAAATGGGTATCTTGTTCCCCCCGTTCTGCACGTTCATTTCAGATGACTTCAACAGTCAATTGGTAAGTCCCTCCTGAAATTGTAATTACAATTATATATTAGTGAACGACGTCGGGGTTACACTGGTGTGTACAAATTTGATTTTAGGTACTTCGGCGAGAAATATTCTGGATAGTGAGGCAGGGCCGATACAAACTGCGTTTGACGTTTGGGGTGGGAGGTTTTCCCGATGTTTGTATTTGAGATGTGAAGTTGGAACAGAAAATAGACTTTGACAATGTGATCACCAGTTACACCTTCACCGATAGTTGGGAAAAAGTTCGCACAGGATGTGTGCCTAACAGGTGGAGATACGATCGTGTTCAAACAGGACGAAGAAGATTTGATGTCTGTTCAAGTCTTTAATCAACACGGTCTTCTAAAAGAAGTACCTCTACCTACGGAAAACAATTCGCCTGGTGAGGAGGAAGAAGTTTCATCTGATGACTCAAGTCATTTAGGTGACGTTATTGGTGGACACAACCGCGGTCGTCAGTGCAACATCACAGTAACCGGTAGCAAGTCAACATGTGTGAGTTCAATATGTAATCTAATCTCGCATTTCATTAGACGATTAAGAAGTGCTGCTTCATTTAGCTGGTTTTGTATAAGTATTTACAGTTTTTTCGACTGTGCGTGCAGACTTTTCCAAAAACATTTGTTGTTTACAATGGGCTATTGACTGCTTGAGTGAAGTTGAGATTGAAGATCCTGCAGGAATGAGGTGGACAGTAGAGGTGGAAATAACACCTCCTAAGCACAGGTACAATCATCTACCGGTGCGTGAACGTCCTCTGCGATTCCGGTTTAACAAAGGATGGAGGGATTTTTACCTCGCGTACAAATTAGGAAAGGGCCAGTACATTCACTTTGAGGTTTCTCCTGAAAGTACTCTGATTTCCACCATATACAAGTCGTTGATACATGTTATATATTTGTGCTCTTCTAGCTTCTGCGTTAATTAACGTGTAGCGCCACTTAAATAATTTTTGCATGTATCAAACCGTTTGATATTTGGTATGAAGTTGCTGCTTTGTTCGAGGTGCGTACATACCTTATTTAAATGTACTGAAAATAAGCTACTACTATGTTGCCATTAAGTTGGTTAAACTCATGTCACCATTATCATAGGAACCAACATATTGGAGTTAAACTGTTAACTGAATGGGCCTCATGTATTTAAATATGTTCGGTAGCGATTTGCAAGTAATTCGAAAGGCATAACATACTTTGTCTAAACACTTTTAAAGGGGCATAACGGTAGTTTTTGTTAAACCGTTGCATTGACTCAATCCACAGAGTATTTAATTTAAGCCCCAACCGGCCCGTAATTACTGACCTCCACCCTTAACCCTACCATTGGTTGTCACAAACCCCATAGATTCATTCAATAACGGCGACATGTATATCACAGAGAAAGATTTGAAAAATTATCTGACAACTTTGTTCTATTCATGGTAAATGTTATCACTCTATTGGTAAATCATATGTTCATATATGATGTCGTCTTCATGGTGTTTGCTATCCTTGTGAATATACAAGCGTCTTATTTTTCAACATAATTAGGAAACTCACAAATCGTGTGAGTTTCCTAGAAAATCGTACCCCTTTAGTGATAGTATCGTGTCCTTCTAAATATAAATTTTCATCTACATCCAAACACATCTGATGATTTGTACTGGGAATCCAAATTATTTATTTCGATTTATATATAAATTGGTATGTCGACAATGACAATGGAAAGTAGGATGATTTGGTATTTCAACACAACTCAAAACACTAGTTCACGTAACGGTGTTGACAAAGTTCCGTGAGAACATGAGACGTCTCCCAAGACTGAAAAAAAGGATAAAACATATGGGTAATGTAGAAAATAAACTCATTAGTATATTATGTCGACATAACTTCCGACTTATATAGACAATGAAAAGTAGTTACTTCCTATAAGCCACCCTAACCATTTAAACTTTGTAACATCCCTAATAAGTACAAAATGAAGATATACAGCAAGGGACGGTTGAATCGATATTTCCATGAACATGCAAAACACGACTCACCTGATTCTATTTCACATCCGGTGAAAGAGAATGGGGTGAGTCTAGTTTTGCTTGTGCTTTTTAAAAAAATCAGTTGTACCGTAAAGAACATAACCTCAATAACAATGACTTGATACATCCTGGGGGACTACATAAGTGAACGGGCTCCATAACCTTAATAATGATGAATTAAACAATCATGAAGGCCTCCTAAAATGGATGTGCGCTAGAACCTGGCTTCTCAAAGTGCTGCAGGATTTGTCATCCTGAGATTCACATGCACTTTTGAGCTCATGGAAAGAGCAGACAGCTATCCGGCGCACACATGAACTCCCATAAGTGGGGAGACAAACCTCCCTTCCTTACAAGAGTTCATAATACGTCTTTCTATGACGCCAAGAGTTCATAATACATCTTTTTAGCGAGTATGAAAAATGTTACAAAATGTGATTGTTGTATGTCTGCAACGCCATCAACGATAGAAGCGACAGGCGCTTCAACGATAAGAATGGATTCCGACTTCACCAAACTACTGTCAAACGGGGCGAGGCCGAATAAACGTTGCATCCTATCAATGACAGAACATACAGGGGTGTCACGTTTGTATACTGTGCTCCACCGACACCCCCGCCCTTTAATGCCCACGCTGTATTTCATGCAAAGCTTACAGTCACATAATCCCGACTGTTGCTTTTTCACAGTTCCCATAGGCACATATGAAAGTCGATATATATCAGTTTGAATGTGATAACAGATTTATCTGATATTGTTTATACTTTTGATGCAAATAACATTAATCTGTTGATAAATGTTTCCATTACATTTCTTATTTGTTTAAATATAATCAAGTTGATGGGTATACGTCCGATTCCGGTTCGTTTTATAATTATTCGGACTTCGCCTACATGTCAAACCCACCAAACGGTTCTAAAATAATCACCCGTAAGTCCAAAACGGCCCGGGATACGCACGCGCGTACCCCGAGCGTGGGACTCGTCCGGATTGTCTAACAATCCCGACCTCCAGATTGCGTCTTGAGATACGTGTGACTCCTATATACGCGCGTACGAAACGTGTCAGACTCTCCGACGTCAACTTCTTGCTCGTCCACATCCGGTTCACTTTTTCCACAATTAAACCAACGTTGGACGGTTTAAAACCCGGTCTGATTTCAAGGTTTCCAATAAATAAGAACCTTGATCATTCATTTCACAACTAAGTTGACGTCGAAGCTCTGAACTCTCTCTAAACTTTATCTTTCTACAAATTCTAATTTAAGCTTTAAAGAGGGCTCATCGCATTCCACCCTCCTCTACGTGGCGTGCGGTACTGCCCCTCGTGCAGGTGTTCGAAGACGCACGTATCCCAGCACGTGCGAAGACCCGCTACATCAGCAACCCGGAGCGCATTTACCAGGACTCGACTCTCTGTCCAATCAATGTCCCAACATTTTGGCGCCGTCTGCGAGACTCGAACAAACAATCTCTCGCTCACCAACAATAGCTACATGGCAAACACATACGTCATACATGGAGGCTTTGGAGCCGGTGGCGAAACATCGTACGCAAGGGAAACATACGTAGCCCACATCATACAACAGCCACCCAAACACCAACAAGAGGATGAACCTATGGAGGACACCATATACTTCTCGGAAAAAGACAAGGAGCATATACTGTACCCACACGACGATGCCCTAGTCATAACCATGGAAATAGACAACATGGATGTCAGGCGTATATTGGTAGATGCAGGAAGTTCCCCCAGCATAATAACCAGGGAGATAGTCCTCGCCTTGGGAAGGAAGAAGAGTATCGAGTAGATACACTCACCACTTGTTGGCTTCATCGGGGATATCAAATACCGGTTCGGAAGAATCAAGCTACCAGTCACCCCTAGGAACTGGTGATAAACGACTACACATAGAGATACCTTTCCTAGTTGTGGAAAAACTAGATGCATACAATGGCATCCTAGGATATACAGCTATGAATGCATGGGGCATGATAGCCTCAACAGAACATCAAAGATAAAATTCCTAGCCCCCACGGGAATTGGGGAAGTCAAGGGGGACCAATAGCTTTCAAAGGAGTGTTACATCACGGCACTCCAGCACAACGTCATGGAGGATGACAACGACATCCCATCCATCGACAAGGACCCCAAGAAGGAACGCGCTCTTCCAACTCCATTGGATGCGTTGCGATAAGTTAAGATAGAAGAACAAGATCACATGGTTCGAATAGGCGCATCACTTTCGGAGGAGGAAGTGATAGAAATCACAGCACTCCTAAGGGAGTATAAAGACCTATTTGCGTGGTCCCCAAGTGATATGCCAGGGATAAGCCTGTTAGATTTCGAGGAGTAATCACTACGGATACTAAAACCATGGTACATGCTAGTAATCAAAATTAAGCAGCAGAAAATTCGCACATAACTTAACAATAGTCCGTAGTCCCAAGATCCTTGCAGGAGGGAGTTCACGGTCCTCCGTTCGGCACCCGTAGAGGTTCTTGTGAAGGAAGCCCTACGCGGTATATTCTCCACAACAATCGATTCTTGGCAAGGGACGGATCTCCGGAGTGTTTGCTCGAAGGCAAATTGACACACCCTTGGTGTCTTGTGTGGTTCGGCCAAAGTGGGTGTTTCTGGGGGAAGGGTTTTCTCTCAAATCACGACTTAAAGGGAATTGTGATTAACTCTAATAAAACCCCTAACTCCTCATATGTACATAGGAGGAGTAAAGTGGACAAAAGTCCACTTTACCCCCACCTAGTAATTCGGCCGGCCTATGTATAAGGGAGGCCCGAATTTTGGGCCTCCCATGTCAATTGGGATTTTGGTATGGCCCAATTTCCTAATGTGACATGTACCCAAGTAACTTAGGTAACATATACGTATAATGGGCTTTCATTTACGGCGCCAATCACCATATGCTTACAGCTCCCACTCGCCGGAATGGGAGGGTGCCTGTTAATATATTGTCGTCCAAATTTGCATCAACATTTCACTCCATTGATCTCGTCATTTGCTTCCGAATAGTTCATACGAGGTTTTCCGTGTGACCGGCGCACACGACGGGCATCGTGCTACTCATTTGTTAGGAGTGTTGTAGCGTCCGCGGAACGTTGATTCCCTTTTCTCCAATCAACCTGTTATAAACAACATTTATATAGTGTCGTGCTGTATCCTAGGTCAACAGATAATTCTTCATTTGCCTATTTTCCACATAGGAACACTTCTCCAAGTCATCCGTACAAATATTCACAACCTTCAACTAATATCCGGTTGGTGGCCACCTAGCGAATATAAAAGTCGGTGAATTAAAGGTGAACATTACCATCCTTATCGCTCATATCCTTAGTCAAACCCAACCGGTTTCTAAAGACGTGGTCACTTGGCCTTTTTGTTCAGCACTACGCTCGTACGCCGGGAAGCAAACATTGAGCCTGACCTTAGATATGAGTTCTGATTCAGTGAGGATACTTCGGGTGCCTCTTCATAAGGCTCTCGGGATCAATCACACGCTTGAGCTGAAGAAATTTGCGCCCACTAGAATCACGAGGATTCTTATTTAGCACAACCAAGCTGTGACCCCGTGGTCGAACATGGCACGCGCAGTATGAAGCATGCGTCGATAGCATACCTGAACGTTTAAGTTCAAAGAAATGGGATATGTCAAATCATGCTATCGCGGATTCTCATCTGGCTCAGAATGTGGATTAATGACGAACGATGTTCATCACGGCGATTTGCAAAACGAATATCATGTCGAGTTACTTCGAGACTAGATGATCGTCTTGCGTAATCAATTTTATCCCCCTGACTCTTAGCCAATCTTGCTTGGTAGAGGCCTCCCTCCACCGCAAGATGACCGTAGCTGTGTGACGAGGTAAGGCCCACATTAGACATAGTTTTGGCAGAAGATTGCGTCCTCCTACAACTTTGCTTATAGACCGTAAATCTAATGTATTCAAACATTATGATGTCGATAGATCATAAACTCAACTACAATTCTTTCGTCTCAAAAATGCAACTTTCAATTATCAAAATGTTATCACAGATACATGCCACTTTTAAACCCTACGCAGTCAAACCTGTTTAACATGCTTTTCGAATATCTCCCTGCGTAGTGGTTTAGTTAATGGGTCCGCAACCATGTTATCAGTGGACAAGTATTCCAAAGTGATTATATTGTCTTCACCATTGATTTAGCATAAAAGTATTTCACATCAATGTGTTTCGTCCTACTATGGTACTTCAGATTCTTTACTGCCGCAATGGCTGCCTAACTGTCAGAGAACACCTTCACAGGTTTACTCCCGACATCTTTATCAAGCAGCGCAGTAAGAAGCCTTTTTAGCCAGACCGCCTCCTGTGCGTTCTTGGAGAGGGCTACGAATTCTGATTCCATCATGGACAGTGCGACACATGTTTGCTTCTTGCTTGTCCATGAAATGGTGGCATTAGCAAGGAGAAACACTCATTTTGTTGTGGACTTATGATCATCCGGATCGCCACCAAGGTCGGCGTCACTATAACCGGTCAATTTAACTTCCTGCCCCCATAGCACAGCACGTAGTCGGCAGTACCTTTCAGATAATGAATAATTCGTTTTACAGCCTTTAAATGTTGATAGCCAGGATCTGATTGGAAACGTGCTACTAGCCCAGGGCTTAACAGATATCCGGACGGGTGCATTGCATGGCGTACATCAAACTACCAACCAAGCTTAAATACTATGCACCCTTCATATGTTCCCGCTCTGCCAGGTTCTTGGGGCCGTCATGTTTTGACAGTGCGCACCCAAACACCACCGGCGTATCCACGGGTTTGGCATCCTGTAATCTGAACCTTTTCAACAACTTGTTAATATAGGCTTCTTGAGACAGACATAATTTCCGGGCAGCACGATCTCTAGCAATTTTAATGCCCAAGATGTATGTGGCCTCTACCATGTCTTTCATCTCAAATACAGATGCAAACCATGACTTTGACTTGTTCATAAAACTCACATCGTTCGCGGCAATTAGTATGTCGTCCACGTATAAGGTTAAGATGACATACTTAGAACCGGAAGTCTTATAATACACGCACGGATCCTCCTGAAGATTTGTCGGACCCTAAAAATCTGACCTACGACGAATTACGTTTTGAAAAAGTGGACTTTGAAAAGAGTCGCCACTAGTTAATTATTAGGCTAACTAGAATCCTAAATTACCTAAGCGAATAACTAATTAAACAACTAGGTATTAAATCGGTCTACGATCAGAAATACGAGTTCGGGGGTTCTATTACGAATTAAAACTCATGGAATTAATCACGCCCTTTCGGTACTCATTTTAAAAATTTGCCAATTTCACTATTTGAACACATGTCACAAATTAATCTAACGATGCCAAGATTTAATTAAATTTCTATCATGTGCAAAATATTATCTAAGTCTAAAAATAAATTGTTATCTACAACTCTTATTTAGAATGAAATCTAAAATACTAAAATTATCTAACATGCTTAAATCGAAACATAACCTAACATATACATACATAATTCACACAACTAAATTTAACCAATTACATCTAAATTACCTAATAAAAAAATAATGACAGAAAAATATAATAAATAAATAATAAAAAAATTAAAATAAAAAAAGAACTTCACACGGCTCACCTAGGGTGGATGGTGGTGGGCTGGCCAATCAGGCGGCCGGAGGTCAGAATCGGGTGGCGGGTGCGGTCACCAGAAAAAAAAAAAAAAACAGACTGCCACCGGCGGAAGAAGAAAAAAACGGGAAAGAAAAGAAAAAAAAAAAAAGCTTTTACACTACAGGACAAAAATGCACAGGTTACTAGAAAAGTATTATTATTATTGCTGAATTAATTTTCTGTGTGTTTTTACATTGACAAGGGGTCCTTTTATAGCTAGTCTAGACCCTAATATTAGGAAAACAACATATTTGCTCTAATATACACAATAAATCCGAAAATTACACAATATATATTTATGAATATTGCCATAAATATATATTATATATTTTTCTGAATTTTACATAATATTTAGTGCATATATATTATCCTAATTTGAGCTAAACCTATTTTTAGCAACCTCGTGACCTTCTATATCCAGATACTTCCTTTTTTAAAACGCGTTACACATAACATTTTTAACGTGTTATATACGTGTCGCGCGTTCCAAAATTAGGTGTTTACAGTTTGCCCCTCTTTGGGCGGACTCCCGTAGAATGCATTCGAGGGGGTTTGTCCAAAGACGAGTAAACACTAATTTTGGTTAGGAAGTATATCTTCTTTCGTCTTCAAGTCTCCAAGGTAGCCTTTGGCTTTATTAACAATGCGAAAAAAGTTAGACTTTTGTCGGCGGTGTCCTTGTTGACAGTGCCTCCATTGGTAGCGCAGAAAAGTAACGCCTCCAGTGGCGTGCGGAAAAGTAAAGCCTCGGTCGGCGCTGCCTCTGTTGGAAGTGCCTCCGTTGGCATTGCAGAAAGTAAAGCCTCCAGTGGCGTGCGGGAAAGTAAAGCCTCCAATGGCGTGCAGCAAAGTAAAACCTCAATCGACGTTGCCTCCAGTGGCGAGCGACAAGGAAAAGCCTCCAGTGGCGTGCAATAAAGTAAAACCTTTGGTGATGATTGGTAACAGAAGACTTCTACGTCAGACAGTACCAACAACCTCTGGTGACGCCTCTAGTGGCGAGTGGTAACGGAAAAACCTCTACGTCAGACCGTAACTGAAAACCTCTGGTGATATCTCTGGTGGCGAAAGACCTCTACGTCAGATCGTACCGGAGAACCTTTGGTGATGCCTCTAGTGGCGAGTGGTAACGGAAGACCTCTATGTCAGGCCGTACCGGAAAACCTCTGGTGATATCTCTGGTGGCGGAAGACCTCTACGTCAGACCGTACCGGAGACCCTTTGGCGATGCCTCTAGCGGCGAATGTCGGAGAAGAGCCTCTAGCGGCGTCCGTTGGAGAAGTGCCTCTAGTGGCGTGACTTGCGAAGGCTGAATACTAAGGCTTCGTTCGTTGGGGTTGACTCTCAGGAAGCTGGAAAACTTCAAATCCTGATTATCGGTTGTGACTTGTAGGAACAGACTGTAACAGTCCTACTCATCCTTTGAGTGATGACTCGCGAGAACAGACTGTAACCGTCCCGTTTGCCGTGAAATTGACTTGTATGAACAGACTGAAACTGTCATACTCATCCTTGAATGGTAACTCGTGAGAGCAGACTGTAACCGTCCCGCCTGTCATGAAGCTGACTCGCAGGAACAAATTGTAACTGTCCTACTTATCCTTGAATGGTGACTTGCGAGAGCAGACTGTAACCGTCCCGCCTGTCATGAAGTTGACTCGTAGGAACAGACTGTAACAGTCCTACTCATCCTTGGATGGCGACTCGCGAGAGCAGACTGTAACCGTCCCGCTTGTCATGAAGTTGACTTTGGAAGGCGCTGTGCTGCGCATGAATGTTTGTCCCTAATTTTTGCCTAAATTGCGCACGGCACGACAATCTAGCGGGATCTTTTTTCTTTTTCATTTTTCATTTTTCATTTTTTTTTCTTTTTCTCTCTTCTTTTTTTTTTGTTGAGAATTTCTCTTTTTTCTCTCCTTTTGCCACGGCCGATTGAGAGATTTCCGACCGTGCCCCTCAGCTTTTTATTTTCTCTCCTTTTGCCATGATTGCAATTCCTGAACTTGCAACCATGCCTCTCATTTCCTGATTTTGCCTAGGTCGCCCTTTCGGGTTTTCAGCCTAGCGGAAGCACTCTTTATTCGGTAGCCGATTAAACGGTGGCTGTGACCCGTATTTTATTTTCCGCCTCGATGCGGGAGTATTTGTAGCCATTTGGAGGGTGACTGTGACCCTTTTCTCACCCGTTCGATGTTGCGGGAGCTCTTTTGATTGTAGCCATTTGGAGCAGTGTTATCAGGACCGGACCGGCCATCGGACCGGCAAGGCCACCGGTTCCCGGTTCGCCGGTCCGAACCCGGTCCGAGCCCGGTTCAGTTACATAGTGGTTCTTCACTAAAACCGGCCGGTTCGCTCTTAAACCGGCCGGTTCTCTTTAAAAATAGACCGGTTCACTAAGATAAATTACTAACTCGGTAAAAAACCGGCCGGTTCGCTTAAAAAACCGGCCGGTTCGATATAAAACCGCTATCGAACCGGGTTTAGTAACATTGTCCGGAAATGACTGAACCGGACCCGGAGGACCTCCGGTTCCGGTCCGAACCCGGTTAGACCGCCGGTCCGGTCCGGTTCTGATAAAATTGATTTGGAGGGTGGCTGTGGCCCTTTATTCCTCGTCTCTGATCCGGGAAACACTCTTTGTATGTAACCATTTTGAGGGTGGTTGTGGCCCTTTTACTTAATATCCGCCATCGATGTTTCGAGATCGCTCTTTTGACTGTAGCCGTTTGAGGGACGACTGTGACCCTTTCTTTTATTTTCCCGCCTTTACCGGGTTCGCGAGATCATTCTTTTTGTGTAGCCATTTTAAGGGTGGCTGTGGCCCTTTTTATTCTCCCGCCTTCACAGGGTTTGCGGGGTCACTCTTTTATTTGTAGCCGTTTGGAGGGTGGTTGTGGCCCTTTCACCTATTTCCCGCTTTTGACGTTGCAGGAGCGCTCTTTATCTGTAGCCATTTGAAGGGTGGCTATGGTCCTTTCTTTATAGTCGTTTTAGGGACGATTGAGACCCTTTTTATTTGTAGTTGATTTAGGGACAACTGTGACCCTTCTATTTTTTCACTGCTCTCACAAAATTTACATAAAAACTCTCTTTATTTTCCTGTAGCCGATTAAAGGGCGGCTGTGACCCTAAAGAAGATGATTTTTTTTTGTTTTTTTTTTTTTGCTTGCTTTTTTTTTTGCCTCTTTTTTTTGGAAACGAAAATTTAACGAAAATAATCAACAACAATTACGTACATGCCCCCTAATGGCAGATTGAAAAAAAAAACCTTCTAGAGAACGACTCTGTTAATTGAGTCTAAACGTCGGTCGTGTCGACACCCTGGATGTACCCTATGTCCAGTGATTTCTAATCTAGGCTTCTCAAGTGCCCCGGCTATTGCTCAATCTCGTCTGGGGATGCCCCATAGCTAGCACCAATCGGGTCAGGCTCGTCACATTCTGTATGAATGGTCTGGTTGATGAACACACATGGATGGTGTTGAGTTTGGCACCGTAGTCCGCAAATGGTAAATTTGGGCATAGATATCGCATGAGGTATCTGGGATAAATTCGACAGCTCGTGGCGAGCAAAGGGCCGCGCACGAGATGTGCCCTTCAGGGGCTTTGATTAGGATGATTATCCGAACTGCACAATGATTAAGGAAAAACTCAAATTTCGTGGATAAAAATGATCACAACTTTTCTTACCTGGGTGTTGGATTTTTTCTAGTGGGGAAATGTGCTCGCTATGCGACTGTACCTACTGCATGTCCTGATTTTCCTGCTCCATCATGAACATCTGCCGGAAAGTAAATGCCCCTGGACTTCTGATGGAAGACACCAACAATAATGTTTTCTTTGCTTGACATCTAAAGTGTTCATTGATCAACACATTGAATCTTCGCGAGACTCTCGATGATCTCTTGATATTTTCCCATCTCCGGACATGACCGATCTCAATGAGAGATGCCCCTTGGTTACCACTGACCGATTTAGACCTTACCGTAAAACGGATGTACGGCTTGGTTCGGGGACGCGTATGAATTCCACACATGGTTTGTTGAATTTTGGCATGGGAGTTCTTTGAAGCAGTCACATTTCAAGTGGCTGCGACTCGTCGAAGTGGTCGTCTGATCTGCAAAAAGAGTAGGGACACTCAAATCTCAAGGAAAAAATCAAGTACAATTCATCATACCTGAGCATCGGATATTCCGAGTGCGCAATTTGTTCTTCGCGTAACTGGATGACTGCATGTTTATGTTGCCCCATTTGCCTGACACCACTTGTATGTACAACATACCTATCCAAGGGTACCTGAAAAGAACAGTCACGAAAGTTAGTATAAAGAATCAAATGAGTCATGCATGATTTTTCGGAAAACTTCTAATGTCATTCATTTCATAATTTTGATTACATTTTAGAAAGAATCAAAATTTATGATCCAAGGTGTTTTGCACTAGCATGGAGTTCGCTGATTGCACTATCTGACTCGAACGCAGGACAGATGTTCAAAACAAAGTTTTTTTCAAAAAGATTTTATTGTCCTTTGTTTAAACTCGAATGGTCGCACTCAATTGCACATTTAAACTATTTTCTCGAAAATTAGCATCAAAACTCTCATTTTTTAAACGCTTGCTCATACGAATGTTGAGACGATCTTGTCGAAAAAGTGTAATACGCCTCGTATAAAAACGAATGACACTTTGATTTTTTTTAAATGCTCATGCATGCTCGAAAGTTAAAGTTCTACTGATAAGAAACTTACAACTTACAACCATTTTACCTGAATGATACATATGGAATGTTTGCACAAAATGAAAAATCCAGGTAAATTTTTTAAAAAAATAACGCAAATGCGATGCATGTTTGGAATTAAAAGCTCAACAACTAAGAGAAGATTTACAATCTATCAAAAAAAGAATCGTTTTTCCTAAAACAATGCCTATGAGATATACATGAGATGCATACTTGAAATGAAATTTCTATAGTTAAGAAAATTTACAAGTTATCTGAAAAGTTTTTTTTTTTTTTTTAACGAGGAAAAATTCAATGCATTCTAGTTGCTCAAAATTGAAAAAAAAAAACAAGTGAAAAGTTTTTTTAAAAAAAAAATGCATATGAGATGCACAAAAATAAATACAATACGCAATCTTAATAAAAGTTCTACAACTAAGAAAAATTACAGTTTACCTGAAAGGTTTTTTGGAAAATAATGCATATGAGATGCACATCTTTTAAAAAATCAGGTAAAAGGTTTTTTAAACAAAGAGCCCTAAAACTAAGAGAGCTTACGATTTATCTAAAAAGTTTTTTTAAGTTAATGCATACTGGATGCATTATTTAAAATAAAATATTTCAGGTAAAAAGTTTTTGAAATGATGCATTTGGAATGCACGTTCGAAATTAGAAGCTCTAATAGCTAAAAAGGAATCACAATTTTTTCTAAAATGTTTTTTTGCATGCGCGACGCGCTAACCAAAATCACAACTTACCTGAAGAGTTTTTTTTAAGAAAAAAAATAATGCGTATGAAACGCAAGTTTGAAAAAAAAATCAGGTAAGAGGTTTTTTTTTAAAAAAAGCAATGCATACAAAATGCATGTTCGGAGAGAAAATTTCTAAATGTCCGACCACTTAGCTGAATTTTTTTTTTTTTTTTAAATGCAATAAGATGAATGCATGAAAATAAAAATTACACAGTTAAAAAAAACTTACAGTTTTCCTGACAACTCTTTTTTACAACAACAAAAAAAACACGGATAAAACACAACATGTTAGGGGGTAAAAAATGTGTGGCTTTGCTCTACAAGGTAGGTTCCACTGATAGGTTCCCGACAAGGTGGTTTCCTCACCCCCATCACAGGGATCATAAGACATTCACAAGCGGGTGGAGTTGTTCTAAGTCGTTCCGGCAGCTCGCTCGCGCGGTCGTACCCTTACTAACTCTCCGGGGTTCCTAGTTGCCCTGGGTTTTAGGCATTTTGGATATTACACTAAAGTGGTGTGTGTGAATTTAAACAATGCTACAAAAAAGAAAATGTTAGTTAATAACTCTAAAAATATGTATTAAATCGGTTTACGATTAGAAATACAAGTTCGGGGGTTCTATTACGAATTAAAACTCATGGAATTAATCACTCCCTTTCGGTACTCAATTCACAAATTTGCCAATTTCACTATTTGAACACATGTCACAAATTAATCTAACGATGCCAAGATTTAATTAAATTTCTATCATGTGCAAAATATTATCTAAGTCTAAAAATAAATTATTATCTACAACTCTTATTTAGAATGAAATCCAAAATACTAAAATTATTTAACATGCTTAAATCGAAACATAACCTAACATTTACATCTAAATTACCTAATAAAAAAATAATGACAGAAAAATATAATAAATAAATAATAAAAAAAATAAAATAAAAAAAGAACTTCACACGGCTCACCTAGGGTGGATGGTGGTGGGCTGGCCAATCAGGCGGCCGGAGGTCAGAATCGGGTGGCGGGTACGGTCACCGGAAAAAAAAAAAAAAACAGACTGCCACCGGCGGAAGAAGAAAAAAACGGGAAAGAAAAGAAAAAAAAAAAAGCTTCTACACTACAGGACAAAAATGCACAGGTTACTAGAAAAGTATTATTATTATTGCTGAATTAATTTTCTGTGTGTTTTTACATCGACAAGGGGTCCTTTTATAGCTAGTCTAGACCCTAATATTAGGAAAACAACATATTTGCTCTAATATACACAATAAATCCGAAAATTACACAATATATATTTATGAATATTGCCATAAATATATATTATATATTTTTCTGAATTTTACATAATATTTAGTGCATATATATTATCCTAATTTGAGCTAAACCTATTTTTAGCAACCTCGTGACCTTCTATATCCAGATACTTCCTTTTTTAAAACGCGTTACACATAACATTTTTAACGTGTTATATACGTGTCGCGTGTACCAAAATTAGGTGTTTACAAGATTCATGAATCCGTTTCCTACGATTTCCTCATGGAATCTGTGGTACCATTGCCGAGACGATTTTTTAAGACCGTAGTTGGACCTTTGGATTTTACAAACTTTACGTTTATTACCAGGAGTAACGAAACCCTCTGGTTTCTCCATGTGGATCTCTTCCTCCTGGTTTCCGTGGAGGAATGCGGTCTTAACATACGTCTGGTGCAGCTCGAAATCGAGACTTGCGACCAAAACCATGACTGGCCCCTACCCGTGGTTTTACTCACAGTCGATGAGTTTATTTCGTCAAAGTCAACTCCGTGAAGTTGGGTATATCCTTTTGTAACAAGTCGGGTTTCACACCTCCCGACCTTTTCCATCAGTGGTGAGCCTTCTTTCAGGACTCACCTTATCCTTGTGCCCTGTGGTTAGCAGGTAAATCAATTATAGACTATTATGGCTTTCATTTAGGCAATCTCTTTCTTTTATTGTTTTCCTCCATTTCTCCACTTGAGGTCTTCCCAATGCTCATTAACAGTCGTTAGAGTGAGGTCATCCCCCTACTCGATGGATTCGATGCCTTTGACTTTCGTCTAGGCTTGATAATCCCATCTTTAGTGTGAACGTATCTCCCACTCGGAATAATGCTTCTTATCGGAGCATCACATTCATTGGGAACAAGAGCAGTGCTTAAAATCCTGACCTACAACTTTTTTTTTGGACGACCTCTTGGTCTCGGGGTTTTATTTCCGAGTTTAATTCCTTGATCACTAGGACCTGGAACCAAGTTGGTCAGATTACTCCCATTGGAAACAATGGGTAGTCTAGGCAGTTGTGGCATTCTCGGTTTAGCAATATGACTGTCAGGTTCTACTTGATTCATCTCTACGGAAACAGTGATCTCATGTGTAGGGTTTATTCCTCCCACTGGATTTACTATGAAAATGTTTCCATTATCATTAACCATCTCATTCACCTAAGTTGTTGCCGGTTCAAATCACTATCCCACTCAAATTAAGTGGGACCTGATTGTCAGTGTTTTCATGCTCCTGTTTGATCAAGACTACATAGGTTGAAACTGTCCATGCATTGGAAAATTCGTCCTCAAGTGATGTAATGTCTTCATGTTCGACCATGGTACCATTTTCAAAAATCTTTAAACAAGTATTTTCTAAGAATAGGTATCGTATTCTTGTCCTAAATACGTGTTTAGTGCGCAATTTAATGTCGCTAGATGATATGATTTAACTCAATGTCATTCTTTAGCTTTTTTTATGGCGACGTGTCTTACCGATTTTATTGGAACATAATTACTTACATGTGAGTCATGTTTTTCAGACCTAAGGGAACGCCTGATAGAGTGACTCTAACATTATGTTCTTAATCTGTGCTTATTGAAGTGTGTTTTAATTAATCTGAATGCCTAGCCTGACATATCGTTCAAGGCGTTTGGATGGAAAATCTTTTAACCGACTTCATCCTTCTTCGTTTGCAAAACTTATCTAAGGGATTACATCCCATCTTCGAACTGATCATCTTAGGTTTTCACCCTATGCGTCAGCTGATACTTTTACAAGGTCGTGGTAGCTTATGAAGCATACTTCTTCCTGATGTAAACGTTATCAGTAAGTTATTTCGGAAGGAATGCAAACGAAAATTCAGCACATCATCATTAAATTTGTATTTTGAAATGATGTGTTCCGTCTATCGAGGTCCACTTGCACGTAGAGCTTTTCACCAAAGTTTTAACCCATGGTTAAACCGTTTCATTTCTAAATTTAATTCAATTTAATCCAATCGGTTTCGCACATGTTCATCATTACGGATTATTTCATTCAATGAAGTATTTAACAATAAAGAAAATATAAGTAATATATATATATATATATATATATATATATATATATATATATATATATATATATATATATATATATATATATATATATAAGCAATGCATCAAACAGCAATCAAAATGATCGAATAGCCTGAGAAATGGGTAATCAATACTTTGTCCGAGCATTTATCACATGCTCAAAATGAAATATCTCATTTCTTTCAAGGAACATTATTATCATTAAGTATTTCAAACTGAAAAATTAAGAAGAGGTTCATTCATCAGATAAATATAAAGTCTTTCATTCATTCTTTATGTTTCCGGGGCAAGCTCCTTAGGTTTATGCTTGTTCTCCTTCTCGTTTCTGTAATCCAAAAAAGGGTAAAATGAATTACTTTCGAGTGAGAGGAGTCTTGGAAGAACTTATGAGGTTATCATTATTCTTCAGCACGTACCTTAGGAGGATTGGTACAGGCAATAGAAAGGTGTCCTTTCACGCCACACCTAAAACACGTTCGAGTTTCCTCTCTATGTGTCTGTTTTGCTTGCCTTTTCTTGCCACCGAATTGCTTTCGCTTAAACTTCTTCTGAGGTTTTGGAGCTAAAGGCTTGTCAGCCTTAAACTGAAGGCCCTTGGGCTTTCTCTTGCGCTTACCCTTTTGCTCAGCTGGATACGAGGATGCAAGATGCATTTCCGCTCTTGGCTTTTCAGCCTTGAGACAATCCTCTTCCAGCTCGAGATGGACTCGCACTTTCTCGAGGTCATCGAGTTGAGTGGAATAGGTAAGGTGCATTTTCATGCAATTCGAAGAGTCAGGCAAGGAACGGATTACGCATTGGACTTTCTGTTCGTCTGTCAGGATTTCTCCTGCCTCGTTGAGTTCAGCAAGCATGTTAGACATATGTCTAATATGCTCCTTCATCGTGTGCTTGGGATTCATCTTGTATGAGTCTAAAGCGATGTTCAACGATCGCTTCTAGGCTGTGGTGTTAACACCAAACCCTGCTTTAAGACCGTCCCATAGGTCCATGGTAGACTCAAAGTAATCATATCCATAAAGTATGTCATCCTCAAGCAGTGACAACAAGGCGAACGAATTTCCTGGTCCTTTGCATCCCATTAATCATGGAATTTCTTCATTTCGGCCGTGAGGTCTCCCTCTAGCCTGACATGCTTCGAAGTCAAATGCTCCAAACCTCTCATTTCAGTAATTACCATCCTCGCGCGCTTATTCCAGATCTTATAATCGTTGCTGTTCAATCTCACTCCCTTATTCATTTGGGACAATTCATTGCTGATTGCAGCCATTGTTACTAACACATTGATAATCACGCAAAATCAGGGAGACAATAACATTTTGAGAAAGAATTGCATACATCAAATATCTATTAAGATAGGATCCGACAAATAATTATTCATCGGTCATCTAAACCAACCGACAATCAGTAAACCAATGGAAAATGGCTGTGAAAAACTTCACATTAAAGATCAAATACATGATTTCATGTTGAAAATTTCGGAACACATATTGATGTTCATCAACCTAAAATTTCGGATTTTTCATATATTAGAGAACATCAGTTTATCAAAATTTTAAGAACTCCTAACTCAGGCTCTGAGGCTCTGATACCACTGTTGGATTACGGGGACGTAATACTACGAAATGCTAAACGTGTACTAGCTAGAAATCTAATCTACGCAGCGGAATTAGTACACATACCTTTTAGCTTTCCTGTCCAAGAACGATGTGGAGGGAGTTCTGATCCTACGGTCGGAACCACGTGCAAGTTCTTCATCAGAAGAAGTCCCACGCGATGTAGCTCCACAACAAGACCTCTGATCGATTCTTCAACGGAGATGGAACCTCGGACTTGATGTTGATGGTGCCGAAATTTAGACTAGGGTGACAAGTTTTCTCAATGGAGATCCTTGTTCTTAATTGTGTGTTTAAACCCTTAGGAGTCACCCCTATATATAGTATTAGGTGGAGTTGCCAAAAGGCAACTCCACCCTATGTGGTACTAGGGTTTCGGCCGAACCATGCAAGAAGGGGGGAGGCCCATTTTGGGCCTCCCTTGTCAATTACTAATTGGATTTGGCCCAATTAGCCCAGATTGACAATTACCTAATTAACTTTGGTAATTCCCTTAATTAACGGGCTCTTATTATGGCGCCACGTCACCATATGCTAATAGCTCCCACTCGCCGGAATGGGAGGGTGCTCGTTAATCTATATGATTACGCAATAATATCAACAACTCAGTCTTCAGTCTTCGTCTCCGTCTATGAATAGTTCATACGAGGCTTGCCGTGCGACCGGCGGATACGACAGGCATCGTGCTACTCATCTGTTAGGAGTATTGTAGCGCCCGCAGAACGTTGATTCCCTTTTCATGAACCAAACCTGTTAGAAATAAAATCTGTACCGCACTGCATCATTGGTCAACTGTTAGTTCTCCAATTACCCAGTTTTCCACAAAGGAAGACTTCTCCAGGGCATCCGTACAAGTGTTCACAACCTTCAACTAATATCCGGTTGGCGGCCACCTGGTGAACACGAGAGTCGGTGAATTAAATGTGAACTTGACCATCCCCATTGCTTATAACCTTAGTCTAACTAGACCGGTTTCCAAGACGTGGTCACTTGGCTGTTTTCTTTGGCACTACGCTCGTACGCCGGGAAGCGAGCATTGAGCAAGACCTTAGGTATAAGTTCTGAGTCCATGAGGATACTTTGGATGCCTCTTCTTAAGGAATCCGGGATCAATCACACACTCAAGGTGAAGAAGTATGCGCCCTTTGAATCACGCGGATTCTAGCTAGCACAACCGAGCATGACCCCGTGGTCAAACGTGGCACGCGCAGTATGAAGCACGCGTCGATATCACACCTGGTAAAGCCAGGGATGGGATATGTCAATAATGCTATCGCAGAATCTCTCATCTGTCCTTGAATGTGATATATAATGATGGACAAAGTCCAACTCGTCGATTTACAAAACAAAGATTAAGTCATTTTGTTAAGCGTGACAATGTTATCGTTTTTCTTAATCAGGTTTACTCCCCTGATTCTTAGCCAATCTTGTTATGGCAGAGGTCCCTCTCTACTTACAAGATGACCGTGCCTGTGTGACGAGACAAGGTTCACATTCGACATAATTTTGGTGGAAGAATTTTACTTCTTCCTACGACTTAGTTTATAGACCGTAAAATCCGATGTTGTTAATCATTATGACGTCGATAAATCATAAACACAAATTAAAATTCTTTTATTTAATTGAAACATAATTTCAAATTTCAAAATGTTATCACTTTTACAAGCCACATAGTTTAAGCCCTACGTAATCCAAGCATTTTTACGTGCTTTTCAAAAATCTCCCTACGTAACAGCTTTGTTAAAGGGTCTGCGACCATATTGTCCGTAGGCAAGTATTCCAAAGTGATTATGTTATCTTCCAGAACCGACCTAGCATAATTGTATTTCACATCAATGTGTTTAGTCCTACTATGGTACTTTGGATTCTTAACTACCGCAATGGCCGCCTGACTGTCGGAGTGCACCTTTACAGGTTTACTCTTTTTGTCGGTGCCAATTAATGCAGTAAGAAGCCTCAGCCAGACCGCTTCTTGTGCGTTTTTGGAGAGGGCAACGAATTCTGATTCCATAGTGGAAAGCGCGACACAAGATTGCTTCTTGCTTACCCATGATATGGCAGCATTAGCAAGGATTAAAACTCCTCCTGTGGTGGACTTACGATCATCCGGATCGCCACCGTGGTCAGCGTCACTATAACCGATCAATTCGAGCTGATTGCCCTCATAGTACAGAATGTAGTTGGCAGTACCTTTCAGATATCTGATAATTGTTTTACGACCTTTAGATGTTGATAACTAGGATCTGATTGGTATCTTGCTACTAGGCCCACAGCGTAACAGATGTCTGGCCGAGTACAGAGCATGGCGTACATTAGACTCCCTACCATGCTCAGATACTCTGCATTCTTCATCTGTTCACGCTCCTGCTGATTTTTCGGGCCATCACGCTTCGATAGCGCGCACCCGAACACAACCGACGTATCCACGGGTTTAGCATCCAACATTCTGAATCTTTTCAACAGTTGGTTGATATATGAATCTTTCCCATGTCTTTCATCTCGAATGCTGATGCTAACCAGGACTTTGATTTATTCATAAAACTCACGTCGTTCGCAGTAATGAGTATATCATCCACGTATAGTGTTATGATGACATACTTAGACCCGGAGGTCTTGGTGTATACGCAGGATCCTCGTGAAGATTCACGAATCCGTATCCGACGATTTCCTCGTGGAATCTGCGATACCATTGCCAATGATTGTTTAAGGCCGTATATAGATCTTTGGAGTTTGCAAACTTTATGTTCATTGTCAGGAGTAACGAAACCCTCCGGCTGCTCCATATAGATCTCTTCCTCCAGGTTTCCATGGAAGAATGCGGTCTTTACATCCATTTGATGTAGCTCTAGATCAAGACTAGCAACTAGGGCAAGGATGGCCCTTACTGTGGTGTAACGCACAGTTGGTGAGTTCGTCTTTATCAAAGTTCACTCCGTGAATTTGGGTATATCCTCTCGCAATTATTCGAGTTTTGCACCACTCGAAATTTCCATCTAAAGTGAATTCTAAGATTTCACTTTCTAGTTCTGTGGTTAACAAGATTTCACTTTCTAGTTCTGTGGTTAATAGATAAATCAACTAAAGACTAAAAACGGGTTAGTTCTTATTCAGGCAATTTCATCCTCCAATATTTTCCTCCATTCCCTCGTTTTGAGGTCCTTCCTTTGCATGATGAACCGTCACAGGTTCAAGAACGAATATCAAGATGTGTAAGACATCTTATTTGATGGGACACTTCTCGAGAGAAGTTCGTTGCCTTTGACTATGTCTAGGCACGTTAATCTCATGTTTTAGTCTGATCGTTACTCCCACTCGTAATAATGCTTCTTATCGAGGCATTACTCCCACTGGAAACAATGGTGGTGGTTGAACTTACTTGGAATAACCTCTCGGTCTCGGGTTTTTACCTCCGAGATGTATTCATCGATCACTAGGATCTGGAACCAAATTGGTTATTCCACTCCCACTAGGAAAAATGGGTAGTTGAAATAGTTCACTATCATGATTATCAGGTCCGACTTGATTCGCATTTTGAAATTTAGTGATGATTATGTGTGAGGGGGAGTGAGCCCTCTCACTGGATTTATTATGAAGACGTTTCCATCATCATTTACCAAATCAATCACTTATGCTTGTATCAATTCTCCCACTCGAAGTAAGTGGGACCTGAGAATCTTGATCATCCATCTGTAACTTTAATCAGTACTAGTTCGTTCGTTCTGCAAAGCGTTGGAAATCCATCCTCAAACCTTTATAATGTGCCATGTTTATCCACGAAACCATTATTCCAGGCTAATTTTAAAACTCGTATTTTCCGAGAGTAGTGCGTACAATTAATAAATACTTGTTTTAATGCGCAAATTAATGCGTCTTTGTGATAAAGTTTTACCTGAATAATTTATTAGCTTTTATGGTACCGTGTTAACCGATTTTGTCAGAACATAGTGTTTTACATTAATGTGAGTTAAATTAATCTCATCCCGCATGAACAATTAATGTGCAACTCTAACATTATGTAATTCTGAACTATGTTTCTTGTGGTGTTTAACGAATGCTTTTAGCCAAACTCTTCATTCATATGAATAGAGAGGATCTTGGATGAATATCAAAATGTATTAACAACCAAAATCAGTTTATACAATTGGTAGATCAAGGTATATATAGGAGAAGAGAGCATCTAACTAACTAACTAACTTAGAGTGTAAGAAAGCTAGACTAGTATGCACAAATGTGTCAAGTATGGAATGTATGGAATATACATTCTGTTGCGTCCAGGGTGAACTAAGCCGTGGGGACGCGTCTATTCGCGTGGTTGTACGGGCCTTTGTAACCCTTCCGTTGGGAGGAGGTTGGGCCACTGACGAGTGTTCAGGCTTGCTCCCGTACGAAGTCTGTGTCTCGGTATGGTTGTGACTCGGCAAGGTTGTGACCCGGCGAGGTTGTGAATCGGCAAGGTTGTGACCCGGCAAGGTTGTGACCCGGCAAGGTTGTGACCCGGCAAGGTTGTGACTCGGGCGTCGGATCCTGCACAAAGGACCAATGCTAGCACGGAGAGGGGGGTGGTGCTAGCGGAGCCCTCTCCGATGCTTAAGTCACTATAGTGGCAAAAAGGTAATTTGTAGAGAGAGAGAATTTCTAGAGAGAAGTCAGAGCTCAAAATACCAAAGTTGGGAAAATGAGAGAATGTGTGAAAATGGGTGGCCAAGACCTCCTATTTATAGGCTTTCTTGGGACCGGACCCGGTTTTAAAGCGGTTTGATGACGGTTCAAGATCATGCGGTAACCGTCATCCATATTGGTAATGTGCGAACTTGACTTCTCTACACGCAACGGTGATCGCGGATACGGTAGTCGCGCGATACCCGTAAGGTAATCCGGACCTCGTCGAATTTGGGCAATTCGGCGAGGTCCGGATTGCCACGCAACCCAGACCTCCGGATTGCGAGCAATCCGGAGGTCCGGTCCGGACGTGCGTAAAGGCGCTTCCGGACCGTTTTGATACCGCGGGAGGTGTGTTTTAAACCGAGATGTAATTTTCGACACGTTTACGAGGCCCGAAATGTAAACACGAACCCGAATTGGACATTTATCCATCACTTGCCCCCGAGTCAAGTAACGGTTTAGAACCTTTCTTGACTCTATTTTAAGTTAGGATATTTGTCCAATTTGAGTTTGACGCTAACCTTTCGGTTTTGATCGTTGGTCGGATGCAAGCATCTTGATTTCGTCCGTCGCTTGATTTTCCGGCCGAAATGGCTTTGTTTCCTATCATCATGATTAGTGCAATAGGAAATGTATATGCGCGAATATGATTATCGTCGGAGACATGAGCAAACTGTAATGCGCTATGCGAACATGTATCTATCCATATGCGTACATAAGTAATAGTCATGGCAAGATTGTAATTACGCAATGCAAGAAGTAGAAATCGTACACTTCTAAAATGACTAAGTGATTACCGAATCATGAATTATGTGATTGCAACATACGAGTATAGTAATGGACTTGATACGTGCAATGTCAAGACATGTATAGAAATAGATATTTTAGGAGGAGAGGGTAGAGTATACCGTAGGGGTTTAGTCTTGAGTGTAGGTAAACTAATCCTTTGATCTTTATCCACAAAGCATCTCTTTGGGATTAGTAAATACACACATCCCCATTTATCCTTCCAGCATCCTAGGAATTCATCATTCCACTCCCTTTGTAGGTAATTCATTCATCCTTTCCCGAAATTGCTTTTGTGTGCAAAATTTCTTTGCCGTCGTGGAGCTTAGATACGTTTTGACAGTTTCGAGTCTGATTTTTGGCTTGTTTTTGGAAGTTGACACCACCATTCGACTCGGTTCGTCGCAAGGATTCCAGCGCCGCCTTTGGAGCCGCCAGAAGCCTCCGCACGCGCCCTCACGCGCCGCCGCAAGTGGAGCGGCTTCGCCGGCGCGTGTGGCCCACGCGCCGTCTTCCCGGGCTCGCCTCGTTTCGGTCCACACCTTTCCGGAATCGTCTCGACGAGGGGAGTCCATTGGAATACCTTTCGTCACGTTTTGAGGTACTTTGGAAACTCTAATTCTTAGGACAGCTTCGACTTGAATGTCGATGTCACCGTGTTGTTGCTTGTTTAAGTCATTTTTCGTTGTCGATATGTGGGACTGCTTGTTGATGTTTATACGTCGAGTAATTGCTGATTGATTGCCATCATTATCGTCGTTTGTCCATAATTTAGGCGATTTTCCATTTCCATGGGTGTTTTGATGTAGAATTCCCCGTATCTTCGCGTAGAAGCTTTTTAGTCGATATGCATGATTTTCCTTCTTGGTGGGTTTTTGGTTGACGGGGATTGCCCAATAACTTTAGGCGTAGTCACTAGTCGTCCTGACGCCTTAGAGAAAAATTTCCCTTAAGCGTTGCCACGTTCGAATCTTACGGCTTGTCGCGTTAATTCCACCATTTGCATGATAGCTCCTTAAGACGTTAGTCCTTTCTATGGTACATACCAACTTTACTATGTGCGTGGAACTTGGCTACGTGCGTTGACTTTTTGATACGTGCGTTAACTTTTGATACGCGCGTTGACTTTTGATACGCGCGTTGACTTTGATACGCGCATTGATGTTGATATGTGCGTTGATGTTGATACGCGCGTTGATGTTGATACGCGCGTTGATGTTGATACGCGCGTTGATGTTGATACGCGCGTTGATGTTGATACGCGCGTTGATGTTGATACGCGCGTTGATGTTGATACGCGCGTTGATGTTTATACGCGCGTTGATGTTGATACGCGCGTTGATGTTGATACGCGCGTTGATGTTGATACGCGCGTTGATGTTGATACGCGCGTTGACTTTTGATATGCGCGTTGATGTTGATAGTTGAGCGTCAGGTATAGACTGTTGGTTATTACCTGCAAGTATGCTAAAACACTTAGGAAATATTTAAACGATATCTAATGCTTGTTACCATAGATGTCGTTGTATGAGCTTTGTCGATGAGCGTCGTAGGTGTGCTTAGGGGGCATAGCTACTCGTTGTATGCACTCCATCTTTGTTGACATGTATGTGCGTACATGGTAATACTTAGAAAATATTCTCCCCTTGTCGACATGCATCCTCATCGACATGCATGTACGTACATGGAAACACTTAGAAAATATTCTCCTCTTGTCGACATGCATCCTCGTCGACATGCATGTACGTACATGGAAACACTTAGAAAATATTTTCTCCTTGTCGACATGCATCCTCGTCGACATGTATGTACGTACATGGAAACATGATACGCGCGTTAACTTTGCTACGCGCATTGATGTTGATATGCGCGTTAACCTTGATACGCACGTTGATGTTGATATGCGCGTTAACCTTGATACGCGCATTGATGTTGATACGCGTGTTAACCTTGTTACGCGCGTTGATGTTGATATGCGCGTTAACCTTGATACGCGCATTGATGTTGATACGCGCGTTAACCTTGATACGCGTGTTGATGTTGATATGCGCGTTAACCTTGATACGCGCATTGATGTTGATACGCGCGTTAACCTTGATACGCGTGTTGATGTTGATACGCGCGTTAACCTTGATACGCGCATTGATGTTGATACGCGCGTTAACCTTGATACGCGTATTGATGTTGATACGCGCGTTGACCTTGATACGCGCATTGATGTTGATACGCGCGTTAACCTTGATACGCGTATTGATGTTGATACGCGCGTTGACCTTGATACGCGCATTGATGTTGATACGCGCGTTAACTTTGATACGCGTATTGATGTTGATACGCGCGTTGACCTTGATACGCGCATTGATGTTGATACGCGCGTTAACCTTGATACGCGTATTGATGTTGATACGCGCGTTGACCTTGATACGCGCATTGATGTTGATACGCGCGTTAACTTTGATACGCGCGTTGATGTCGATATGCGCGTTAACCTTGATACGCGCATTGATGTGTTGAAGAGGTTGCCCCCCTTGCTCGATGCTTGTTACTTGTTGCATGAAGACTAATAAGTCTTGTATGGAGCGTTTGTTGCATAAGTGCTTGAACAAGTGTTGGTGCGTGTTTGCACACTGACTGGATTGTTGATAGCACTTTCCAGGATATCGTTGGCTTACAGTTTCTGTTCTTAGCATAATTCTCGGAAGATCCGACGCAGGGGCGCGTTCCTCGAGCGATCCTTAGTTCTTTATGCTGAGCATGACCGTGCTAACTATTTCTTGTGATAAGAGAAATAGAGTTGAGGGTTGTGTAGTGGCGTCTTCTGCCCCCCGGTCGAGGGACCGGCCCAAGGAGGAGCGTTACTCCTACTGAGATAAGTGTTTGTTGATTGGTGATTGTCGCCCTTATGTTGAAGAGCTATGTTGTGCTGAATGTTGAAACAATCATTCTTGCATTTGTTGTTGATATTATGAACTATTTGCCATAAGTCCTTAGAGATGATGTAGACTCTTGGTTGCTGTTGGGCTATTTGCTTCTAGCATGTTGAACCCTTTGTGAATGGGTTGATGTTGACAATTCTTTGTTCATGCTTTTGCTTGCATGTTATTTCGTCACCTGGACCTGTTTTCAATAGTAATTATGTGATAACTTGTTAGTAATATTTCATACCTTGAGTTATCTATGTTGTCCATATGCTTTGGACTTGAGAGATAGGATATATATCCTTAAATGATGAACATGATGTCCGTAGTTGCGACTATATGTCGCGCATTGTTAAATGTTGTGATCGCCCCTCTTGGCTAGACTCCAAGGCATGGCGAGATGGGTAGAGCATAGGATGTTGCGACTTGCGCACTATAGGTTTTGTTTGGAGATGACGGTGGCAATTTCTGCTTGTTCCGCCGAGTCTGCGTTTTTTGAATGTGGATGACTATTATCGTAGACATAGTCCCTACAGTCGTGACCGATAGCCACTTCCTGATTGATAAGTTGAGATGCTCTCCTGATTGCTTACCTGATGCATTATGCATATTTCCCTTCTTTCCTGAATAGCTTGCCGCTATTTGTGTATCAACCTGCCGAGTATTTTTGCGTATAGCAATATATCTTAACAAGTAGTGTATTTGAAAAGTGTTATCTTGGCTAAGCAAGATACTAGTTTATACCGTCTCTTAGTTCCACTCTAAGGCGACGTTGTACAAGACTCGACTTGTAAATTTTATGAGTTTTAAACAGGGTGCGCACCTGCCAGCGTGTATCAACCCGCGTTGGGGAAGCATACGTAAAAACATTTTAGTATTTGAGAGTTGTTATCTTGGCTAAGCAAGATACTAGTTTATACTGTCTCTTAGTTCCACTCTAAGGCGACGTTGTACAAGACTCGACTTGTAAATTTTATGAGTTTTAAACAGGGAGCGCACCTGCCAGCGTGTATCAACCCGCGTTGGGGAAGCATACGTAAGAACATTATTTGAGAGGAGTTATCTTGGCTAAGCAAGATACTAGTTTATACCGTCTCTTAGTTCCACTCTAAGGCGACGTTGTACAAGACTCGACTTGTAAATTTTATGAGTTTTAAACAGGGAGCGCACCTGCCAGCGTGTATCAACCCGCGTTGGGGAAGCATACGTAAGAGTATTATTTGAGAGGAGTTATCTTGGCTAAGCAAGATACTAGTTTATACCGTCTCTTAGTTCCACTCTAAGGCGACGTTGTACAAGACTCGACTTGTAAATTTTATGAGTTTTAAACAGGGTGCGCACCTGCCAGCGTGTATCAACCCGCGTTGGGGAAGCATACGTAAGAACATTATTGTTTTTGAAGAAGCATTTTGTGAATCCTAAAAGGCTTGTTGATAAAATATTTGAGAAAATATTTTGGCATTGAATGTGATTCATCCAAAAAACCGTGTTGATAAAATTTTTTGGAAAGGTGTTTGATACATAAAATATTTGATAAAATATTTGGTAAAATGCTTGAAAAAATACTTGTGATACATGATTCCTGCGTCCAGGGACCATGTAACACTTTTTTTTGAGAATATGAATTGTGATGCATGCTTTCTGCGTCCAGGAACCATGCAACACGGTTTGAAAATCTGTAGTACGGAATTGTCATCTTAACCAGAGGACTTTTGGCGTATAAAACGAACCCTGATGGCATTCGTAATATGGGAATGCCGACTAGACAGAGGACATTCGCCATAAAGAGTGCACCCTGAACCGGATATACGCACTTGTTATAGAGTGGGGTCGTTGTCTAAACAGAGAACTTCCGTCACTTAAGGGGTGATCAGCCCCGTATGCCTTGGCGTTATTCCAAGGTATTTTAGTAGTAGGTCTTGGTGTTAATCCGAGACATTGCTTGAAGCTGACGCCCTGAATAGTCGTCGTTTTGATAGTAGGTCTTGGTGTTAATCCAAGACATTGCTTGTAGTTGACGTCCTGAATAGCCGTCGTTTTGCAATAGGTCTTGGTGTTAATCCAAGATATTGCTTGTAGTTGACGTCTTGAATAGCCGTCGTTTTGATAATAGGTCTTGGTGTTAATCCAAGATATTGCTTGTAGTTGACGTCCTGAATAGCCGTCGTTTTGATAATAGGTCTTGGTGTTAATCCAAGATATTGCTTGTAGTTGACGTCTTGAATAGCCGTCGTTTTGATAATAGGTCTTGGTGTTAATCCAAGATATTGCTTGTAATTGACGTCCTGAATAGCCGTCATTTTGATAGTAAATCCGCAGGTTGTCATTGCGGGATATAAGTTGATTGTGCACATAGCTTGATGGCTTTGTGTTGTCGGCACCTTCTTGAGATAGACGCCTGTATTATGAATGGAGAAATAAACTTCTTGTTGGTGTAGATGATAGATATGTTGGTGTTGTATACCATAAGTCCCTCCTTGAACACAATGCGTAGCTTGTATTGTTGAAGTAGATTTTTGTGCACAGGTTATTACTTGGTGTAATGCCTGAGTAGTAATCGTAGTGTAGCATGTACTTCCAAGTTTTTGATTCCATGATGACGCCTTTCGATGTAGTCGTCAATATGAGTAGGTTGTTGTTGATGGTAAGCGTTGACATAACGCGTAATAGATTTTGCTTGCACATGTCATAATTTATTGGATTATTGAAGTAGATAATAGGCGCGTAGTTTTGTTGCTTCGCGTTTAATCCAAAAAATAGCGTGCAAGAGATAAGTATGTACCTACAAACGTAGATTGACTTTATTAGATACTTGCGCGTATTTACATTGATTATACTAGAAATAGTAGGCATGCGCAAAGTAATTTAAAAGATAGTTGTTTCTCCCGTTTCATTATAGCTGTCTTGATGACGATGTTGCGGAGTCGGTTGCAACAAATCGCCTTAATGCCCCTAATGCGATGCACTCTTCAATTTCCTGCCTTAGTGGTAAACACATGTTTGTGTTGTGCCCCCAAGTTTTATGGTACTTGCACCATTCTCTGATGTTGTTGCCCAAGAAAGCTGTCTCCGGGGCAAGCGGACTTGGGAGCTTGTTTTCCAGCAGGTTGACGTAAATGTCTTCGGCCACCGTGTTTAGCGGTGTGAAGATGTTGTTGATATCAAAGCTTGCGTCTTCCTGGTTGTTCGTCTCTGCTCGAAATCCTTTGTCCCAACTGAGGGGTGTACCCCACCTCAGTTCTTGCTCGCATAAGACTGCCGTCTTCAGCTTATCCTTTAGATCCGCCATGGTTTTTGTTGTTTGCCATCCATGAGTTCGTCCAAAGAGAAGGAAAGATTTGGCGTTCATGTTTGCATAGAACACGCTTATCACTTCTTTTTTTGTTGCTTTCGCGGTTGAGGCGTTGGAGGCAAATCTGATGAAGTATTCCATGATTGGCTCGTCTTCTTCCTGCTTAACGAGCCAAATCTGGTGCCATGGTGAGAACTGGATGCTTTCTTGCGGGTTCCAAACTGTAATGGCTTGTTCCATTAGTTGCTTCTTTCTTTCATCAACAACTTTCTGTCTCTTGAAGGAATTTATCATGGCCACATGGTATTGGTTCTTTGCTCTCAAGGCATTGACGTAACAACGTCTTGCGGTTATCTTATCGCCGAGCACTTCCCCAATCCCATGTTCTGTTGGGAACTTCATCTTTTGGTGGACGGTGGAGGGCACGATCACATAGGGATTGATCGTTGTTTGTCCCAAGATTCCGTTGTAGGCTCCGAGGGATTCTACATCTACGAAAGTGACGTTGATATGCAATGCTCTCCACCCCTGGCCAAGGATAACAGGAAGTGTGATTGTACCCAAGGGTTGTGTAGCTGCTCCTTCGAAGCTGACTAAAGAGAAGGTTCCTGGGGACAAGTCCTTGACAGATTTTCCTAATTGCTCCAGGACTCTGACATGTAAAATGTCAGCGGAACTTCCACCATCCACAAGAATTCTTTTGACATCGTAACTGTCAATGTCCATGGTAATGACTAAAGCATCATCGTGGGGGTAAACGATATGCTTTAAGTCTTCCCTTGAGAATTGGATGACTGCATCTTCTTGCTCGGGTTGCTTGCGCTTTCCGTACTTTGGCAGTGTTGCTGCTTGGGATGCATAAATGTCCCGTGCATTAGATATTTGTCCTCCGGCGGCAGGCCCTCCGTGTATGACGTTGATTACACCTCGCTTGGGTGGCGGAGGGTTGTCATTGACCTTCTCTTTTCCTTTGTTTCTTTTTGACGACTCTGGTTGAGCCGTTCTCGGGGGGTTGTTGCCCTGATCAACAAATTGCTTCAATTCGCCCTTGAGGACGAAATTGTTGATTCGGAAGCGTAGACTGACGCAGCTATCGGTCTCGTGGCCGAAGACTTCGTGGTTTTCACACCACTTGTCCTTGTCTCTTCCCAATGGACCTTTCCTGAAGTTGTTTGGCTCCTTCCACATATTCGCGTCTTTCATTTCTTTCAAAATTACAGACAGCGGGGCATTCAGAGGGATGCAGTCGGCAAGATTTACTTCCTTTGGCTTCTGAAAATCCCCTTGGCAAGGTCTTTTCGGCTGAGGTTGCCAATGTCTTCCTTGTTGACCACTTGAATGTGGTTTTGGTTGGTTCTGCTTTGGATTATCTTTCGCCTTGGCTGCAGCGATTTTTGCCTTGTTCTGGCTTCTGAACCTTTCAAGGTCTATGTACTCCTTGACTCTTGCGGCTAATTCTTCCATGGATTCTGCTGGGCGCTTTGCCATTTTCTCAGCTAGGGCATTGCCTCTTCGTCCGAGATTTCGAATGAATGCTCGAACGATTTCTCCTTCGGTCAGGTTCCCCTGAATGTCAGAAATGTTATGATTGAAGCGGACGTAGTAGTCGGCCAGGGACTCTTTCGTTTTTTTGTTGGACGTCGTCCAAAGCGTTTGCCCCTTTTAACAACGTGCGCTCGCCCATGTACCGCTGAATGAACTTGGCCTTTAGGTCCGCCCATGAAGTAATACTTCCGCATGGCAGTGAGAAGAACCAGTGCGCTGCAGTCCCGGCAAGAGTTTGTGAAAACGTCATTGCGAAATGGTGTGGGTTCTTCGTCCTACCTAGCAGAGAGGCCTCGTGCTTTTGCACGTGTTCAATTGGGTCTCCTTTTCCACGGTAGGGGTCACCTCCAATTCGATACAGTGCGTCTGGGACGCAACTGTTTACCAAATGGTCAGCGAATGGGTGAGACGCCCTTTCTTCAAGAGCGTGCATTCCTTTCATTTTTGCCTCCTTCATCTTCTTCTCCACCATTTCCTCTAACATCTCGGCGGTAAATCCTTTTATCGGTTCAGCATAAGCTGTTGAAGGATTTTGCTGACCATTGTTGCGGTAGATGTCAGATTGATCCCTGCTTGTGGCCTGACAAGGATCGTCTCTTGTTGGTTGCTGTGGGTGGTAGAATGGGGGCTGCCTTTCGTTCCTCCACTGTTAGAATTGGGCGTATATCCCCTAGATCCCATCAGTCAGCCGTACGAAATCCTTCCGACTTAAAGTCGGAGGCCCACCTACACAAGCAAAACAAGTCAAAGGATAGTATAAACATAGAAGGATCAGTAATAAGGTAGAGATCATACCTGAGGACCGTGCCCTCGGCCGGGGGGCAGGGGAACCACCACCAGCAGGTCCCTTCCCTTTGTCAGCTAGGGAAGGCACCTCTTCGACCACCATCTCCTTATCACGAGATAGGGTCGGAGGACGAGCAGTGGGCGAAGCAGGATCCACAGCCTTCTTTCTCTTAGCAGCCGAGGCCCCGGCCTCAGAGTCAGATCGCCGTGGTTTGGACTTGGAAGGTCCAGAATCTCTGCCAACGGAGACGACCCGCTCAGTCACCAAGGGGGAACGCCCTAGCAAGATAAGAAAAACAAGATAAGGAAAACATAAGTTACACCATAAAGAAGCAAATAGAAGATAGCATACCAGAGGCTCCAGCCTTCTTCCCAGGCAGGGGGGATTTCTTCAAAGCAGAACTGGAAGGAGCCTTCCTCTTGCTCAGATCAACAGGGGCTCCCTGCATGTTATAGGTTTTTCCATGAAACCAACCTACAAAGGAAAAGCAGAAGGTAAATAAAGATAGAAAGACCAAGTGACATACCGAACCCCCGGAGTCAGGAGTCAGACTGATCCCGGCCTCGTAAAGATCTGTCTCAGTTATTAGAGACACGGGGCAGTAAGACCGGGTCCTGTTGCTCTCGTGAATAATCTTCATAGTCTTCAAATCATCCGAAGAGAACTCTCCAAAAGCAGGCCAACCATCGGATCGATCCTCATTCAAGACCGACCAAGTGACATACCGATCCGTAATGAAGAAATAGTGCTTAGCCCAGTGACTGGCCGAATTGTCAATCTGGGTCACAAAACGGAGGGAGGTATCCCACTCGATCCCACTCAACCCAAAGTCAGAGAATCGGGGATCTTTGAAGGTCGGGTGGCGAGTTACGAAACTCGCGAACCCCACCCTCGTCCGGTACTGGAACCGATAGAAGCATCGGAATAGAGTAAGAGAGTACTTCCAGGAGTACCAATGGCACAATACCCGGAAGCCCACCCAGACGCGGAGGGCACTGGGGGCAAGGTTCACAGGAGAAGTCCTGAAGAACCTGCTCAACTCTATAAGCTCGTCACAGTAAGGCAGTCTCAGCCCGAATCGGATCTGAGAGGGATACACGGCGACCGTCCCTATGGGAGGCTCCGTCACCGTCGCTCGAGTGTTCCCCAAGGAGGGGAGAAAAGGATACAGAGGCTCATCTAGGGGACAGATGTTCCCTAGAGTGACATGTTCGTTGTAATCGGACCTAGTAAGAAGGTTCTCTGACAGGATAGCAAGACCTAAGGCAAAGGTAACAGGAAACCCCCAAAGCACGAATCAAATTTCAACTAACACCCCAATGAAGGCCACAGTACTAAGCTAGCAATAGAAAAGGAAGCAACGCGACCGAAAAGGAAGAGGAAAAAGGGAACTCACTCATCCTTCGGAGAATACGGCGTCTCTGAAGAGTCCGCGTACGTGGACACCACCAGGAGTATAGTACCTGCCACGACACGACGGATATCAGGATAAGAGAAATTCCCGAGGAACCGGAAATACTCTGATACCCGATCAACGACAACAATCAAAGATCCAAGGACACCCAGCAAAGATAGTCAGCACAAGTCAAGAACACTACAGCAACCAAGTCAAATAATTTTATCAAAGCCTAAGGTCGGGTTTTGGAAAAAATTACCATTATACCCTCCAACAAGGATTAATACACCAACGACGGCACGACATCAAATTCAAGACCGAAATAGCCCAATCGGACAAGAAACCATATCCGGACGACCGGCAAACATTTTTCCCCAAAATCCACAACTACCAACGGCTATCTACGGCAATCCCACATTTAATCAAACATCGGCAATCAAATCTCGGCAATCAAGCATTGGCAAACAAATATCAACGATTCAAAAATCGACGTTTTACACGGTAATGGAAAAGAAAAGAGCGGACCTTCGGAAAACCCGACCCGATATGGTAAACGGGTCCGGATTTCGAATTTGAAGACGCCCGAAAATCAGTCCCTCGCCGGAATTTGAGCCACGCCGCCGCCGGAGGTGATTTCGCTTGCCCCGTCGTCGCCGGAGAGCCCCGCGCGTCACGCCGGAGTTGTAGCCCTTCGCCGTTGACAACCCCTGCCGGAGTTGGTGTCGTCGCCGTCAGAGGCGAGTCTGTCGTCGACCGCAGCCGTCCGTCCAGTGCCACGCCGCCGTCGTCGTCGTCGGCCAAGCCGCTGCCCGCCTGAAGTCGAGCCCTCGCCTCCACCTGGGTTCGTCTTCCTCGCCGCCGTCCCGATCAAAGTGCTGGCCGGAATTTCAGGTGCTCACCGGAATTTTGGCCGGCCCTAACCTTGGGGGTGCTCTCAAACTTGCCTTGCTCTCCAAGGGTGAGTGAAAAAAGAAAGATGGTGGCTATGGTGACTCTTGGAGGTATTTCTCTAACTCTCCTCTTTTATGATAAAAGGATGATAGGGTTTTTTAGGGGTTTTAATCACCACCATCCATCTAGCCTTAAGTAAAATCTAAGGGCCAAGGAAAGATCATCTTTTTTATCCCTTTCACCTATAGCTAAGTATATTCTCATACTTAGAAAAATTATCAAGTTAGTTTTATTTTTGAGCATTTCATACTTAGGAAAATTTTTGGCCAAAATCAATTTTTCCTCACTTAGATGAAATCCCGGCATAAATTGGAAGCGTAAGTTATTTAGTTACATTCGTATCACACCCTGGTGCAAGTATGTATTTTTTGAGTATACACCTGTAGCAGAGATAAGTTTATTACTCCCGCCTCAGACGGACGCGTGCCTAGGCACACGTCCGTACTGTTCTGACGTTTACAATTCCTCTATCTCATTAGACAGGGGGCAGAGTCAGAGGCACTCATCCAAGGGTAAGCAAGCATTCAGACAAAGAAGGTAAAATCCCGGTTTCAAATTGCGCGTGTCATACCATCCTAAAATAGAGTCAATCAAGGGTTAGGCCATTGGTTGACTCGGGGGCATGTGATGGATATACGCCCAATTTGAACCCGTTGACCTCCGAACCGTTGTATTTTTATCGTCCCATTTATGATTGCAAATCGAAACTTCAACCCGGACACTTCGCGAGAACACCAACGGCTCGGACGGGGCCGAAGCGCCCGTCCGACAACGAAGGACTCACCTAGGTGAGGTTGGGTGGCCACACCCGACCTCCCCTAGGGGAGATCGGGTCAGCCAACCCGATCTCCCCTAGGGGAGATCGGGTGGACCAACCCGATCTCTCCTAGGAGAGATCGGGTCAGCCGACCCGATCTCTCCTAGGAGAGATCGGGTCGGCCAACCCGATCTCTCCTAGGAGAGATCGGGTTGGCCAACCCGATCTCTCCTAGGAGAGATCGGGTCGGCTGACCCGATCCCTCCTAGGAGGGATGGGGTTGGCCAACCCCACCCTCCCTAGGAGGGGTTGGGTGCCCTCACCCAACCCCTACCCTTGGGGGTCGGATTCCTCCCCCCCCAAGGGTCCCGACACCCCTCTCAGACGCCCATGCTCGGTCCAGTCTGCCTACCTCCTCCGAATCCTAAGGTCTTAATTATATACTTAAAGGTTAATTAATTGTGTTTAGAGGTTAACGATGTCATTAAGTCACCTTAATGACACCGTTGCCTATAAATACCCCACCTTCACAACTCATTTGGGCATCTTGGCTATTTGGACAATTTAGCTCTGACATCTCTCTAGCTTTATCTCTCTAGAAGTATAGTTCTGACTTAGGCATCGGAGAGGGTTCACCAGGCACCACCCCCCCCTCCTCCGTGTCTGGTATTGCCCCTTTTGCAGGGCAAAGGGAGAGAAGAAGAGAAGGAACCAAGGGAAGAAGGAACGGAAGAAGGACATAGGAAAAGACAAGGCGACTTGAGAAGACCGGATCACACACACCCCCCTATAAGGAGTGGGATTAAAGCCGACACCCCGTTGACTGAGATCCCATAACTTAACACTTGGCGCCGTCTGTGGGCTTCGAGCAGAAAGCCTGGCTATCACACGAGCTATGACCAACAGTAGGGTGTCCAGGCCCCAACACCCACCCGGGGGCAATGGGCGGAGAAGAGAACCCATACCTCCAGGGAGGCGGCCTGACCCTGGGAAGCAGCCAATGCATTCAGAGCCCCAAGAAATACCACAACCTCCTCAGCAACAGAACAACCAGGAGGGAGGACCTTCACGCCCAGCTGGGGCTGAGTCCTCCACAGCCTCCACCCCCCGGGCAAGAAGGCCACAGAGAGCAAGAGGACAACAGGGAGTGCCTTCCCACAACACGGCACCCCCTGAGGGATACTATTATGAAGAGCAACCCCAAGGGTACCCGTATGGGATGCCAGCACAAAGAGGTGGCAACCGCGCCCACACAGCATATGCAAGGCAGGCATACACCCAAGGGACTTATACTGAAGCTCATGAGGAGGAGCAGATCCCGGCAGAAGAGCACTACTCGCACCCTCAAGCAGGGCAGCGAGAGGAACAAAGAAGATATCACCAAGAGCCACCCCCAGAGGGAAGGCAAGAATTTGTGCCTCCTAGGCAACAGCAGAGCAACAGGGCTTACACCCCGCTGGGAGAGGAAAGACAAGCAAGACCTCCAAGGAGGCAGGACTTCTATGAAGCACCCCAGCAGGCGTATCAAGGGTACACCTACAGTCCATACCAGCAAAGACAAGGGAACCCAGTAAGCCCAGTTTACAACTACAATGAGTATCAGAGAGGTTATACTCCGGCAGCGGTGATGATCACCCCGGAGGAAATAGAAGCTATGATAACCCGGAAACTGAATGAGTCAAAGAAATCCAGCCTGCATTGCCTAAGTGACAAGACAAACCACCCTTTCACAAGGGAACTGGAGATGAACAGAGTGCCAGACTCCCTGCACACAGTGCAAATTGCAAAGTATAATGGGAAGGGAGACCCCCTAGAACATATCCAGCAGCATGAGGCCTCCCTATTTGGGAGGACCACTGATGAAAGATACAAGGCACTCCTTTTCCCAAACACCCTATCAGGGGTGGCCTCACATTGGTTCTTCAGCCTGCCCTCCGAGAGCATCCACTCATGGGAGCAGCTAAAAGCTAAGTTTCTGCAGAGATACCTAGGGGAGAGGAAACTCCTCAAGGGAACAGGCTCCATTGATGATGTAAAACAAGAATACGATGAAACCCTGGCCAGCTACTACACTAGGTTCAACCAGAATATCGCAGACATCCAGGGAGACATCACTGAGGGGGAGATAATCAGAGCCTTTATCAGAAACTTAGGTCGCTTTGGGTCAACATTGGCTGAAAAGATGGCCAAAAAGCCAGCAAGTACCTTGGAGGAGCTTGCAGGGAGAGTTAAAACGCATATTGACCTTGAGAGGCACAGGGCAAGCAAGAAGGCCAAAATCCAGGCAGCTAAGGAAGATAATCAAAGGCCAAACAAAGGAAAGCCACCCCAGGCACCGCAGCAAGCAAGGCAACAAGAGTGGCGTCCCCCACAGAATACAAGGCAGCAGGAATGGCGTCCGCCACAGCAAAGAAACCAAATGGGTGAACCCTTAAAGGCTAGAGAAATCAATGTCATTAAGTTCATCCCACTGAACGCCACTCCAGCCACCGTACTCAGAGAGATGCGGAACCAAAAGCTATGGTCACCCCCTGCAAGGTGGAGAGCCCCAATGGTAGGAAATCACAAGGATAGATGGTGTGATAACCACGAGGCTTATGGTCACGACACAAATGAATGCTTTAGCTTAAAGCTAAGCATAAACAACATCGTCCAGAGGGGAGAGCTGAAGCAGTTCGTAGACCATGGGGGCAATAGCATGCAGCTAGGGCCACCACAGAAAGACAAGGGCAAGGAAAAGGTAGACTATAACCCCCCACCCAACAAAAGAGGAGTCATCAATATGATACATGGAGGAGCAGCATCAGGTGGCCCAACTGCTAATGCAAGGGAAGTCTATGCATCCAAGCTAAGCTCAGTGCCAAGGTGGAGGAAAAGACCAAGAGAAGGAGAAGAAGTGAAGATAGAGTTCTCGGAGAAGGACAAAAGCCACATCGTCTTTCCACACGATGATGCTCTAGTTATTACTTTAGATATTGATAATTTTGATGTAAAGAGAATTTTGGTGGATGGGGGCAGCTCAGCTGACCTCCTAAGCCTGAGAGTGTTGGAAGAGATAGGGAAAACCAAAGGAGACATCAATCCGGTCAACTTCCCTCTAGTTGGCTTCTCAGGGGCAACAAGCTACCCCCTGGGGATGATAACATTGCCAGTGACCATGGGCCAAGGATGGACCCAGCTGAAGGTAAATGTCAATTTCTTGGTGGTTGAGAGCCTGGGAGCCTACAATGGGATCCTAGGAAGGACAACCATAAATCCATATGAAATAGTGCCATCCACTGTTCACCAGAAGCTGAAGTACATCACGGAGAACGGAGTGGGAGAGGTCCTGGGTGATCAACGTACTGCAAGACAATGCTATGTCAATTCAATGAGACACGGATCACACAGGACAGACACAGTAGCTGTGGTCATGGCAGGAGCCAACCAGGATAAAAGAAAGAGGGGAGGGAGACAAAGGCAAGGAAGAGGAAGAGTGGAGTGACACTCCGCCTGAGCAGGCAGTTTTTTCAAACAGTGCCTACAAGGAGATACAGGGGCAAGGCTGTGAAGGTGACATCCATACCTTGGCAGCCAGAAACCATAATAGGGAGCAGGACAAGGGACTCCATCCTAAGAGGCTTTCGCTACATAGATGATATTAAGCAAATGCCGCAGGAGTCTATATCAAGTTATTTCCAGAGATTCTTTCATTATGGTGCCAACATGGGCATCACAAGGGGAGAAGCAGTTAGAGCATTCATCAGAAACATGCATCCAAGCTCATTCGAGGCCTATGGAGGGCTCTATGAGATGGTAATGACGAGCACAATGAGAGAGCTCAAGACAAGGCTGGATAGGGCGTTTGAACAAGAAGTGGAACAGTTGGATGAAGTTCCAGAGAAAGGAAGAGAAGCAGACACATTGGGAGGAGGTATCAATTTCACATTCACACCCCTCACACTCAGCATAGAAGAAATCTTCCACAAGCGCCTCAAGCAAGAGCTGCCAGCATGCAGGGAGGAAGGCAAGGCCTTCCTTGGTAAGGATGCACAGGGTTGGTGTGAGTACCATGGGACCTGGGGGCATCAAACCAACAACTGCATGGTGTTGAAGGTGGAAGTGGAAGAAATGATCTACAATGGAAGCTTCAAGGAGTACGTGGCAACAGACACAGTGGCCACCCCATATCCTTAGTTTCATATCTAGCATTTCGCATGTTTTAGCTTTACAAGCTTTTCAAAAAACTCTTGAGAAGGAGAACTCACGAAGTTACTCCAACTCTACAACTATCTTTCATTTCCTACAAAGGATGTCTTGGTGCACCAAGGCATCCCGAGTGTACAAAAACATGAATGCTCCTAAGAGAGTAGTAGTTATTCAAAAGTATTTACCAGTGAATGTGATGTCACAATCACCAAGTTATCCTTACACAGATATGACTTCAAGTCAACAACCTTCGACGCCCCCAAGAGCGTATCTTGAGAGTAGTCTTCGTACTACGACTTTCGACGCCCCCAAGAGCGTATCTTGAGAGTAGTCTTCGTACTACGACATTCGACGCCCCCAAGAGCGTATCTTGAGAGTAGTGTTCATACTACGACCTTCGACGCACCAAGAGCGTATCTTGAGAGTGGTTTCCAAAAACTACGAACTTCGACGCCCCCAAGAGCGTATCTTGAGAGTAGTGTTCATACTACAACCTTCGACGCCCCCAAGAGCGTATCTTGAGAGTAGTTATTACACTACGACTTCGACGCACCAAGAGCGTATCTTGAGAGTGGTTTCCAAAAACTACGAATTCGACGCCCCCAGGAGCGTATCTTGAGGTGGATTTGCAACCCACCAGATTCGACGCCCCCAAGAGCGTATCTTGAGGTAGAAAAAACACTACCAGTTCGACGCCCCCAAGAGCGTATCTTGAGGTAGATTTCAAACTACCAGTTCGACGCCCACCAAGAGCGTATCTTTGGTCTAACCTGAGCCCTCCGGGAGCCTATCCTGTGAAACGTTAAGTGCCGTCCGAGAGCCTGTCTCGTGAACAGTTTGACACCCGTCAAGAAGGTATCGGTGGACTAACCTGTGCCCTCCGGGAGCCTATCCTGTGAAACGTTAAGTGCCGTCCGAGAGCCTGTCTCGTGAACAGTTTGACACCCGTCAAGAAGGTATCGGTGGACTAACCTGTGCCCTCCGGGAGCCTATCCTGTGAAACGTTAAGTGCCGTCCGAGAGCCTGTCTCGTGAAAAGATTTCGACGCCCACCAAGAGCGTATCTTTGGTCTAACAGTACAACGTATACCGTGTAAGGGGTATCAGAAGAGATAATCACACCATGTTTGAAAGGATACCATGTTTTGAAGGATACCATGGTCAGAAGGGTACCATGCTCGGAAGGGTAACATGAGAAAGAAATTTCTAAGTAAAGTAATGTGAAGAACAAGTAATGTTTTTTCTTTATGAAATGGCAGGTAAGACACGAAGGAAAACACGAAAGAAGGATAAGTAAAGGAAACACACCAAGTAAAGAGTTCATACCCAAAGAGCCATACACAAGGCATAGGAAGCCATCATGAGAAGAGATATATACAAAAGCATGAGAAGCACTAATGTAAAGGCAAACAAACCACGTAGTCAACAACATAATGCGGCAAAGGAAAGTAACAACAAACACCATCACAATCTCAAAAGACACTCAACCCGTACAAGGGGAGAAGGAGTGTAGTTATATATACAAGGATAGTATGAGATAAACAAGTCAGTCAGAAGCCTCGGGGGAGTCACCCTCACCACCTGAACCTGAACCTCCAGCGGAAATAGATGAGGAAGAGGAATCTGAGGTACCAATCTCCACAGGTGTAGCATCCACCTGGGCTGGGGCAGCCTCGTCTGCGACAGCAGCCTGACCCACCAGAACAGTCGCGTAGCCAGCGGCATATGGCCCAAAGTCACCAAGGTCACCAAACGGGAACTGAGGATCAATCCGATATATGTGATCAACCAGATACTCACCGAACTGGTTCATCTCCTGAGTGAGACGCGTGCTATAATCGGCGGTGAAGGCAGAGGAGGCTTTATACTCAGATACTGCGACAGCCCTCTCCTCTGCCCGACACTTAGTCTCCAACCTCCGCAGCTCCTCAGAATGGACAGATGCGGCAACCTCAGCTTCCCGGCGCAAACTGCCCACAGTGGTCTCAAGCAAGGACACCTGATCCTGGAGCTCCTGCAGTCTCAAATCAGATATACGCGCCTTCTCGGCAGCAGTGGCGACCTCCGCCTTGAGAGAAACCTGGCTGTCTTCAAGGGTCTTCCTCTCGTCAGATAACTCGAGTACGAGCGAGGACATGTTCACCATGTCAGATATGCCCTAACAATTCAAACAAGGGATGAATAACCGAAAGATAGACATTATGAAAGAAATAAGAGGAAAGCAAAGAACAACTTACAGGTGCATAACGAGAAAGTACCCCTTGAACAAAGCGCCGAGTCTCCCCAGGAGACTTGGGTGGAGCAACACGATCCCCAGGGGGAACAGCACCGCGGAGTACGCGGACACCAACCTCAGGAGTCCGCAAAGAGGAAGTGCTATCGAGGTGGAACTCCTTCAGACCAGCGAAGGGAGTCCACTCAGACCCAATAACATCTTCATCAGTCAGCCCATTTTAAGTCAAGTGGTAGAATGGGGGCGCCAAGTGTTAGAATGGGCTGACCCGTTGGGTTCACATCCGGTCGCCGACACTTAGTCTCCAACCTCCGCAGCTCCTCAGAATGGACAGACGCGGCAACCTCAGCTTCCCGACGCAAACTGCCCACAGTGGCCTCAAGCAAGGATACCTGGCTCTGGAGCTCCTGCAACCTCAAATCAGATATACGCGCCTTCTCGGCAGCAGTGGCGACCTCCGCCTTGAGAGAGACCTGGCTGTCCTCAAGGGTCTTCCTCTCGTCAGATAACTCGAGCACGAGCGAGGACATGTTAACCATGTCAGATATACCCTAACAATACAAACAAAGGGTGAATAACCGAAAGATAGCCATTATGAAAGTAATGAAAGGAAAGCAAGGAACAACTCACAGGTGCATAACGAGAGAGTACCCCCTGAACAAAGCGCCGAGTCTCCCCAGGAGACTTGGGCGAAGCAACACGATCGCCAGGGGGGACGGCGCCACGGAGTACTCGGACCCCAACCTCAGGAGTCCGCAGAGAGGAGGTGCTATCGAGGTGGAACTCCTTCAGACCAGCGAAGGGAGTCCACTCAGACCCAATAACATCTTCATCAGTCAGCCGTGCGAAATCCTTCCGACTTAAAGTCGGAGGCCCACCTACACAAGCAAAGCAAGTCAAAGGATAATATAAACATAGAAGGATCAGTAATAAGGTAGAGATCATACCTGAGGACCGTGCCCTCGGCTGGGGGGCAGGGGAACCACCACCAGCAGGTCCCTTCCCTTTGTCAGCTAGGGAAGGCACCTCTTCGACCACCATCTCCTTATCACGAGATAGGGTCGGAGGACGAGCAGTAGGCGAAGCAGGATCCACAGCCTTCTTTCTCTTAGCAGCCGAGGCCCCGGCCTCAGAATCAGACCTCCGCGGCTTGGACTTGGAAGGTCCAGAGTCTCTACCAACGGAGACGACCCTCTCAGTCACCAAGGGGGAGCGCCCTAGCAAGGTAAGAAAAACAAGATAAGGAAAACGTAAGTTACACCATAAAGAAGCAAATGAGAGATAGCATACCAGAGGCCCCAGCCTTCTTCCCAGGTAGGGGGGATTTCTTCAAAGTAGAACCGGAAGGAGCCTTCCTCTTGCTCAGATCAACAGGGGCTCCCTGCATGTTATAGGTTTTTCCATGAAACCAACCTACAAAGGAAAAGCAGAAGGTAAATAAAGATAGAAAGACCAAGTGACATACCGAACCCCCGGAGTCAGGAGTCAGACTGATCCCGGCCTCGTAAAGATCTGTCTCAGTTATTAGAGACACGGGGCAGTAAGACCGGGTCCTGTTGCTCTCGTGAATAATCTTCATAGTCTTCAAATCATCTGAAGAGAACTCTCCAAAAGCAGGCCAACCATCGGATCGATCCTCATTCAAGACCGACCAAGTGACATACCGATCCGTAATGAAGAAATAGTGCTTAGCCCAGTGACTGGCCGAATTGTCAATCTGGGTCACAAAACGGAGGGAGGTATCCCACTCGATCCCACTCAACCCAAAGTCAGAGAATCGGGGATCTTTGAAGGTCGGGTGGCGAGTTACGAAACTCGCGAACCCTACCCTCGTCCGGTACTGGAACCGATAGAAGCATCGGAATAGAGTAAGAGAGTACTTCCAGGAGTACCAATGGCACAATACCCGGAAGCCCACCCAGACGCGGAGGGCACTGGGGGCAAGGTTCACAGGAGAAGTCCTGAAGAACCTGCTCAACTCTATAAGCTCGTCACAGTAAGGCAGTCTCAGCCCGAATCGGATCTGAGAGGGATACACGGCGACCGTCCCTATGGGAGGCTCCGTCACCGTCGCTCGAGTGTTCCCCAAGGAGGGGAGAAAAGGATACAGAGGCTCATCTAGGGGACAGATGTTCCCTAGAGTGACATGTTCGTTGTAATCGGACCTAGTAAGAAGGTTCTCTGACAGGATAGCAAGACCTAAGGCAAAGGTAGCAGGAAACCCCCAAAGCACAAATCAAATTTCAACTAACACCCCAATAAAGGCCACGGTACTAAGCTAGCAATAGAAAAGGAAGCAACGCGACTGAAAAGGAAGAGAAAAAGGGAACTCACTCATCCTTCGGAGAATACGGCGTCTCTGAAGGGTCTGCGTACGTGGACACCACCAAGAGTATAGTACCTGCCACGACACGACGGATATCAAGATAAGAGAAATTTCCGAAGAACCGGAGAGACTCTGACACCCGATCAACGACAACAACCAAAGATCCAAAGATACCCGGCAAAGATAGTCAGCACAAGTCAAGAACACTACAACGACCAAGTCAAACAATTTTATCCAAGCCTAAGGTCGGGTTTTGGAAAAAATTACCATTATACCCTCCAACAAAGATTAACACACCAACGGCGGCACGACATCAAATTCGAGACCGGGATAACCCAATCGGACAAGAAACCATATCCGGACGACCGGCAAACATTTTTCCCCAAAATCCACAATTACCAACGGCTATCTACGGCAATCCCACATTTAATCAAATTTCGGCAATCAAACATCGGCAATCAAACATCGGCAATCAAATATCAACGATTCAAAAATCGACATTTGGTACGGCAACGAAAAAGAAAAGAGCGAACCTTTGGAAAACCCGACCCGATGTGGTAAACGGGTCCGGAATTCGAATTTCGAAGCCGATTGAAATCAGCCCCTCGCCGGAGTTCTAATCCCGCCGTCGCCGGAGTCGTTCCCGGCCGTTCCCCCGTCGCCGAAGTTGGCTCCAAATATTGCCGGAGCTCCCAGTCCCGCCGTTGATTATTCTGGCCGAGGATAGAGCTGCCGTCGCCGGAGGAAAGCCCACCACCGAAGCCTCCCAGCGCCGCTGCTCGCCTGGTCGCCGCCCTCAGTCGACCGCCGATGTCGAGCTAGGCTCCACCTCCACCAGCAGTAGCTTCGACGTCGCCTTGGCCTGCTGGTCCGTCCCGCCTCTGCGTCGCCGTCCACCAGTCGCCGGAAATCGAGTCGCCGCCGGGAAAGGCTGATCCACCGGAAGCCTTCGACTGCAATGCTGGCCTCCTTTCACCGGAATGGCTGGTCGGATTTCTATCTCGTGGTGGAAATTCCGGCCGGTTCTAACCTTGGGGGTGCTCTCCAACCTTGCCTTGCTCTCCAAGGGTAAGTGGAAAAAGAAAGATGATAGCTATGGTGGCTATGGTGGCTATTGGAGGTATTTCTCTAACTCTCCTCTTTTATGTTAAAAGGGTGATAGGGTTTTTTAGGGGTTTTAATCACCACCATCCATATAGCCTTAAGTAAAATCTAAGGGCCAAGAAAAGATCATCTTTTTTATCCCTTTCACCTATAGCTAAACTATATTCCCATACTTAGAGAATTATCAAGTTAGTTTTATTTTTGAGCATTTCATACTTAGGAAAATTTTTGGGCCAAAATTAATTTTTCCTCACTTAGATGAAATTCCGGTATGAATTGGAAGGGTAGATTACTTAGTTGCATTCGTATCACATCCCGGTGCAAGTTTGTATTTTTTGAGTATACACTTGTAGCAGGGATAAGTTTATCACTCCCACCTCAGACGGACGTGTGTCTAGGCACACGTCCGTGCTACTCTGACGTTTACAATTCCTCTATCTCAGTAGACAGGGGGGCAGGGTCAGAGGCGCGCATCTAAGGGTAAGCAGGCATTCAGACAAAGAAGGTAAAATCCCGGTTTCAAATTGCGCGTGTCATACCATCCTAAAATAGAGTCAATCAAGGGTTAGGCCATTGGTTGACTCGGGGGGCATGTGATGGATATACGCCCAATTTGAACCCGTTGACTCCCGAACCGTTGTATTTTTATCGTCCCATTTATGATTGCAAATCGAAACTTCAACCCGGACACTTCGCGAGAACACCAACGGCTCGGACGGGGCCGAAGCGCCCGTCCGACAACGAAGGACTCACCTAGGTGAGGTTGGGTGGCCACACCCGACCTCCCCTAGGGGAGATCGGGTCAGCCAACCCGATCTCCCCTAGGGGAGATCGGGTGGACCAACCCGATCTCTCCTAGGAGAGATCGGGTCAGCCGACCCGATCTCTCCTAGGAGAGATCGGGTCGGCCAACCCGATCTCTCCTAGGAGAGATCGGGTTGGCCAACCCGATCTCTCCTAGGAGAGATCGGGTCGGCTGACCCGATCCCTCCTAGGAGGGATGGGGTTGGCCAACCCCACCCTCCCTAGGAGGGGTTGGGTGCCCTCACCCAACCCCTACCCTTGGGGGTCGGATTCCTCCCCCCCAAGGGTCCCGACACCCCTCTCAGACGCCCATGCTCGGTCCAGTCTGCCTACCTCCTCCGAATCCTAAGGTCTTAATTATATACTTAAAGGTTAATTAATTGTGTTTAGAGGTTAACGATGTCATTAAGCCACCTTAATGACACCGTTGCCTATAAATACCCCACCTTCACAACTCATTTGGACATCTTGGCTATTTGGATAATTTAGCTCTGACATCTCTCTAGCTTTATCTCTCTAGAAGTATAGTTCTGACTTAGGCATCGGAGAGGGTTCACCAGGCACCACCCCCCCCCTCCTCCGTGTCTGGTATTGCCCCTTTTGCAGGGCAAAGAGAGAGAAGAAGAGAAGGAACCAAGGGAAGAAGGAACGGAAGAAGGACATGGGAAAAGGCAAGGCGACTTGAGAAGACCGGATCACACACACCCCCCTATAAGGAGTGGGATTAAAGCCGACACCCCGTTGACTGAGATCCCATAACTTAACACTGTGATGGATATACGCCCAATTTGAACCCGTTGACTCCCGAACCGTTGTATTTTTATCGTCCCATTTATGATTGCAAATCGAAACTTCAACCCGGACACTTCGCGAGAACACCAACGGCTCGGACGGGGCCGAAGCGCCCGTCCGACAACGAAGGACTCACCTAGGTGAGGTTGGGTGGCCACACCCGACCTCCCCTAGGGGAGATCGGGTCAGCCAACCCGATCTCCCCTAGGGGAGATCGGGTGGACCAACCCGATCTCTCCTAGGAGAGATCGGGTCAGCCGACCCGATCTCTCCTAGGAGAGATCGGGTCGGCCAACCCGATCTCTCCTAGGAGAGATCGGGTTGGCCAACCCGATCTCTCCTAGGAGAGATCGGGTCGGCTGACCCGATCCCTCCTAGGAGGGATGGGGTTGGCCAACCCCACCCTCCCTAGGAGGGGTTGGGTGCCCTCACCCAACCCCTACCCTTGGGGGTCGGATTCCTCCCCCCCAAGGGTCCCGACACCCCTCTCAGACGCCCATGCTCGGTCCAGTCTGCCTACCTCCTCCGAATCCTAAGGTCTTAATTATATACTTAAAGGTTAATTAATTGTGTTTAGAGGTTAACGATGTCATTAAGCCACCTTAATGACACCGTTGCCTATAAATACCCCACCTTCACAACTCATTTGGACATCTTGGCTATTTGGATAATTTAGCTCTGACATCTCTCTAGCTTTATCTCTCTAGAAGTATAGTTCTGACTTAGGCATCGGAGAGGGTTCACCAGGCACCACCCCCCCCTCCTCCGTGTCTGGTATTGCCCCTTTTGCAGGGCAAAGAGAGAGAAGAAGAGAAGGAACCAAGGGAAGAAGGAACGGAAGAAGGACATGGGAAAGGCAAGGCGACTTGAGAAGACCGGATCACACACACCCCCCTATAAGGAGTGGGATTAAAGCCGACACCCCGTTGACTGAGATCCCATAACTTAACACTTGGCGCCGTCTGTAGGCTTCGGACAGAAAGCCTGGCTATTACACGAGCTATGACGAACAGTAGGGTGTCCAGGCCCCAACACCCACCCGGGGGCAATGGGCGGAGAAGAGAACCCATACCTCCAGGGAGGCGGCCTGACCCTGGGAAGCAGCCAATGCATCCAGAGCCCCAAGAAATACCACAACCTCCTCAGCAACAGAACAACCAGGAGGGAGGACCTTCACGCCCAGCTGGGGCTGAGTCCTCCACAGCCTCCACCCCCGGGGCAAGAAGGCCACAGAGAGCAAGAGGACAACAGGGAGTGCCTTCCCACAACACGGCACCCCCTGAGGGATACTATTATGAAGAGCAACCCCAAAGGTACCCGTATGGGATGCCAGCACAGAGAGGTGGCAACCGCGCCCACACAGCATATGCAAGGCAGGCATACACCCAAGGGACTTATACTGAAGCTCATGAGGAGGAGCAGATCCCGGCAGAAGAGCACTACCCGCACCCTCAAGCAGGGCAGCGAGAGGAGCAAAGAAGATATTACCAGGAGCCACCCCCAGAGGGAAGGCAACAATTCGTGCCTCCTAGGCAACAGCAGAACAACAGGGCTTACACCCCGTTTGGGGAGGAGAGACAAGCAAGACCTCCAAGAAGACAGGACTTCCATGAAGCACCCCAGCAGGCGTATCAAGAGTACACCTACAGTCCATACCAGCAGGGACAAGGGAACCCAGTAAGCCCAGTCTACAACTACAATGGATATCAGAGGGATTATACTCCGGCACAGGTAGTGATCACCCCGGAGGAGATAGAAGCCATGATAACCCGGAAATTGAATGAGTCAAAGAAACCCAGCTTGCATTGTCTAAGTGACAAGACGAACCACCCTTTCACAAAGGAACTGGAGATGAACAGGGTGCCAGACTCCCTGCACACTGTGCAAATTGCAAAGTACAACGGGAAGGGAGACCCCCTAGAGCATATCCAACAGCATGAGGCCTCTCTATTCGGGAGGACCACTGATGAAAGATACAAGGCACTCCTTTTCCCAAACACCCTATCAGGGGTGGCCTCACATTGGTTCTTCAGCCTGCCCTCCGAGAGCATCCACTCATGGGAGCAGCTAAAAGCTAAGTTTCTGCAGAGATACCTAGGGGAGAGGAAACTCCTCAAGGGAACAGGCTCCATTGATGATGTAAAACAAGAATACGATGAAACCCTGGCCAGCTACTACACTAGGTTCAACCAGAATATCGCAGACATCCAGGGAGACATCACTGAGGGGGAGATAATCAGAGCCTTTATCAGAAACTTAGGTCGCTTTGGGTCAACATTGGCTGAAAAGATGGCCAAAAAGCCAGCAAGTACCTTGGAGGAGCTTGCAGGGAGAGTTAAAACGCATATTGACCTTGAGAGGCACAGGGCAAGCAAGAAGGCCAAAATCCAGGCAGCTAAGGAAGATAATCAAAGGCCAAACAAAGGAAAGCCACCCCAGGCACCGCAGCAAGCAAGGCAACAAGAGTGGCGTCCCCCACAGAATACAAGGCAGCAGGAATGGCGTCCGCCACAGCAAAGAAACCAAATGGGTGAACCCTTAAAGGCTAGAGAAATCAATGTCATTAAGTTCATCCCACTGAACGCCACTCCAGCCACCGTACTCAGAGAGATGCGGAACCAAAAGCTATGGTCACCCCCTGCAAGGTGGAGAGCCCCAATGGTAGGAAATCACAAGGATAGATGGTGTGATAACCACGAGGCTTATGGTCACGACACAAATGAATGCTTTAGCTTAAAGCTAAGCATAAACAACATCGTCCAGAGGGGAGAGCTGAAGCAGTTCGTAGACCATGGGGGCAATAGCATGCAGCTAGGGCCACCACAGAAAGACAAGGGCAAGGAAAAGGTAGACTATAACCCTCCACCCAACAAAAGAGGAGTCATCAATATGATACATGGAGGAGCAGCATCAGGTGGCCCAACTGCTAATGCAAGGGAAGTCTATGCATCCAAGCTAAGCTCAGTGCCAAGGTGGAGGAAAAGACCAAGAGAAGGAGAAGAAGTGAAGATAGAGTTCTCGGAGAAGGACAAAAGCCACATCGTCTTTCCACACGATGATGCTCTAGTTATTACTTTAGATATTGATAATTTTGATGTAAAGAGAATTTTGGTGGATGGGGGCAGCTCAGCTGACCTCCTAAGCCTGAGAGTGTTGGAAGAGATAGGGAAAACCAAAGGAGACATCAATCCGGTCAACTTCCCTCTAGTTGGCTTCTCAGGGGCAACAAGCTACCCCCTGGGGATGATAACATTGCCAGTGACCATGGGCCAAGGATGGACCCAGCTGAAGGTAAATGTCAATTTCTTGGTGGTTGAGAGCCTGGGAGCCTACAATGGGATCCTAGGAAGGACAACCATAAATCCATATGAAATAGTGCCATCCACTGTTCACCAGAAGCTGAAGTACATCACGGAGAACGGAGTGGGAGAGGTCCTGGGTGATCAACGTACTGCAAGACAATGCTATGTCAATTCAATGAGACACGGATCACACAGGACAGACACAGTGGCTGTGGTCATGGCAGGAGCCAACCAGGATAAAAGAAAGAGGGGAGGGAGACAAAGGCAAGGAAGGAAGAAGAGTGGAGTGACACTCCGCCTGAGCAGGCAGTTTTTTCAAACAGTGCCTACAAGGAGATACAGGGGCAAGGCTGTGAAGGTGACATCCATACCTTGGCAGCCAGACACCATAATAGGGAGCAGGACAAGGGACTCCATCCTAAGAGGCTTTCGCTACATAGATGATATTAAGCAAATGCCGCAGGAGTCTATATCAAGTTATTTCCAGAGATTCTTTCATTATGGTGCCAACATGGGCATCACAAGGGGAGAAGCAGTCAGAGCATTCATCAGAAACATGCATCCAAGCTCATTCGAGGCCTATGGAGGGCTCTATGAGATGGTAATGACGAGCACAATGAGAGAGCTCAAGACAAGGCTGGATAGGGCGTTTGAACAAGAAGTGGAACAGTTGGATGAAGTTCCAGAGAAAGGAAGAGAAGCAGACACATTGGGAGGAGGTGTCAATTTCACATTCACACCCCTCACACTCAGCATAGCAGAAATCTTCCACAAGCGCCTCAAGCAAGAGCTGCCAGCATGCAGGGAGGAAGGCAAGGCCTTCCTTGGTAAGGATGCACAGGGTTGGTGTGAGTACCATGGGACCTGGGGGCATCAAACCAACAACTGCATGGTGTTGAAGGTGGAAGTGGAAGAAATGATCTACAATGGAAGCTTCAAGGAGTACGTGGCAACAGACACAGTGGCCACCCCATATCCTTAGTTTCATATCTAGCATTTCGCATGTTTTAGCTTTACAAGCTTTTCAAAAAAACTCTTGAGAAGGAGAACTCACGAAGTTACTCCAACTCTACAACTATCTTTCATTTCCTACAAAGGATGTCTTGGTGCACCAAGGCATCCCGAGTGTACAAAAACATGAATGCTCCTAAGAGAGTAGTAGTTATTCAAAAGTATTTACGAGTGAATGTGATGTTACAATCACCAAGTTATCCTTACACAGATATGACTTCAAGTCAACAACCTTCGACGCCCCCAAGAGCGTATCTTGAGAGTAGTCTTCGTACTACGACTTTCGACGCCCCCAAGAGCGTATCTTGAGAGTAGTCTTCGTACTACGACATTCGACGCCCCCAAGAGCGTATCTTGAGAGTAGTGTTCATACTACGACCTTCGACGCACCAAGAGCGTATCTTGAGAGTGGTTTCCAAAAACTACGAACTTCGACGCCCCCAAGAGCGTATCTTGAGAGTAGTGTTCATACTACAACCTTCGACGCCCCCAAGAGCGTATCTTGAGAGTAGTTATTACACTACGACTTCGACGCACCAAGAGCGTATCTTGAGAGTGGTTTCCAAAAACTACGAATTCGACGCCCCCAGGAGCGTATCTTGAGGTGGATTTGCAACCCACCAGATTCGACGCCCCCAAGAGCGTATCTTGAGGTAGAAAAAACACTACCAGTTCGACGCCCCCAAGAGCGTATCTTGAGGTAGATTTCAAACTACCAGTTCGACGCCCACCAAGAGCGTATCTTTGGTCTAACCTGAGCCCTCCGGGAGCCTATCCTGTGAAACGTTAAGTGCCGTCCGAGAGCCTGTCTCGTGAACAGTTTGACACCCGTCAAGAAGGTATGGTATTGGTGGACTAACCTGTGCCCTCCGGGAGCCTATCCTGTGAAACGTTAAGTGCCGTCCGAGAGCCTGTCTCGTGAACAGTTTGACACCCGTCAAGAAGGTATGGTATTGGTGGACTAACCTGTGCCCTCCGGGAGCCTATCCTGCGAAACGTTAAGTGCCGTCCGAGAGCCTGTCTCGTGAACAGATTTCGACGCCCACCAAGAGCGTATCTTTGGTCTAACAGTACAACGTATACCGTGTAAGGGGTATCAGAAGAGATAATCACACCATGTTTGAAAGGATACCATGTTTGAAAGGATACCATGCTCAGAAGGATACCATGCTCAGAAGGATACCATACTCAGAAGGGTAACATGAGAAAGAAATTTCTAAGTAAAGTAATGTGAAGAACAAGTAATGTTTTTTCTTTATGAAATGGCAGGTAAGACACGAAGGAAAACACGAGAGAAGGATAAGTAAAGGAAACACACCAAGTAAAGAGTTCATACCCAAAGAGCCATACACAAGGCATAGGGAGCCATCATGAGAAGAGATATATACAAAAGCATGAGAAGCACTAATATAAAGGCAAACAAACCACGTAGTCAACAACATAATGCGGCAAAGGAAAGTAACAACAAACACCATCACAATCTCAAAAGACACTCAACCCGTGCAAGGGGAGAAGGAGTGTAGTCATATATACAAGGATAGTATGAGATAAACAAGTCAGTCAGAAGCCTCGGGGGAGTCACCCTCACCACCTGAACCTGAACCTCCAGCGGAAATAGATGAGGAAGAGGAATCTGAGGTACCAATCTCCACAGGTGTAGCATCCACCTGGGCTGGGGCAGCCTCGTCTGCGACAGCAGCCTGACCCACCAGAACAGTCGCGTAGCCAGCGGCATATGGCCCAAAGTCACCAAGGTCACCAAACGGGAACTGAGGATCAATCCGATATATGTGATCAACCAGATACTCACCGAACTGGTTCATCTCCTGAGTGAGACGCGTGCTATAATCGGCGGTGAAGGCAGAGGAGGCTTTATACTCAGATACTGCGACAGCCCTCTCCTCCGCCCGACACTTAGTCTCCAACCTCCGCAGCTCCTCAGAATGGACAGACGCGGCAACCTCAGCTTCCCGACGCAAACTGCCCACAGTGGCCTCAAGCAAGGATACCTGGCTCTGGAGCTCCTGCAACCTCAAATCAGATATACGCGCCTTCTCGGCAGCAGTGGCGACCTCCGCCTTGAGAGAGACCTGGCTGTCCTCAAGGGTCTTCCTCTCGTCAGATAACTCGAGCACGAGCGAGGACATGTTAACCATGTCAGATATACCCTAACAATACAAACAAAGGGTGAATAACCGAAAGATAGCCATTATGAAAGTAATGAAAGGAAAGCAAGGAACAACTCACAGGTGCATAACGAGAGAGTACCCCCTGAACAAAGCGCCGAGTCTCCCCAGGAGACTTGGGCGAAGCAACACGATCGCCAGGGGGGACGGCGCCACGGAGTACTCGGACCCCAACCTCAGGAGTCCGCAGAGAGGAGGTGCTATCGAGGTGGAACTCCTTCAGACCAGCGAAGGGAGTCCACTCAGACCCAATAACATCTTCATCAGTCAGCCGTGCGAAATCCTTCCGACTTAAAGTCGGAGGCCCACCTACACAAGCAAAGCAAGTCAAAGGATAATATAAACATAGAAGGATCAGTAATAAGGTAGAGATCATACCTGAGGACCGTGCCCTCGGCTGGGGGGCAGGGGAACCACCACCAGCAGGTCCCTTCCCTTTGTCAGCTAGGGAAGGCACCTCTTCGACCACCATCTCCTTATCACGAGATAGGGTCGGAGGACGAGCAGTAGGCGAAGCAGGATCCACAGCCTTCTTTCTCTTAGCAGCCGAGGCCCCGGCCTCAGAATCAGACCTCCGCGGCTTGGACTTGGAAGGTCCAGAGTCTCTACCAACGGAGACGACCCTCTCAGTCACCAAGGGGGAGCGCCCTAGCAAGGTAAGAAAAACAAGATAAGGAAAACGTAAGTTACACCATAAAGAAGCAAATGAGAGATAGCATACCAGAGGCCCCAGCCTTCTTCCCAGGTAGGGGGGATTTCTTCAAAGTAGAACCGGAAGGAGCCTTCCTCTTGCTCAGATCAACAGGGGCTCCCTGCATGTTATAGGTTTTTCCATGAAACCAACCTACAAAGGAAAAGCAGAAGGTAAATAAAGATAGAAAGACCAAGTGACATACCGAACCCCCGGAGTCAGGAGTCAGACTGATCCCGGCCTCGTAAAGATCTGTCTCAGTTATTAGAGACACGGGGCAGTAAGACCGGGTCCTGTTGCTCTCGTGAATAATCTTCATAGTCTTCAAATCATCTGAAGAGAACTCTCCAAAAGCAGGCCAACCATCGGATCGATCCTCATTCAAGACCGACCAAGTGACATACCGATCCGTAATGAAGAAATAGTGCTTAGCCCAGTGACTGGCCGAATTGTCAATCTGGGTCACAAAACGGAGGGAGGTATCCCACTCGATCCCACTCAACCCAAAGTCAGAGAATCGGGGATCTTTGAAGGTCGGGTGGCGAGTTACGAAACTCGCGAACCCTACCCTCGTCCGGTACTGGAACCGATAGAAGCATCGGAATAGAGTAAGAGAGTACTTCCAGGAGTACCAATGGCACAATACCCGGAAGCCCACCCAGACGCGGAGGGCACTGGGGGCAAGGTTCACAGGAGAAGTCCTGAAGAACCTGCTCAACTCTATAAGCTCGTCACAGTAAGGCAGTCTCAGCCCGAATCGGATCTGAGAGGGATACACGGCGACCGTCCCTATGGGAGGCTCCGTCACCGTCGCTCGAGTGTTCCCCAAGGAGGGGAGAAAAGGATACAGAGGCTCATCTAGGGGACAGATGTTCCCTAGAGTGACATGTTCGTTGTAATCGGACCTAGTAAGAAGGTTCTCTGACAGGATAGCAAGACCTAAGGCAAAGGTAGCAGGAAACCCCCAAAGCACAAATCAAATTTCAACTAACACCCCAATAAAGGCCACGGTACTAAGCTAGCAATAGAAAAGGAAGCAACGCGACTGAAAAGGAAGAGAAAAAGGGAACTCACTCATCCTTCGGAGAATACGGCGTCTCTGAAGGGTCTGCGTACGTGGACACCACCAAGAGTATAGTACCTGCCACGACACGACGGATATCAAGATAAGAGAAATTTCCGAAGAACCGGAGAGACTCTGACACCCGATCAACGACAACAACCAAAGATCCAAAGATACCCGGCAAAGATAGTCAGCACAAGTCAAGAACACTACAACGACCAAGTCAAACAATTTTATCCAAGCCTAAGGTCGGGTTTTGGAAAAAATTACCATTATACCCTCCAACAAAGATTAACACACCAACGGCGGCACGACATCAAATTCGAGACCGGGATAACCCAATCGGACAAGAAACCATATCCGGACGACCGGCAAACATTTTTCCCCAAAATCCACAATTACCAACGGCTATCTACGGCAATCCCACATTTAATCAAATTTCGGCAATCAAACATCGGCAATCAAACATCGGCAATCAAATATCAACGATTCAAAAATCGACATTTGGTACGGCAACGAAAAAGAAAAGAGCGAACCTTTGGAAAACCCGACCCGATGTGGTAAACGGGTCCGGAATTCGAATTTCGAAGCCGATTGAAATCAGCCCCTCGCCGGAGTTCTAATCCCGCCGTCGCCGGAGTCGTTCCCGGCCGTTCCCCCGTCGCCGAAGTTGGCTCCAAATATTGCCGGAGCTCCCAGTCCCGCCGTTGATTATTCTGGCCGAGGATAGAGCTGCCGTCGCCGGAGGAAAGCCCACCACCGAAGCCTCCCAGCGCCGCTGCTCGCCTGGTCGCCGCCCTCAGTCGACCGCCGATGTCGAGCTAGGCTCCACCTCCACCAGCAGTAGCTTCGACGTCGCCTTGGCCTGCTGGTCCGTCCCGCCTCTGCGTCGCCGTCCACCAGTCGCCGGAAATCGAGTCGCCGCCGGGAAAGGCTGATCCACCGGAAGCCTTCGACTGCAATGCTGGCCTCCTTTCACCGGAATGGCTGGTCGGATTTCTATCTCGTGGTGGAAATTCCGGCCGGTTCTAACCTTGGGGGTGCTCTCCAACCTTGCCTTGCTCTCCAAGGGTAAGTGGAAAAAGAAAGATGATAGCTATGGTGGCTATGGTGGCTATTGGAGGTATTTCTCTAACTCTCCTCTTTTATGTTAAAAGGGTGATAGGGTTTTTTAGGGGTTTTAATCACCACCATCCATATAGCCTTAAGTAAAATCTAAGGGCCAAGAAAAGATCATCTTTTTTATCCCTTTCACCTATAGCTAAACTATATTCCCATACTTAGAGAATTATCAAGTTAGTTTTATTTTTGAGCATTTCATACTTAGGAAAATTTTTGGGCCAAAATTAATTTTTCCTCACTTAGATGAAATTCCGGTATGAATTGGAAGGGTAGATTACTTAGTTGCATTCGTATCACATCCCGGTGCAAGTTTGTATTTTTTGAGTATACACTTGTAGCAGGGATAAGTTTATCACTCCCACCTCAGACGGACGTGTGTCTAGGCACACGTCCGTGCTACTCTGACGTTTACAATTCCTCTATCTCAGTAGACAGGGGGGCAGGGTCAGAGGCGCGCATCTAAGGGTAAGCAGGCATTCAGACAAAGAAGGTAAAATCCCGGTTTCAAATTGCGCGTGTCATACCATCCTAAAATAGAGTCAATCAAGGGTTAGGCCATTGGTTGACTCGGGGGGCATGTGATGGATATACGCCCAATTTGAACCCGTTGACTCCCGAACCGTTGTATTTTTATCGTCCCATTTATGATTGCAAATCGAAACTTCAACCCGGACACTTCGCGAGAACACCAACGGCTCGGACGGGGCCGAAGCGCCCGTCCGACAACGAAGGACTCACCTAGGTGAGGTTGGGTGGCCACACCCGACCTCCCCTAGGGGAGATCGGGTCAGCCAACCCGATCTCCCCTAGGGGAGATCGGGTGGACCAACCCGATCTCTCCTAGGAGAGATCGGGTCAGCCGACCCGATCTCTCCTAGGAGAGATCGGGTCGGCCAACCCGATCTCTCCTAGGAGAGATCGGGTTGGCCAACCCGATCTCTCCTAGGAGAGATCGGGTCGGCTGACCCGATCCCTCCTAGGAGGGATGGGGTTGGCCAACCCCACCCTCCCTAGGAGGGGTTGGGTGCCCTCACCCAACCCCTACCCTTGGGGGTCGGATTCCTCCCCCCCAAGGGTCCCGACACCCCTCTCAGACGCCCATGCTCGGTCCAGTCTGCCTACCTCCTCCGAATCCTAAGGTCTTAATTATATACTTAAAGGTTAATTAATTGTGTTTAGAGGTTAACGATGTCATTAAGCCACCTTAATGACACCGTTGCCTATAAATACCCCACCTTCACAACTCATTTGGACATCTTGGCTATTTGGATAATTTAGCTCTGACATCTCTCTAGCTTTATCTCTCTAGAAGTATAGTTCTGACTTAGGCATCGGAGAGGGTTCACCAGGCACCACCCCCCCCTCCTCCGTGTCTGGTATTGCCCCTTTTGCAGGGCAAAGAGAGAGAAGAAGAGAAGGAACCAAGGGAAGAAGGAACGGAAGAAGGACATGGGAAAAGGCAAGGCGACTTGAGAAGACCGGATCACACACACCCCCCTATAAGGAGTGGGATTAAAGCCGACACCCCGTTGACTGAGATCCCATAACTTAACAGGGCTCCTTGGAAAGGAGTGTATGACCGTGCAGGTTCATATCTTGCTTGTTGGTGTCCGCCCTGGAAGGGATTGCCATAGCGAGTAGTGTCTTGCGACATCTCTCTTGCTGGCGCGGCATACTGTTGGTTGGCCGGAGGTGGCTGAGCTGCGTATCCTTGGTTTTTTAGAGATTCGCGGAATGCGAGTAACTCTTCCAGCGCTGCCATCATTGCTGGAGTAACGGTGGGCATCGGGTTTGCCCCCGATCTTTGTTCACCTTGCGGCATCTCCGTTTGGGATTCATCCTCGTGCATTTCTGGCTCGAAACCAGGTGGATGTGCGTGGTGTTTGTCTTTTGGCTCTCTGTGCTGTGCGTTGGGCACATTATCAGTCGGTATGGATGAAGCTACGGAAGTAGCTCTTGGGATGTGGGAGGGTCCCGACTGGCTCCCAGCTGGAGCTTGGCCTCCTGCTCTTCTGTTTGCCGGGGATTTCTTGGGACGCCCTGGCCTTTTCCTTGGGTTTTTCACCTCTTCGGGAGGGTTGTGATCACTCGCCATGACTTCTGCGGTATGGTAGCTTGTTGTTCGAATCACGTAGACGGCGCCAATGTTGCGTCCAGGGTGAACTAAGTCGTGGGGACGCGTCTATTCGCGTGGTTGTACGGGCCTTTGTAACCCTTCCGTTGGGAGGAGGTTGGGCCACTGACGAGTGTTCAGGCTTGCTCCCGTACGAAGTCTGTGTCTCGGTATGGTTGTGACTCGGCAAGGTTGTGACCCGGCGAGGTTGTGAATCGGCAAGGTTGTGACCCGGCAAGGTTGTGACCCGGCAAGGTTGTGACCCGGCAAGGTTGTGACCCGGCAAGGTTGTGACTCGGGCGTCGGATCCTGCACAAAGGACCAATGCTAGCACGGAGAGGGGGGGTGGTGCTAGCGGAGCCCTCTCCGATGCTTAAGTCACTATAGTGGCAAAAAGGTAATTTGTAGAGAGAGAGAATTTCTAGAGAGAAGTCAGAGCTCAAAATACCAAAGTTGGGCAAATGAGAGAATGTGTGAAAATGGGTGGCCAAGACCTCCTATTTATAGGCTTTCTTGGGACCGGACCCGGTTTTAAAGCGGTTTGATGACGGTTCAAGATCATGGGTAACCGTCATCCATATTGGTAATGTGCGAACTTGACTTCTCTACACGCAACGGTGATCGCGGATACGGTAGTCGCGCGATACCCGTAAGGTAATCCGGACCTCGTCGAATTTGGGCAATTCGGCGAGGTCCGGATTCCCGCGCAACCCGGAGGTCCGGTCCGGACGCGCGTAAAGGCGCTTCCGGACCGTTTTGATACCGCGGGAGGTGTGTTTTAAACCGAGATGTAATTTTCGACACGTTTACGAGGCCCGAAATGTAAACACGAACCCGAATTGGACATTTATCCATCACATTCCTATATGCTCCCATCCTTTTCTTCTCTTTTCTTTTCATGAAAAACATCCTTGATACCATAGAGCCTAAGCAAGGCAATGTGTTGCTTCTTGATTAGAGCCTTTGTCAACAAATCTGCCAACTGATTTCTAGAAGCAACACGTGTTGGAGCAACTTGCCCTGATTGAATGTGGTGCCTAGTAAAATGGCAATCTAATTCAATATGCTTGGTACGTTCATGGAACATTGGGTTTTTGGCTATCTTCACTGCAGACTCACTATCAGTGAATATAGGAATGGACAAAGTGACATGCACCCCAAGCTCCTTTAGAAGTCTAGTAACCCAAAGAGCTTCCTGAATGGCTACCCTCAAACATCTGTATTCTGCTTCTGCACTTGAAAGGGAAACCGTGTCTTGTTTCTTCACTTTCCACCCTACCATAGCTCCACCAAGTTTTACACAATATGCACTAATGGACTTCCTACTAAATGGACAAGCTGCCCAATCTAAATCACAATAAAGACTCAAGTCAAGTGCAATGTTGGTTGGATAGAGAGGTCCTTGGCCAAGAGTACCTTTGATGTACTTGATCACCCTTATATCTGAGGAGGTGTTAGTTGCTTCATCATATGCGCAAGTTGTTAGTTTGAGATTGAACTCCATGGGAGTCTCACAAGGTCTAGCAGCCCCCAAACCAGCCTCCTCAATAAGCTCAAGGGCATACTTCCTTTGGTTGATGACCAAACCTTCTTTGGACCTTGCAATTTCCAATCCTAAGAAATACCTCAAGTTGCCCAAATCCTTGAGCTTAAAATGAGATTTCAGAATGGACTTCAAGTGATCAATCATAGAAGCACTTGATCCTGTGATGAGCAAATCATCCACATAAATGAGAAGATACACCCTGTCTTTACCATTTGCCTTGGTGAACAAGGAATGATCCGAGGCACTTTGAGAATAACCATTTTCCAATAAGGTGTTGGTAAGCTTGATGTTCCATTGTCTAGATGCTTGCTTTAACCCATAAAGTGATTTCAAAAGTTTGCATACACGTTTAGAAGCACCAGGAGTGATCATAGGAGAATCAAAACCTTGAGGAATGTCCATATAAACTTCTTCATGCAAATCACCTTGAAGAAAAGCATTGTTGACATCCATGTGAAAGAGTCCCCAAGAATGAGAGGCTGCCATAGCCAAAACAATTCTCACAGTCGTCATCTTCACCACAGGAGAAAAGGTCTCATTGAAATCAGTCCCTTCTATTTGGGTAAAGCCTTTGGCAACAAGCCTAGCTTTATATCTCTCAATAGATCCATCAGAGTTGTACTTCACCCTAAACACCCATTTGCACCCAATAGAAGACTTCCCATGGGGCAGCTCCATAATCTTCCATGTATTGTTATCTTGTAAGGCCTTGATCTCCTCCTTCATAGCAATCACCCAATTTGAGTCTTTGATTGCTTACTTATATGTAGAAGGCTCCTTGATCTTGTCAATGGAGGCCAAGAAGCAATTGAAGGTAGGATTAAGATGATCATAGGCAATGTATTTCTCCATACCAAAAGCAACATTTGAAGAAGAATCCTTTCTTAACTGAGCAATCCTTGCACTCCTTGTTAAGATGGGTACTTGTGGAGTGTCAACCAAAGGAACATCCTCTACTATGGGGAGCTGAGGAAGAGCATCCTCAATTGTGGAGTGCTGAGGAAGAAAATCCTCAACCATTGGTGAACTAGAAGAAGACTCCTCAACTAATAACTTGGACCCCAAGCAAGTAGGTAATAGGGATCTCAATTCTGCCTTAGACATGCCAAAAGGAAAGATATGCTCATGAAAAACAACATCCCTTGAAACTTGAAATGCTGAATTGGAAATCTTCATCACAAGATAACCTTTTTGAGAAGTAGAGTATCCCATGAAGATGCAAGGCTCAGCTCTTGAACTAAACTTGTCAGAGTTGTTCAAGTTTGTGGCAAAACATAGGCAACCCATGATCCTCAAATGATTAATGGAAGGTGGCTTGCCATAAAGAACCTCCATAGGAGACTTGAACCCCAAAGAAGATGAAGGTAACCTATTCATCAAATAACAAGCAGTGAGAACACAATAGCCCCAATACACGAGGAACCTCAATGCCCTTGCCACATTCAAAATTTGTCTATGCTTGCGCTCCACTCTACCATTCTGCTGAGGAGTGTATGTGCAACTAGTTTGATGTTGAATTCCCAAAAGAAGGAAATGATCCTTGCAAATAGAATTGATGAACTCAGATCCATTATCACTCCTAGCAATCTTCACTATAGTCCCAAACTGAGTCTGAACCATCAATAAGAAGCTTTGAATATGAATGAAGGTATCACTTTTGTTCTTCATTAGAAAGACCCAAGTTGCCCTGGAAAAGTCATCCACAATGGTGAGGAAGTATTGATAACCTTTGATTGTAGGAATTTTGTATGGACCCCAAAGATCCAAATGTATCAAGGCAAAAGGAACAGAGACATGAGAATGACTAATAGGGAAAGATAATCTTGATTGCTTTGCCAAAGGGCAAATGGTACAATGTTTGACACATTTATTTGAAGAGTCATTTAAACATAATACTTCATTCAAATGACCTAAATGAGTGTATGATATGTGTCCTAAACGCCTATGCCAAAGCCAAGAAGCATCCTCTTTATTTGCCTTTGAAGTAGTATGAGCTGCCACCACCTTGCTTGAGCATGAAGGTAGTGAATTCCTGAGTATGTAAAGACCTTTGGATCTCTCACCAATCACCATTGGCTTCCCAACATGGCCCTGAATCAACATATTTGCACAAGTAAATATAACTTTGCAATTAAACTGAGTAGAAAGCTTAGACACTGAGATCAAGTTGAAGTTGAAATCAGGCACATAAAGGATGTCATCCAAGGTAAAACCAGAGGAAAAGGAGCAGCTCCCAATATGAGTGACCTTGCACTTATTGCCATTTGGTAAGTGAACAAATTGATGAGGGGAATCAGCCTTCCTTATATTGTGAAACCAGCTTAAATGGTGAGTAATATGGTTAGTAGCACCTGAGTCTACAATCCAAATCATGGATGAACTAGATGTAGAGTATATACCTGCCATGTTCACACAAATAGGCTCATCCTCTTGAAATGAAAGAGGATCAAAGTCATCTTGAATAGCAATGTGTTGAACCCTTCCATCCAAGCCAGTGTGAAGAATTGTTTGCTCCTTAGTTCCATGAAAAATTCTTTTGTCCCCTGCAGCCACATGTTTCACCAAAGTAGAGGAAGGAGTCTCATCATCCATGCTCATATTGGCTGCATTCCAAGGTCTTTTCAAGGCTGTGGAGGGTGCAAGGTGTGGATGCTTTTTCCAACAAGTATCTAACTTGTGTCCCTTCTTACCACAAAATGAGCAAAACCAAGTTGACTTATCAACTTTGCCTCCCTTGCCATTGAAACCACCTGAATAGGATCCTTGGTTAGCTCCTATAGTTCAAGGCTAATGGTCGGAGAGTCGTTTTACCGAATACTTCTTTTCGTTTTGTTTGTTTAACTCATCCATAGACTTATCCATCTTATGGACTATGCATTTAAGCACTCGATTTAATGCCATGGTTGATGTTCTTATTAGATTACAGTAGCCTTGAAGCACACTTTTAATCTAAATAGTTATCAATGAGTTATATCCAAAGGATTAAAAACGAAAAATTCAGCATTCACAAAAATACTTCATCATTAAATTCGTACTTTTAAAACGATGTGCCCCGACTCTCGAGGTGACATGCGCCATGCGCATTATAGCAGGTCTAATCCGTGGTTTTGAAATCGTTTTACTTTCCGATTTTAAAATTAAATCAGTTTGAACATGCATATTATTTTGGGATACATATGTTTAACTGAGTACTTAACAAATAAGGATGAGGTAAGTCGGTTTGCCTTTTAGAACTATGCAATCGATGAATTTACTCAGTTCAGTTTGACCTGACTGAGATGACAGAGTATGTAAAATGTTTCGGTTTTGTTCGACCACTTTTACTTAGCCGAAATTTTGGTTCTAACCCGTGGGTTTAAATTTTCGTTTCGTATTGTTCCATTTGACCGGAACGTTAAATTGATAAGTAAATTGTTTCTCGGAATGCAAGCTTTGAATTGAGAAACAATTACTTTAATCAATAATACCGAATTTCGAAATAACCAAAATTTAGTAATTCAGACGAACAACGAACGATAAATGACAATGGTAGGATTCTTGATCTGAAGGTCACATATTTGATCCATTTTTACCGCATATATAGTTGAGAACTTTAAGTCATGTTGAACATCACATATGATTAAATTCACTAGTGAATCACATCAAATGATTTGTGTTCAAGTAAAACGTTTACGGCTTTACATACATGACATACGAGGCGTGTTTGAGAGGCACTTTATCAACGGGGTTTAACCCACCGGATAATCGTTTAAAACCTTTTACGGTCAAGTTCCCTCCATGATAGGATCACAATTGACTTCATTTGATCTATTGTGGTGAGCTGTGAAGGTTGTCGCTTCACTGCCTTGGTTACCGTACTTGACTAGACTCAAGGTTATTGAATCTTGTCAATGTAAGGCAACCATATACGTTTTTTCATGTTGTCCCTTTTTATTGCGAAGGTCTCGAGTGGCTATTACACCAGCATCCATGAAAAGAAAATACTATCACATTCAACCGAAACATTTCTAGCTTTAACATCCTTGCTTCTACCGAGGCAGATGCAAAGGGGTACCAAGATTTGACATTGTCTGGTTGCAATTTGAAGTCTTCTTCAACCCCTTTATTCAAGGTTGAAAGTATCACCACATACGCATTTAGATCATCAAAGAATCTACTTCAATATTTATAAAACAAACTATCACGCTCATCTCTCATTGTCAAAATCATACGAACTACCATATTCATTCATAGCTGTTCTCTCCTCTTTTCAGAATTGTAGCAAAGAGGAGTCCAATACATATTCCTTATTTTCATCATAATTTATACCATCAAGATTGCAAGGTTTATAGAAGCGTACCGACTTAGCCATGAAAACTAATACAGTGATAATTATGCAAATTCAGGAAGACAACAACATTTTTTGACAAAAATGCAAACATCAGATTATCTATTAAGATGGAATACGACAAATAGTGATCCTTCAGTCACTAAACTAAACCAACCTTCAGTAAATCGAGGAAGGGGGTGTCGTGAAAGAATTCACACTATTGTCGTTTTCAATCTAATAGATTAGTCTTTTGAAAACGGTTATTCTATTGCAAATTACCGGAATGGGAATTTTCAAATAAGCATACCCGATCTTGGCTTTCCCAAGACCCTTATGATTTTATAAAATTATCCGATAATTTACGCATGCATATTTATAATTATACTATATCTAGCAAATCATCATACCATGTCGTAAATATCGAACACAACATGTTCACGCGTCATGCGTCTAATGTTCCTAGCATATATAATTCTATGTAAATTAAATTATCACATGCGTTCTATTACGAACATCCTAGCATACACGTCAAAACATGGAATATCCGCACACATCATGCATAATTGGCGACTGGAATTTTCGGTTTTATAAAACGTTTTGAAAATATTAGGGGCTGTTTTGCAATTCATGCTTACAATCAATCATGCGAATTTCTAGACATGGATTCTAGGCACTTTCAATCAGCATAGCATGTCTATCCTATTGCGCAAACCATATATTTAAATCTCAGAGCTCAATGCTCGCAATATAATATTCAGCTAGCTTGACAAAGTCAAGACAACAGTTCTAATTATATCAAATATATGATGCAGAAAGTAAACAATTGCAAATCAGCCCACTAATTTAATCCAGTTCCAAAAACATGCAAGTCCGAGATCCATCCCCATAATCGAAACCAGACATTAGGGTTTTAATTGAAACCGTGAATTAAAACACAAACCCTAAGAGCACTATTTATGTTAATTTTAAAGTTCAAAACATTTTGGATTTAAAATTTGGCATCCTATTTTATTGAACAATTTAAAAATTTCCGAAAATTTTAAAATGGTTCGGTCAAAATTTTAAAAGCCAGTTCAATTCGGTCTGATTTTAAAAATTATGGTTTAGTCCGAAACGGTTCAATAAAATAAGATAGTGGTTCGGTTTATCACTCAAAACCGGTTAGGTTAGGTTTAATTTAGTTACTACGGTCCGACCCGACCCGACTAGGTCGACCCGATTACGAAAACCCGGATTTGTTTTACCCCTTCCGGTTTAGCAATTGGACCGGCCCATAAACCCTAGGGTTCGGCAGAAATATGTCTTGTGGGCTAAGTAGGGTTTTAAAGTCCATTAAAAACTTAACTTAGCCACAAAGAAATATTAATTATTTAAAATAATTTCCAATATTGCTAATATATATATATAATTCGGCTAAACATATATACATATATATATATATTGTCAACATTTTATCACTAAGGTGTAAATCAGTTAACAATATATATAATATATAAAATTCGGCCAAATCATAATATATATATATATATCTATATAAATATTGTCAAAAATATATTTAGGGATAAAATATATAGACAATATATCCTCTTAATCTTTTTAAGTAACTAAATTCTATCAATATATCTTTATACCTATCTTTTAGTTATATATATGGGTGGTTTATAGGTCATTTGGTACTCTATGTTTGCCCACTTTTGGCCTTTGGTACCACATGTTTGATTTTGCCTATTTTTGGTACCATATGTTTGCCAATTGTATACTTTTGGTCCGACCGTTAGTTGAACGTCAGTTTGACCGTTAAATAGTCACGTGACTTGCACATGCATAGCCCCAAATTTTGATTTTATTCAATTTAGTCCTCAATTTTTTATGATAACTTTTTATTTTTGCAATTTAGCCCTTAAACATTTTCAACCACACCCTAGGACTAAATTGACCTAGCAAAGGTTCGACTCATGGCTAGGTCGAACCATGGCTAGGGTTGCCGGACCCGAGCGACCCTAACCATGGTCCGACCTAGCCATGGGTCGGACCATGGCTAGGTCAATTTAGCAATTGGGTCCAATTGACCTAGCCATGGTTCGACCCATGGTTAGGTCGGACCATGGTTAGGGTTGCCCGGGTCCGGCGACCCTAGCCATGGTCCGACCTAGCCATGGGTCTAACCATGGCTATGTCAATTTAGTTCTAGGGTGCGGTTGAAAATGTTAAGGGCTAAATTGCGAAAATAAAAAGTTACGACAAAAAATTTGAGGGCTAAATTGAACAACATTAAAATTTGGGGCTAGGCATGTGCAAGTCACGTGACTATATAACGGTCAAACTAACGGTCGGACCAAAAGTATACAATTGGCAATCGTATGGTACCAAAAATATGCAAAATCAAACATGTGGTACCAAAAGCCAAAAGTGAGCAAACATAGGGCACCAAAAAACCTATAAACCCTATATATATTGATAGTTAATATCTTTTACAATATTATATTATAAACCTATCCATATTTTCAAACTTATAGATATATAGTTACCTATTAATAAAATTTAAAAATGGCAACATATATATTTTATATTAGTGCCGAAATTTTAAAGTCTTGGTGACCAAGAAAATTAATTTTTTTACCTAAAATAACCCTAGGTTTTCGGCAAAAAAACAGAGAGTTGGAAAACTTGTGAAATTTTAAGATCAAATACTACCTTGATCGAAAATCCAAATTATGTTCTTGATAAAACTCATGGTGTTCTTGAAAATTATGAACATCAAACTCAAATTCATAACAAAATTATCGGTTTTGATCCTCAAAAACACATAAATTTCGAAAATTTTAAGTTTTTAAAGATCAAATACATGATTTCATGTTGAAAATTTCGGAACACATATTGATGTTCATCAACCTAAAAATTTCGAATTTTCATATATTTAAGAACATCAGTTTATCAAAATTTTATGAACTCCTAACTCAGGCTCTGATACCACTGTTGGATTGCGGGGACGTAATACTACGGAATGCTAAACGTGTACTAGCAAGAAATCTAATCTACGCAGCGGAATTAGTACACATACCTTTTAGCTTTCCTGTCCAAGAACGATGTGGAGGGAGTTCTGATCCTCCGGTCGGAACCACGTGCAAGTTCTTCGTCAGAAGAAGTCCCACGCGATGTAGCTCCACAACAAGACCTCTGATCGATTCTTCAACGGAGATGGAACCTCGGACTTAATGTTGATGGTGCCGAAATTTAGACTAGGGTGACAAGTTTTCTCAATGAAGATACTTGTTCTTAATTGTGTGTTTAAACCCTTAGGAGTCACCCCTATATATAGTATTGGGTGGAGTTGCCAAAAGGCAACTCCACCCTATGTGGTACTAGGGTTTCGGCTGAACCATGCAAGAAGGGGGGAGGCCCATTTTGGGCCTCCCTTGTCAATTACTAGTTGGATTTGGCCCAATTAGCCCAGATTTGACAATTACCTAATTAACTTAGGTAATTCCTTTAATTAACGGGCTCCTATTACAGCGCCACGTCACCATATGCTAACACCAGTAACATTCATCATACAAACCACACTCATGCTTACGCTTCATGCGTCTATTGTTCCGAGGAACTCATGCTTGCATATATAATTCTAATTTCGAGTAAATTATCAAATGCGGCTACATCCTCAACATTCTAGTATACGTGTCAAACATGCAACATTCATATCCATGAGGCGACTGTTTTTCGTTTTTAAAATAATTTTAAACATTAGGGGCTGATTTGCAATTCATGCTTATATTCAATCACGCAACATTCTATACATGAATCCTAGCCATTTCCAACCATCACAAGATGTCTTTCCTAGTGCGCATTCCATATATTTAACCAGGGCTCCGCCCCTAATATGCAATATCCAAGTAGCTTGACTCAGTCAAGACATCATTTCTAATCATGCATAAATATATATATTGAATAATAAACAATTGCAATTCAGTCCACTAATTAATCCAGTCCAAAAAACATGTATCTCAAAGATCCATCCCCATAATCGAAGCAAAGCATAAAGGTTATCATCAACCCTTGAGCACTATGTAGGTGTTAGCATATGGTGACGTGGCGCCGTAATAGGAGCCCGTTAATTAAGGGTATTATCTAAGTTAATTAGGTAATTGTCAATCTGGGCTAATTGGGCCAAATCTAGTTAGTAATTAACAAGGGAGGCCCAAAATGGGCCTCCCCCTTATTATGCATGGTTCGGCCGATAGAACCATACACAATTTGGCTTCTTGATTGAGGTAGTATTTGATCTTAAAATTTGACAACCTTTTCCAATTTCATGTTTGTTGGCCGAAACCCTAGGGGCAATTTGGGTAAAAAAAATTAATTTTCCTAACCCCTAAATAATTAAAAATTTCGGCCACCCTATTAGAGATATAGGTTACCATTTTTTAAATTTTAATTAATAAGTAATTATATCTAGAAGATGGAAAATAAGGATAGGTTCTAATATAATATTGTAAATGATATTAACTATCAGTATATATAACTAAAAGATAGTGATAAATATATATTGATAGGATTTAGTTACTTAAAAGATTAAGAAGATTATTGATAGTGCCCCCCAAGTCGCTTGGCAGTTGTACCGTTGTTTCCTGATGGTTTTTATTGTTTCATCTTCTGACAGTGCATGATCTGCCCTTGGGTTTTTATTAAGGGTTAATAACTAAAAAACTGTCCAAGGTTTACCCTATGTTAAAATTAGGTGTCTGAAGTTTGAAATGTTAAAATAAACTGTCCCAAGTTTATTTTTTGTTGAAATTTGGTGTCTTTGTGCGTCTTTTCATCTTCATTCCATCATTTTCATCAACCCACCAACCTACTAATAATCCATCACTCTTTACTTTTCACAAAATCGTCAAATTTCACCTAAAAATTGAACATTAAAAAAAAAAGTTTCTACAAGATTGGTGTAGAGCTATTTTCCAAGGACAATAGAGCGAGATTTACTTGCCCGGATGTGACCAACTTTTTAGGTGACGGTCTCGGCAAGATGACGAGAAGGGAGTGTGTATGAGAGCTCGAATTTGACAGACGGTTTCGTCGGAATTGACTTCTCTAAAGTAATCACACCGAGACACCAAATTTCAACAAAAATGAAACTTGGGACAGTCCATTTTAACATTTCAAACTTCAGACACCTAATTTTAACATAGGGTAAACCTTGGACAGTTTTTTAGTTATTAACCCTTTTATTAATGAAGGGGATTCCGCTATTGTTTGTCTTGACAAAGGTAAACTTGCTGGATGTTGGAAATAGTTTTCTAACTCTTTTCTCGTGATGGGTTTGGCACAGGTGTGCGTATAACATATGAGCGTATCCTGAATTCCTTTCTTCCACAATGTTGATGACGTTGTCACTTGGGTAATGCCCACAACTTATTTACTATTGCAACACGATTTTTAGTCTTGTGCGTATAGAATGCTTGAGGCTCCGTTGCATGTGGGATGTTGTATGACCTAAGCCGTTTGTTGTCCTTAGTGCAATAGCTTGTGTTGTTGACGCGATTAATATGTGTGTAGTTGTTACTTGGCGTTATTCCAAGGTAGTATGCGTCATATAATAATGTACCTACGAAAGTAGTTTTAACCTTCATTAGATATTTGGAGTTCGTACAACGGATTACAAAAAGCGTCTACTGATCACTTCTTTTGAAATGTACTAAGGCTAATAAGCATAAGTTGTACTTAATCTAAAAAGATTTAAAATAGATATGCAAAAAATGAGATAAAGGAGATAAAGGGATTGCTGATGTGTTTGACGTCTTCATAGGTGATTTGTTGGCAAGTTGACTCTGCCACGTGCCACATAGTTCCTCAGTGCATCTAGCGTGTTAAGCTCTTCAATCTCCACCTTTGGGGATGAACAAATGTTGATGTCATGCCCCCCAGTTTTACGTTGCTTGCGTTGTTCTTCAACATTTTTGCCAAGGAAGGCAGTCGTTGGCTCAAGTGGGCAGTGAAGTTTGTTTTCCGGGAGTTTGAAATTTGTTTCTTCCACCTTCACGCTCCAAGGATTGTATAAGTCGTCACAATTGGTTCCATAAGTGACGTTTTTTTTCTGGCATTTGGCGATAGCTGGATTAACACTCGCCTTTTCTTTTCCCTTGCCTTTTTCTGAAGACTTCACATGAGGCTTCCTTTTATGCTTATCGCCTTGGTCGATATATTTCTTCATTTCTCCTTTTAAGATGAAGCTGTTTACGTGGAATCTTAAGCTGACACAGCTGTCCGTCTCATGGCCATACACTTCGTGATTTTCACACCATTTGCTTTCATCTTTTCCCAATGGGCCCTTGCGGAACTTAGAGGGCTTTTTCCACAGCTTGGTCTTTTTCATTTATTTCAGGATGACAGACAGCGGTGTGTTCAATGGAACACATATGGCGAGATTGGTCTCTTTGAGTCTTTGGGCGTCTGACTGGAACGACCTCTTTTGTTGCGGTTGTCTCTTTTCCCAGGAAACGTGTATCTCTTTTTCAATTATTGCCTTCAAGGTTCTTGTTGTTAGTCCCGTGATTGGGACGTCATCGTCACTAACAGGTTTTTCCCGTCCCTCCTTGTGACAGATGTCAGCATCGTCTTGGCTTGCCCTTGTGGAAGGACCTTCCTTGTGTATTTTTGATGACTCTGCTTGAGTCTTCTTTGGGAGGCTGTCGCCTTGATCGACGAATTGCTTCAATTTGCCCTTGAGGACGAAGCTGTTAATGCGGGAACGTAGGCTGACACAGCTGTCCGTTTCGTGGCCGAAGACCTCGTGGTTTTAACACCACTTGTCTTTGTCTTTCCCCAGCGGACCTTTTCTGAAATTGTTCGGCTCTTTCAACATGTTCGCATCCTTCATTTCTTCAATATCACGGATAGCAGTGCATTCAATGGAATGCAGTCAGCGAGTTTTACTTCTCTTTGTTTCTGGAAATCTCCTTGGAAAGGCCTTTTCGGCTGAGGCTGCCAATTTCTTCCTTGCTGACCGCTTGAGGGCGGTTTTTCTTGATTCTGCTTTGGAGGTTGTTTTCATGCTTCTTTTTGGTGTTGTGCTATTACGTACGGGTTGTATGAGCGTGCAGCTCCGTGCCTTGGTTGATGGTACTGGAAGGTACCTTCCGTGCATTGCCCCTCTATTCTTTGGTGCAGTGTCTTGATGAATTGTGACTCGAGACTTTGTCCCTGTCGCCTCGACTTGTCCGTTGATTGGAGGCAGAGGTGGTGACGGGTTGACACCTTTGTATTGGAGGGCTCCTTGGTCGCATTGTGCGAAGGATGCATTTCTTATTGGCGTGAAGAAAGCATTGGATGTGGCGACAGGGATGTGGAAGGATCCAAGTTGTCTTCTTATCGGCTTCTGCGTGGTTATGGGCAAGGCATCGTGGTATGCAACATGCTCCTTGTCCTTTGATGAAAACTCTATGACATCTTCAAAGGCGGCATCCATTATGTTGCCATACTCCAAGTTGGTGTCATCGGTCTTGTGCATTGTCTTTGCAACGTACACTTCTTGCTCGTATGAATTCTCGCTTTCAGCGTCAAAGTCTCTTGCATTCCTCCAATGACGGGCTCCTTGGGAAGGAATGTATGAATGTGCGGCTTCATATCTTGTATACTGGAAGGAATTTTTTGCATGTTGGTCCCTGCCCTGGAATGGACTTCCTTGGCAGGTAGTGTCTTGCGACATTTCTCTTGTCGGCGCAGCGTGTTCCTGGGAGGTTGGAGGTGGTTAGGCCGCATATCCTTGATTTTTCAGTGACTCGCGGAATGCGAATAATTGTTCCAGCGCAACCATCATTGCTGGAGTAACCGAAGGCATCGGGTTTTCTCTCGTTCCTTGTTGTTCGCCTTGCTGCGTTTTTGTCTGAAATTCATCATCATCATGCATCTCTGGCTCAAAACCAGGTGGGGGTGGACGATGCTCGTCATTTGGTTCTTGGAGGTTGTGCTGTGCGTTGGGCACATCCTCGGTTTGCATGGATGAAGCTATGGAAGTAGCTCTCAGTATGTGGGAAGGTCCCGGCTGGCTTCCAGCTGGCTTCTTACCTCCTGCTCTTTTGCTTGCCGGAGACTACTTAGGACGTCCAGGCCTTTTCCTTGCATTTCTCGCGTTAACATCTTCGGGAGGGTTGCGATCACTCGTCATGTCTTTGCGGTATGGTAGCTTTTTGTTCGAATCACGGAGACCACGCCAAATGTTGCGTCCTGGTTGAACTGGGTCGGATGGACGCGTATGTCTGATTGGGTTGTTCGGGTTTTTGGGCTGACACCCTTCGCCTGGAAGAGTTATTCGCCTAATGCCGATGACGAGTGTTCGGTTTAACGCTGTGTCTCGGAAAAGTCTGTGTCTCAGGGAAGGTCTGTGTCTCAGGAAAAGTCCGTGTCTCAGGAAACGGCTGTCTAGGCACAAGTCTTAGCGTCTGGGCACATCTTATTCCTATTTCTCTTCCACACCTTAGCTGCGGGGCCCGTTCCTGCACGAAGGGCCGATACTAGCACGGAGAGGGGGGGGGGGGTGGTGCTAGTGGAGCCCTCTCTGATGCTTAAGTCACGATTGGGCAAAATGGAGAAATATAATTCTAGAGAGAGAAAATATTTCTAGAGAGAAGTCAGAGCTCAAAATGCCAAAGTTGGGCAAATGAGAGGATGTGTGAAAATGGGTGGCCAAGGTCTCCTATTTATAGGCTACCTTGGGACCGGACCCGGTTTTAAAGCGGTTTGATGACGGTTCAAAGGCAAGCGGTAACCGTCATCAATATTGGCAATGCGCGAACTCGACTTCCCTATGCGTAACGGTAATCGCGTAATACCCAAAGAGCAATCCGGACCTCGTCGAATTTGGGCAATTCGGCGAGGTCCGGATTGCAAGCAAACCGGACATCCGGGTTGCTGCAACACGGACGCGTGTACCGCGCTTCCGGACCGTTTTGACCCTTAGGAGATGTTTTCTAAACCGTAATGTGATTTTTTGACGTGTTTACGAGGCCCGAAATATAAATACGAACCCGAATTGGACATATATCCATCAGACTGTTTTTTTTAAACATGAAATTATATGCATAGTTGGCAAATATGTTAATTGAGTACCGAAAGGGCGTAATTAAAAATTATTAATTTTAATTCGTAATAGAACCCCCGAACTCGAATTTCTGATCGTAGACCGATTTAATACCTAAGTGTTTAGTTTTTTATTTGCTTAGGTAATCTAGGATTCTAGTTAGCCTTATAATTAACTAGTGGCGACTCTATTCAAATTACACGTTTTGAAAACGTAAATCGCCATAGGTCAGATTTTAGGTCTGACAAGGATATATTGTCTATATATTTTATCCCTAAATAAATTTTTGACAATATTTATATATATATAGAGATTTGGCCGAAATTATATATATATGTTTATATTGTTAATTGATTTACATCTTCTAGATAGAATCTTGACAATATTTATATATATTTATAATATATGTGCCGAATTATATATATATATATTAGCAATATTGGAAATATTTTAAATAATTAATATTTCTTGGTGTCTAAGTTAAGTTTTTAGTGGACATTAAAACCCTACTTAGCCCACAAGACATATTTCGGCGGAACCCTAGGGTTTATAGGCTGGTCCAATTGCTAAACCGGAATGGATAAAACCAATCCGGGTTCTCTTAATCGGGTCGACCTAGTCGGGTCGGGTCTGACCGTAGTAACTAAATTGAACCTAACCTAAACGATTTTGAGTGCTAAACCGAACCACAATCCTATTTTATTGAACCGTTTCGAACCAAACCGAAATTTTTAAAAACAGACCGAGTTGAACCGAATTTTAAAATTTAGACCGAACCTCTTTAAAATTTTCGGAAATTTTAAATTGTTCAATAAAATAGGATGTCAAATTTTAAATCCAAAATGTTTTCGAACTTTAAAATTAGCCTAAACATTGCTCTTAGGGTTTGTGTTTTAATACACGGTTTCAGTCAAAACCCTAATGCCTGGTTTCGATTATGGGGATGGATCTCGGACTTGCATGTTTTTGGGACTGGATTAAATTAAGTGGGCTAATTTGCAATTGTTTACTTTCTGCATCATATATTTTGATATAATTAGAACAGTCGTCTTGATTTAGTCAAGCTAGCTAGATATTATATTTCGAGCATTGAGCTCTGGGATTTAAATATATGGTTTGTGCAATAGGATAGACATGCTATGCTGATTGAAAGTGCCTAGAATCCATGTCTAGAAATTCGCATGATTGATTGTAAGCATGAATTACAAAACAGCCCCTAATATTTTCAAAGCGTTTTATAAAACTGAAAATTCATGTCGCCAATTATGCATGATGTGTGCGGATATTGCATGTTTTGACGCGTATGCCAGAATGTTCACAATAGAACACATGTGATAATTTACTTTACGTAGAATTATGTATGCTAGGAACATTCGACGCATGACGCGTAAGCATGTGTGTTCGATATTTATGGCTTGGTATGATGATTTGCTAGATGTAGTATAATTATAAATATGCATGCGTAAACTATCGGATAATTTTACAAAATCACAAGGGCCTTGGGAAAGCTAAGATCGGGTATGATTATTTGAAAATTTCCCTTCCGGTAATTTGCAATAGAATAACCGTTTTCAATAGACTGATCTATTAGATTGAAACGAAAATAGTGTAAATTCTTTCACGACACCCCCTTCCTCGGTTTACTAAAGGTTGTTTTGGTTTATTGACTGAAGGATCACTATTCGTCGTATTCCATCTTAATAGATAATCTGATGTTTGCAATTCTGTCAAAATGTTGTTCTCTTCCTAAATTTACATGATTTTCATCATAATAGTTCTAAATGGCTCGATCGGATCGTTTTAAGAAATTATGCAAACTGGATAACATTAATTATGATGATTGGACAACTAGAGTTAAAAAATGATCTAATTCCCGCGGGAGTTGAGGATCGCGTTGATCCCAAGGACAAACGGATATATGTGGACGAGAATTGGGAGCCCTACATATACAACGGTGCAAACAGGTTATGGAGGGATCAAAAAGCACGCGAGATTATTTGCTCGCATATTACAACTGAAACGGAAGAAAGCATAGTCAAAAGGAGCGCATTGCATATTTGGTGCACCTTACACCTTCGCTACGGCAAGGGAAAGGCGACTAAAGCAAGAGAATTAATGGCCTCGTACCATGAAATTCTATGAAAGGAGAATGGGATAGAAACCGTTCTATACTCCGCGGATGAATGGGCAGAAATTCGGAAGGTGGTGGACATGTTTCCTCTTTCATGGATTGCTGATGATAGCGGACTTACACGTCTGATCACAGCAATTAAAACGGCAATAGACTTGTATGATGCCGACCATAAAGATAGAAATATCTCCAAACTTCCTGATGTGTCGGAGACCAGATTTGCTGGACTTCGGAATTGTTTGGCTAAACCCAACAAAAGGTCTAAACGATGATCCAGTGCGACAATCACAGTTGATTCATGTGCCATAAAAGGTATGCCTCGTTTACCACAATACATAAGACGGTTACACGTTTTAATTGATGCAAAAAAATCTGACATAATTCAATTCTTGAATTAATTTTCAGGTGGACTGCTCAAAGTGGTGAAGACTTCTTGCCATATATATATGTGACTTTCTTTGCTTAGTTGTAATTATTGATCCATGAAATCTGTCGTTGTTGGGATCCTTATTTCTCTTCTATTTGTTGAACGTAATTCGGAATTATTGAATGAGGTAGTAACCATTTTTTTTTTTGAAATGGTCTGCCTTTCGAAATTAATCGGCCCGGTTAAACGGAATCGATCCGGAACAAGTAGCTAAAATTCCATCAGTAGAATGATTGGATTAAAAATTTATCCGAACTCATATCATCATTTTAAATAAGAACTAATTCAGTTTTAGTCTTTAGTTGATTTATCTATTAACCATAGAACTAGAAAGTGAAATCTTAGAATTCACTTCGGGTGGAAATTTCGAGTGGTGCAAAGCTCGTATAATTGCGAAAGGATATACCCAAATTCACGAAGTGAACTTTGATAAAGACGGACTCACTGACTACGCGTTACACCATAGTCTGAGCTGTCCTTGCCCATGACTACAAGTCTCGAACTCGAGCATGCATCAAATGGACATTAAGACCAAACCTCTCCAAGTAAAACTGGAGAAAGAGATCTATATGGAGCAGCCGGAGAGTTTCATTACTCATGGAAAAGAACGCAAAGTTTGCAAACTCCAAAGATCTATATACGGTCTTAAACTATCGTCTCGGCAATGGTAAAGCAGACTCCACGAGGAAATCGTTGGAAACGGATTCGTGAATCTTCACAAGGATCCCTGCGTATACACTAAGACCTCCGGGTCTAAGTATGTCATCATAACACTATACGTGGATGATATACTCATTGCTGCGAACGATATGAGTTTCATTAATAAATAAAAGTCCTGATTGGTATCAGCATTCAAGATAAAAGACATGGGAGAGGCTACGTACATCTTAGGCATCAAAATTGGCCGAGATCGTGCCACCCGTAGATTATGTCTATCTCAGGAATCATATATCAACAAATTTTTGAAAAGATTCAGAATGCTGGATGCTAAACCCATGGATACGCCGGTTGTGTTCGGGTGCGCGCTATCGAAGCATGATGGACCGAAAAACCAGCAGGAGCGTAAACATATGTAGAATGCAGAGTATCTGAGCATGGTAGGGAGTCTAATGTACGCCATGCTCTGTACTCGGCCAGACATCTATTATGCTGTGGGCCTAGAAGCAAGATTCCAATCAGATCCTAGTTATCAACATCTAAAGGCCGTAAAACGAATTATCAGATATCTGAAAGATACTGCCGACTACGTTATGTGCTATGAGGGCGATCGGCTCGAATTGACTGGTTATAGTGACGCCGACCACGGTGGCGTTCCGGATGATCATAAGTCCACCACAGGAGGAGTTTTCCTCCTTGCTAATGCTGCCATATCATGGGTAAGCAAGAAGCAATCTTGAGTCGCGCTTTCCAATATGGAATCAGAATTCGTTGCCCTCTCCAAAAACGCACAAGAAGTGGTCTGGCTGAAAAGGCTTCTTACTGCATTAATTGGCACCGACAAGAAGAGTAAACCTGTGAAGGTGTACTCCGACAGTCAGCCGGCCATTGCGGCAGTTAAGAATCCAAAGTACCATAGTAGGACAAAGCACATTGATGTGAAATACAATTATGCTAAATCTGTTCTAGAAGACAACATAATCACTTTAGAATACTTGCCTACAGACAATATGGTCGCAGACCCTTTAACTAAGTCGTTACGTAGGGAGATTTTTTTTAAAGCACGTAAAACTGCTTGGATTACGTAGGGCTTAAACTGTGTGGCTTGTAAAAGTGATAACATTTTGACATTTGAAATTATGTTTCAATTGAATAAAAGAATTGAAATTTCCAGTTTATGATTTATCGACGTCATAATGATTAATAACATCGGATTTTACGGTCTATAATCTAAGTCATAGGAAGAAGTCAAATTCTTCTCACCAAAATATGTCGAATGTGAACCTTGCCTCGTCACACATGCACGGTCATCTTGTAAGGGGAGAGGGACCTCTACCATAAAAAGATTGGCTAAGAATCAGGGGGATAAACCTGATTAAACAAAACGATAACATTGTCACTCTTAACAGCATGACTTAATCTTCGTTTTGTAAATCGCCGAGTTGGACTTTGTCCATCACTATATATCACATTCAAGGCCTGATGAGAGATTCTGCGATAACACACTTGGTAAAGCCAAGGATGGGATATGTCAATAATGCTATCACAGAATCTCTCATGTGGCCTTGAATGTGATATATAGTAATGGACAAAGTCCAACTCGACGATTTACAAAACGAAGATTAAGTCATGCTGTTAAGCGTGACAATGTTATCGTTTTGTTTAATCAGGTTTATTCCCCTGATTCTTAGCCAATCTTGTTATGGTAGAGGTCCCTCTCTCCTTACAAGATGATTGCGCCTGTGTGATAAGGCAAGGCTCACATTCGACATAATTTTGGTGGAAGAATTTTACTTCTTCCTACGACTTGGTTTATAGACCGTAAAATCCGATGTTATTAATCATTATGACGTCGATAAATCATAAACTCAAATTGCAATTCTTTTATTCAATTGAAACATAATTTCAAATGTCAAAATGTTATCACTTTTACAAGCCACACAGTTTAAGCCCTACGTAATCCAAGCAGTTTTACGTGCTTTAAAAAAAATCTCCCTACGTAACGACTTAGTTAAAGGGTCTGCGACCATATTGTCTGTAGGCAAGTATTCTAAAGTGATTATGTTGTCTTCTAGAACAGATTTAACATAATTGTATTTCACATCAATGTGCTTTGTCCTACTATGGTACTTTGTATTTCACATCAATGTGCTTTGTACCTTTCAGATATCTGATAATTCGTTTTACGGCCTTTAGATGTTGATAACTAGGATCTGATTGGAATCTTGCTTCTAGGCCCACAGCATAATAGATGTCTGGCCGAGTACAGAGCATGGCGTACATTAGACTCCCTACCATGCTCAAATACTCTGCATTCTACATCTGTTTACGCTCCTGCTGGTTTTTCGGTCCATCATGCTTCGATAGCGCGCACCCGAACACAACCGGCGTATCCATGGGTTTAGCATCCAGCATTCTGAATCTTTTCAACAATTTGTTGATATATGAATCCTGAGATAGACATAATCTCCTGGTGGCACGATCTTGGGCAATTTTGTTTCCTAAGATGTACGTAGCCTCTCCCATGTCTTTCATCTCAAATGCTGATGCTAACCAGGACTTTGATTTATTCATGAAACTCATATCGTTTGCAACAATGAGTATATCATCCACGTATAGTGTTATGATAACATACTTAGACCCGGAGGTCTTAGTGTATACACAAGTATACTTGTGAAGATTCACAAATCCGTTTCCAACGATTTCCTCGTGGAGTCTGCGATACCATTGCCGAGACGATTGTTTAAGACCGTATATAGATCTTTGGAGTTTGCAAACTTTGCGTTCTTTGCCAGGAGTAATGAATCTCTCTGGCTGCTCTATATAGATCTCTTTCTCCAGTTTTACTTGGAGAGGTTTGGTCTTAATGTCCATTTGATGCATGCTCGAGTTCGAGACTTGCAGTGGGCAAGGACGGCCCAGACTATGGTGTAACGCATAGTCGGTGAGTCCGTCTTTATCAAATTTCACTCCGTGAATTTGGGTATATCCTTTCGCAAATATTCGAGTTTGGCACCACTCGAAATTTCCACCCGAAGTGAATTCTAAGATTTCACTTTCTAATTCTGTGGTTAACAGATAAATCAACTAAAGACTAAAAACGAGTTAGTTCTTATTTAGGCAATTTCATCCTCCATTGTTTTTCCTCCATTCCCTCGTTTTGAGGTCCTTCCTTTGCTTGATGAACCGTCACTGGTTCAAGAATGAACATCAAGATGTTTAACAAATCTCGTTTGATGGGATACTTCTCGAAAGAAGTTCGTTGCCTTTGATTATGTCTAGGCACGTTAATCTCATGTTTTAGTCTGATCGTTACTCTCACTCGGAATAATGCTTCTTATTGGGGCATTACTCCCACTGGGAACAATGGTGGTGGTATAACTTACTTGGAATATCCTCTCGGTCTCGGGATTCTACCTCCGAGATGTATTCCTCGATCACTAGGATCTGGAACCAAGTTGGTTGTTCCACTCCCACTAGGAAAAATGGGTAGTTGAAATACTTCATTATTATGATTGTCAGGTCCGACTTGATTCGCATTTTGAAATTTAGTGATGATTATGTGTGAGGGGGAGTGAGCCCTCTCGCTGGATTTATTTTGAAGATGTTTCCATCATCTTTTACCAAATCAATCACTTATGCTATATCAATTCTCCCACTCGAAGTAAGTGGGACCTGAGAATCTCCATCAACCATCCGTTAACTTTAATCATTACTAGCTCGTTCGTTCTGCAAAGCGTTGCAAATCCATCCTCAAACCTTTATAATGTGCCATGTTTGACCACGAAACCATTGTTCCAGGCTAATTTTAAAACTCGTATTCTCCGAGAGTAGTGCGTACTCTTAATAAATACTCGTTTTAATGCGCAAATTAATGCGTCTTTGTGATAAGGTCTTACCCGAATCATTCATTAGCTTTCATGGTAACGTGTTAACCGATTTTGTCAGAACATAGTGTTTTACATTAATGTGAGTTAAATTAATCTTACCCCGCAGGAACAATTAATGTGTAACTCTAACATTATGTAATTCTGAACTATGTTTCTTGAAGTGTTTAATGAATGCTTTTAGCCAAACTTTTTGTTCAAGGCTAATGGTGGGAGAGTCGTTTTACTGACTACTTCTTTTCGTTTATTTAACTCATCCATAGATTTATCTATCTTATGGACCATGCATTTAAGCGCTCGCTTTAATGCTTTAGTTGACAGACTACTAGATTGTAGTAGCATTGAAGTATACCTCTAACCACAGTAGTCATCATTGAGTTATTTCCAAAGTATTACAAACGAAAAATCAGCATTTATTTATTAAACACTTCATTATTAAATTTGTACTTTGAAACGATGTGTTCCATCTTTCGAGGTACACGCGCGCGTGGCCTAAAACCAGTTTATCCCGTGGTTTAAATCGTTTCGTTTCCAAATTTAAATCAATTTAATCGGTTTTACATGCATATTATTTCGGAATATATCATTTAATGGTGTACTAACAAGCATAAGGATTTATGTCGGTCTGCCCTTTTAGAACTATGCGATTGATGGATTTATTCAGTTCAGTTTGATCTGACTGAGATGACGGAGTATGTGAATCGTTTCGTCTTATTAAATTTTGGTTCTAACCCGTAGGTTTGAATTATCGTTTCGGATCGTTCCCTTTAACCGGAACGTTAAATTGATAAGAAAATTGTGCTTCTAATCGAGCAACAATTTCTTTATTCAAAAACTCCGAGTTTCAAAATAACCAAAATTTTAATAATTCAGACGAACAACGAACGATAAATGACAATGGTAGGGTTCTTGATCTGAAAGTCTCATACAAATCTGAACTTTTAGTCATGTTGAACATCACATCTGATTAAATTCACCAGTGAATCATATCAAATGTTGTGTTCATATAAAGCGTTTCACGGCTTTATATACGTGTCATACGATGAGTGTTTTAGACGCACTTTAATAACGGGGTTTGACCCACCGGATTATAGTATAAAACCTATTACGGTCTAGTTCACTTCATGATATATGGATCACAATTGATTTCAGATGATCTCTTGTGGTGAGCTGAGAAGGTTATCGCTTCACTGCCTTGGTTCCTTTGCTTAACTAGACTCAAGGATTGAATCATGTAAATGTAAAGCAACCTTATACATCTTTTCCATGTTGACCTTTCATTGCGAAGGTCTTGAACGGATTTTTCACCGGCATCCATAGACAAAGAAAAGAACATCATATTCAACCGAAACATTTATAGCTTTAGCATCCTTGCTTCTACCGAGGCAGATGCAAAGGAACACTAAGCTTTGACATTGTCTGGTTGCAATTGAAGTCTTCTTTAACCCCCCCTTAAACCAGGGTTGAATGTATCACCACATATGCATTTAGATTATCAAAGAACCTACTCCAATTCTTGGGAAATAAATTATAACGTTCATCTCTCATTGTCAAAATCATACGAACTGCCATATTCATTCGTAGTTGTCTTCTCCGCTTTTCGGAATCGTAGCAGAGAGGAGTCTAATACATATTCCTTATGTTCATCATAATTTATACTATCAAGATTGCAAGGTTCATAGAAGCGTACCGACTTAGCCATGAAAACTAATACATTGATAATTATGCAAATTCAGGAAAACAACAACATTTTTGACAGAATTGCAAACATCGGATTATCTATTATGATGGAATACGACGAATAGTGATTCTTCATTCACTAAACCAAACCAACCTTCAGTAAACCGAGGAAGGGGGCGTCGTGAAAAAATTCACACTATTGTCGTTTTCAATCTAATAGACCAGTCTTTTGAAAACGATTATTCTATTGCAAATTACCGGAACGGGAATTTTCAAATAAGCATACCCGATCTTGGCTTTCCCAAGGCCCTTATTATTTTGTAAAATTATCTGATAATTTACACATGCATATTTATAATTATACTACATCTAGCAAATCATCATACCATGCCATAAATATCGAACACAACATGCTTCTAATGTTCCTAGCATATATAATTCTACGTAAAGTAAATTATCACATGCGTTTTATCATGAACATCCTAGCATACGCGTCAAAACATGCAACATCCGCACACATCATGCATAATTGGCGACTGGAATTTTCGGTTTTATAAAACACTTTTGAAAATATTAGGGGCTGTTTTTCAATTCATGCTTACAATCAATCATGCGAATTTCTAGACATGGATTCCAGGCACTTTCAATCAGCATAGCATGTCCATCCTATTGCGCAAACCATATATTTAAATCCCAGAGCTCAATGCTCGCAATATAATATCCAACTAGCTTGACTAAGTCAAGACGACAGTTCTAATTATATCAAAATATATGATGCAGAAAGTAAACAATTGCAAATCAGCCCACTAATTTAATCCACTCCCAAAAACACGCAAGTCCGAGATCCATCCCCATAATCGAAACCAGGCATTAGGGTTTTGACTGAAACCGTGTACTAAAACACAAACCCTAAGAGCACTGTTTAGGCTAATTTTAAAGTTCGAAAACATTTTGGATTTAAAATTTGACATCCCATTTTATTGAACATTTCAAATTTTCGGAGAAATTTAAAAATTCTGGTCCGGTCAAATTTAAAATCCGGTTCAAGTTGGTCCGATTTTAAAAATCCGGCTTGGTCCGAAACAGTTCAATAAAATAGGATTGTGGTTCGGTTCATCACTTAAAACCGGTCAGGTTAGGTTCAATTTAGTTACCACGGTCCGACCCGACCCGACTAGGTCGACCCGATTAAGAAAACCCGAATTGGTTTTATCCATTCCGGTTTAGCAATTGGACTGGGCCATAAACCCTAGTGTTCGGCCGAAATATGTCTTGTGGGCTAAGTAGGGATTTCAAGTCCACTAAAAACTTAACTTAGCCACCAAGAAATATTAATTATTTAAAATATTTCCAATATTGCTAATATATATATATAATTCGGTATATAAATTATTAATATATATAAATATTGTCAAGATTCTATCTATATGATGTAAATCAATTAACAATATAAGCATATATATATAATTTTTGGCCAAATCTCTCTCTCTCTCTCTATATATATATATATATATATATAAATATTGTCAAAAATATATTTAGGGATAAAATATATAGGCAATATATCTTCTTAATCTTTTTAAGTAACTAAATCCTATCAATATATCTTTATCCCTATCTTTTAGCTATATATATTGATAGTTAATATCTTTTACAATATTATATTAGAACCTATCCTTATTTTCCAACTTCTAGATATAGTTACCTATTAATTAAAATTTAAAAATGGCAACCTATATCTCTAATAGGGTGGCCGAAATTTTTAATTTTTTAGGGGTTAGGAAAATTAATTTTTTTACCCAAATGCCCCTAGGATTTCGGCCAACAAACATGAAATCGGAAAATGTTGTCAAATTTTAAGATAAAATACTACATTGATCAAGAATCCAAATTGTGTTCTTGATAAAACTCATGGTGTTCTTGAAGATTATGAACATCAAACTTGAATTTGATCATGAAAAATTCGGTTTTGATCTTGAAAAACATGTAAATTTGAAAAAAATTAGTTTTTAAAGATCAAACACATGAAATTTAACTAAAAATTTCGTATTTCATCATGGTGTTCATATACTTGAAAATTTCGGATTTTTCATAACATCAAGAACATCAATTTATCAAAAATTTAAGAACTCCTAACCTTGCTCTGATACCACTGTTGGATTACGATGACGTAATACTGCAGAATGCTAAACGTGTACTAGCAAGAAATCTAATCTACGCAGCGGAATTAGTACACATACCTTTTAGCTTTCTTGCCCAAGAACAAAGCGGAGGGAGTTCTGTTCCTCCGGTCGGAACCACGTGCAAGTTCTTTGTTAGAAGAAGTCCCAGGCGATGTAGCTCCACAACAAGACCTCTGATCGATTCTTCAACGGAGATGGAACCTCAGACTTGATGTTGGTGGTGTCGAAATATTAGACTAGGGTGACAAGTTTTCTCAATGGAGATCCTTGTTCTTAATTGTGTGTTTAAACCCTTAGGAGTCACCCCTATATATAGTATTGGGTGGAGTTTCCAAATGGCAACTCCAACCAATGTGGTACTAGGGTTTCGGCCGAACCATGCATAATAAGGTGGGAGGCCCATTTTGGGCCTCCCTTGTCAATTACTAATTGGATTTGACCCAATTAGCCCAGATTGACAATTACCTAATTAACTTAGGTAATTCCCTTAATTAACGGGCTCCTATTACGGCGCCACGTCACCATATGCTAACATTTATAACATATATATATTTATTGCCAATATTCTATCTTTAAGATTAAATCAATCAACATTATGTATATATGTATGTAAAAATCGGTTACCACATATAAATATATATTTTATTTATTGTCAATATTTTAATTAGGGAAACACATATTATCAATATTTTTCTCAATCTTTTAGGTAACTAAAATCTACCAAAAATATCTTTAATCCTATTTAATATTTAGATATATTAATAGTTATATATACTTCTATATATTAATGTGAATCTATCTAATGTTCCCAATTATAGATATATTGTTACCTAGAATAAAAAATTAAAATATGGTAAACAATATTATAATTAATTTCGGCCGAATTTTATTACTTGGTGACTAAGAAATTAAAAATTTTACCTTGTAATTCACCTAGGGTTTCGGCCAAAAACACATAATTGGGAACAAGTGGTCAAATTTCAAGATCAAATTTTAATAAGATCTACAATCTAATGTTTAATTTTGATAAATATCACCATTTTCATGAAGATCATGAACATCAAATTTCCTAAGAACATCATGAAAATTTCGGACCATTTATAACCCAAAAAATCGAAATTTTAAAACATTTTCATTTAAAATTTTGGTCTCAATTTTAAAATTTCAAGAACACCAATTTATTAAAATCATGAACTCCTAACAGAGGCTCTAATACCACTGTTAGATTTCGGGGAGTAATCACTACGGATATTAAAACCATGGTACATGCTATTAATCAAAATTACGCAACGGAAGATTCGCCCATACCTTATCAATAGTCTGTAGTCCCAAGATCCTTGCAGGAGGGAGTTCACGGTCCTCCGGTCGGCACCCGTAGAGGTTCTTGTGAAGGAAGCCCTACGCGGTATATTCTCCACAGCAAAGCCTCAGATCGATTCTTTACAAGGGACGGATCTCCGGAGTGTTTGCTAGAAGGTAAATTGGCACACCCTTGGTGTCTTGTGTGGTTCGGCCGAAGTGGGTGTATATGGGGGAAGGGTTTTCTATCAAATCACCACTTAAAGGGAATTGTGATTAACTCTAATAAAACCCCTAACTCCCCATATATATAAGAGGAGTAAAGTTGACAAAAGTCCACTTTACCCCCACCTAGTAATTCGGCCGGCCTATGTATAAGGGAGGCCCAATTTTGGGCCTCCCATGTCAATTGGGATTTGGATCTGGCCCAATGTCCTAATGTGACATGTACCCAATTAACTTAGGTAATGTATACATATAATGGGCTTCCATTTACGGCGCCATCACCATATGCTTACAAAGCCTAGACGTGATTTCACATTAACTCAACATCAATCTAGGAATTCGAGCCATCGCACAACAATTACGATCTCTCGGAGGAAATAAGAAAGTAGCCGTCCGAGAAGAAGTAGGAAAGCTCTTAGAAGCCGGATTCATTGAAGAGTCAAGGTTCCAAACATGGGTCGCAAACCCTGTACTGATACCAAAGCCGAGCGGCAAGCTGAGAATGTGTATCGATTACAGGTGTAAACACCTAATTTTGGACCACGCGCGACTCGCGTGACGTGTGGCGCACCTAAATGAGGAAATGTCTAAATTTGGCAAGTCGCGAAGCTTCCAAAGATGCTCAGAGCAATATTAGGATAGTTATCTGTATTTATTGCAGTGTATATTTTCTGAATATTTATATTAAGTATTTAGAATATTTAGAGTATATTAGGAGAATAAATTAGTGTAATTTACTGCTTAATTAGACTAGGTATGAGTACTATATATAGGGGTCTAATCTACATTGTAATAGATGGGGACGAATTGAGAAAAGGAACAGAATAATAGAGGAGGAAGACGGAAGACTGAATAAATATCGTTCTTGTTTTACATTACAATCCATCGCGTTTCTTACTTTTTATACAAAAAGTTATTCTAATACATGTTGAGATTACTGCTGTATGTAGTGGCTTGTCTTTAATCAGAATACAATTTTGTTTTGTTGCAAGGCTCAATACCAAAAGATGGCGCAGCGTAGGAGATATGATCCATGCCCACAGACAACGACCTAGTCACCATCCCCAAAGAGCATCTTTATCTTGTCCAATTTTGTTGCCGGCCGACCGAGTCTTCCTTATGGGATACGAGCTTCACTCCATTAGATATCGCGACGCTCCTCCGTCCATCCAACCTGAGCCCGATCTCGTCTCCATCGACTTCGATATAATCATTCACGCTCCAGGCCGTAGCACCTCACCTATCGGCTCCACCCGACGCCGCAGTTCCGATCTCATCTGTTGGATCACGGTAGGAACTCCGGTTACGGTGACGGACTCCTTAGCTCCTCGCAATCCTGCAGAAGGGGAATAGAGGGCGGTGGCCCAGAATCCCTCTCCGATGCTTAACGTAAGTACGGTGATCAAGCAAGCAATATGTGTATGTGTGTAAAAACGTAACCCTAATCTGGGATAACTTCCTTCCTTTTATAGGGGGAAGGCTATCCCAGTTACCTGATTAGGCGGTTGGATTGTTATCCACTATCCCACATATTTCGCCGTATATCTCGCCACGCATCCCACATATCTCGCCCATTATATCACTACTGTAATCATGGCGAGATTTCCGGGATTGTGCTCTTACTAGTGAGCCTCGACCATTATCGGAGACTCCCAAGTTGCATCATTGAGGATTCGGTGTCGGGGAGTGATGTCAACCCCCCTATCGGGACCGACCACGTCCAGGTCCGATAACATCGGGGCTCTCCCCTATCGAGGTCATACTTACTCGGGGCTATTCAATGTCGGCACCTCCTTCTGTCGGAGCCCTTAGCCTTCCAGCAGCCCAGCTCCTAGCCCAACGGGCCTAGTCGCCGTTTGCCAATCGTTAAGGGGCCTAACGGCCTTCGCCGGGGCCCATCATCATCGACCGTCGTACCCCACGTCAGCTCCCGACATCGTCCAGTCGTGTCGTTCAGTGCAACGCCACACCTGCCAGTTCCGTTCCTGATTCCATTTGTGCTCTACTGCTCAAACTTGCCATTATAGTTTCAGGTATTTTGCTCAAGTTTGTCGTATCAATTTTCAAGCACGATTTCACGGCAGTTATTCATTACATATTTATAATAATATTCAAATATTTTGTCATGTATTCATTCATGTTTCACTTGTTGACTTTTTTTTGTTTAATTTAATTAGCAAAAGTAAATTGCAATTGATTAGTCTAATTATTTATCAACTCAACCATCACATGTTATGCGTGTTGTATATATTAAGTGTATATGGTGCCCTATGTTATTTTAATAAGCATGTATTCGATTTTTCATTTTTAATATATGATGATATAAAAATAAAAGGAAGATGGCAAATTAAGTTAATTGAGTACCGAAAGGGCGATATTATTACCATGTGTTTTAATTCGTAACAGAAGCCCCGAACTCGAATTTCTGATCGTAGACCGATTTTTTTACCTAGGTGTTTAATTCGTTATTCGCTTGGGTAATTTAGGATTCTAGTTAGCCTAATAATTAACTAGTGGCGACTCTATTCAAATTAAACGTTTTCAAAACGTAATCGCCTTAGGTCAGATTTTTAGGGTCCGACAACAGGGACCTCAACAATGCATTCCCCAAGGACACATATCCTTTGCCAAGAATTGACCAATTGGTTGATGCCACTGCAGGCCATGAATTGCTGACTATAATGGAAGCATATTTAGGGTACAAACAAATACCAATTTTCCCGGAGGACGCACCACACACGACATTCTACGCAGACACCGACATATACATTTACAAGGTAATGTCGTTTGTTCTAATCAACGCGGGTGCGACATACCAACGGATGGTGAACACTATATTTGGGGACCTGATTGGGAAAACTATGGAAGCATACGTCGATGACATGGTTGTGAAATCCACAAAGAGATACATCCGTGCAGACGACCTACGCGCAACGTTCCAAAGAATGTGTGAATTCAAAGTTCGCCTGAACCCAGCAAAGTGCGCCTTTGGTGTACAATCATGAGAGATACTAGGATTCATGGTTAGTCAAAGAGGTATAGAGGCAAACCCAGAAAAAGTGAAGGCAATTGATGAGATGGCATCCCCTACAAAACATAAGGAGGTGCAGCAGCTAAATGGCCGTTTAGCAGCCTTAAACAGATTTATGGCAAAGATAGGAGACAAAGCACTCCCTTTCTTCGAAATCATACGAGCCAACAAAAAGTCTGAATTGACACCGGTATGCAAGGAAGCCTTCTAGCAGTTAAAGCAACACTTACAAACACTGCCCGCATTATCAAAACCAATACAAGGAGAACCCCTTTACCTCTACATATCAGTAAGCAACAATGCAGTCAGCTCAGTACTTGTTAGGCAGAAGGGCAGCACTCAGCTACCAGTGTATTATGTTAGCAAGACCCTGGCAAAATATGAGGTGAACTACGTGCCAATAGAGAAACACTTGTATGCCCTCATCGTGGCGGCAAGGAAGCTAAGACCGTACTTTCATGCGCATGAAATAACGGTCCTCACAGATCAACCACTGAAGCATATATTGGCAAAACCAAACATGTCAGGAAAGCTGACAAAATGGGCAATCGAGCTAAGCGAGTTCCGTATACACTTCGCCCCGCGAACTGCAATTAAGGGACAAGCCTTAGTGCATTTCATTGAGGAATTCACAGGGTTCACACCAGATGAAGCAACTCAGGAAAACGACCCACAGGCTGTAGAGCCCGTCGAGGTATGGGAGATGTACACAGACGGGTCATCAAACGTAGGAGGATCGGGGGCTGAACTCCTTCTATTACCACCAGATGGGTCGGAACCTATAAAATATGCCCTAACCTTAGTGTTCAGAGCAACGAATAACGAGGCAGAATACGAGGCCCTTATAATAAGCCTAAGAATTCCCAAGGGAGTAGGAGTCAAACACCTAAGAGTAAAGTGCGACTCAGAACTTGTCGTCAATCAAGTAAAAGGAGAATACATGGCAAAGTCCGAGAACATGCAGAAGTACCTAAAACAAGCAAAGGATCTGGCTGACAGTTTCGACACCTTCGACATAACGTCGGTACCGAGGAATGAAAACCAAGAGGCAGACGCTCTAAGCAAGTTCGTACAAGGAAACGAACAAGGCAAAGAGACACACTTCGTCGAACACAGAATTTTGACGGTCATCGACAAATTCGAGGTGTTAACCATCGACGCCGTGTAGACATGGATGACACCAATCCACGCATACCTTACGACAGGCGCGCTACCTGATGACAAGACATAGGCAAACAGAATACAAAGGGTCACTGTGAACTATGCGATTATTGAGGGCCAACTCTACAAAAAAAGGTTTTCCTACCCCATACTTAAAGTGTATTGCACTGCCAGAAACGCAAAAGCTGCTAAAAGAGCTACACGAAGGACAGGAAGCATGCCACGAAGGAGCATCCTTGATTCGCAAGGCTCTACATCTGGGATACTATTGGCCTTCCATGAAAGCCGAAGCAACAAAAATGGTAACAAAGTGCGACTCATGCCAACAATATTCAAGGAGTATCACAGCACCAGCCGCGGAGCTAAGCCCAATAGCAAGTGCATGGCCCTTCACGCAATGGGGTATCGACTTGGTAGGACCTCTCCCAAAGTCTAAAGGCCAAACCAACTATATCGTAGTTGCTATCGACTATTTCTCCAAGTGGATAGAAGCCAAGGCATTGGCAAGAACAACGGACGCTCAAATCATTGATTTTATCCGAAATCATTTTGTTGCTCGATATGGAGTCCCATGAGTACTCATAAGCGACAATGGTCCACTATTCAAAAGTGGTAGGCTAAAAAATTACTGCGAAACCTTGAACATAGAGCAACGCTTCGTATCAGTGCACCACCCACAAACCAATGGACAGGTGGAATCAGCAAATAAGATCGTCTTGGATGGTCTAAAGAAAAGAATACATGCACTAAAAGGAGGATGGGCCGAAGAGCTCGGCAGCGTCCTATGGGCGGTACGCACAACGCCTAAGCGAACAACAAGAGAGGCACCATTTAGCATTGTGTATGGAACAGAAGTATTCGCACCGATAGAGATAGCCGTCTCATCATACCGGACAACCCACTCTGACGTCCAGGCAATCGAAGAAGAAAGACTTTTAGATCTGGACTTGGCCGATGAAAAGCGTTGGAGATCAGAGGAAATTCAAGCAAGGATGCGCTTAATCACCTCGAGATACTACAACCAAAAGGTTAAAGGAAGACAATTCCATGTAGGCGAAGTGGTGTGGAGAAAGAACGAATTCACACAACTTGATACAATCAACAAGTTATCGCCTAAGTGGGAGGGTCCGTACAAAATAGCATCGGTACCATCGCATATCGTTTGGAGGATGCGGATGACAACATATCCACAAACACATGCAGCGGCGGACACCTGAAGAAGTTCCATGCAGGAACACACCACTTACTTAACTAAAGAGTCTTCGTATCAAGCTCTTTAATGCTTTTTATTATATGCAATACTTGAAGAAGATATAATAACTCCATATATTCGCAAATATGTAAGCACCGCATAACTAATGAAGTTAATGCATTTTCGTAGGTACACTACCTCCTTACACTTCCTACTTTGTAATAGCACCAAGTAATGGACTATATGCATTAAACACGCACAAAAAATACAAGCTATCATGCTAAAACACAACAAACGGCCTTTATATGCCAAAAGCATGTAAATACTCGACATCAACAACGAATACTCAATACGCTCTCTCGCACAACATTTATCATATCTACTCTACACAAGTAGATCTGGAAAAAATTTCTAAGGGTTACTTACAAATAACATGGCGCGACATCCCCACTCGGGGGCAACCCCATGATTACATCAATCATACCTAGGATTTTTCAACCAAGAGGTGACCATCCACTACGTGGCGTGACATCCTCTTCACGAGGGCAACCCCACATATTTACATGGCGCGACATCCTCTTTACAAGGGAAATCCCATGACATCTTACTGAGTAAAATGACACCCATTATAGATTACTAAACACTTGGGTGTGATTCACCCCATAAAACATGGCGCGGCATCCTCTTCACGAGGGCAACCCCATGAGAACCTACTACTACCCACAAGTAGCGTTCATTATTACGTACGACTTCTCCACGTTGGCACATGGTGCGAAAACTCACCAAATATACAAGTTGAGTCTTGTAAAACGTTATCTTGCCCGTGAAAAGATAACGGAAAGAAAACACTTCAACCAAGCAAGTAGTGTCGTGCCACAAACGTCGCCTTGGAGTGGTCCAAGAGACGGGAAAAGCTGCAAGTCGTTCAACACGATCTTGTACAACCCCCTGGAATAACCAGGTAGAGGTGTAGTATAAGGTCAGTACAAGTACTATCCAAGGAACACCTCGCCTCAACGCTATAACGGGGGTACCCAAGTAGCGGATTAAAACCCTTTCAAAATTGGCAAGTCGTGTCTTCCTACATTTTCGCTTTGGAATAGCCCAAAAGACGGTATAAACTACAAGGTGTATTACACGACCTATGTCACGTCCGTTTGATTAACAAAGTAGAGACTTATTAGCATCACAAGGCAAGTAATTTGGTTAGCCAACAGAACGCCTTGTAACAACGTTACGCGGGATGTCCCCAACTGACGGATGGAAAAATGCACCAAATAAACAAGTAGCGTCTTGTGACAACGTCGCCTTAGAGTGGACTAAGAGACGGTAAAAACTAAGGTATCGCCTTGTCGAGACATCACACTCACGCATATATATGGGTCTTGCGCATTACTACCCATAAATGCCAAGTACCGGGACAACGACCTTACGCATTACTACCCATAAATGCTAAGTGTCACTCTAAAGTCTTACGAATTAATACCCATGAGATGCGGCAAGCTGACGACACATGTGTTTAACACGTATCAACCCAGCTATTCCTTGATATAACCAAGAGGGGCGTCCAATGCAAGGACATATGCCTCCTAACTACAACTAGAAATGTTACATCCAATCATATAACAAGTCTTAAATCTACTCTATAGTTCACACTACATGGACAATCATGTAAACAAAGGTATGTAATATTACTACCAAGGTATCATTCGTTACTAAACCATTCATGACAAGATCCATACGACGATGTCAAATACAAAAGCATAAGCATAAAGGGTTCAAACGGTTAACACCCCATAAGCAACCTCAACCCAATACGGGGATCCAAAAATATATACAAAGTTTGGATAAAACTAGCAATCAACTCGAGGCCATGTCATGGACATCCACAACAACGACATCTCCACATGCCCCTGGGACAACCTCACCATGATCAGTACCCTCCACTATACGCGGATCACCGTCATCATCAAACACTAACTCGTACTCACGAGTATCAGCCTCAACACTAGCAGGGGCATCCGCCTCAACAATCGGGGTGGCATCCACCACAGCAGACGGAGGAACGATCCCTTCCCTAAGACGCAAAGCAGCCACATGCCCAACGGCATAAGTGGAATACGGACCCAATTGATCAAAGCTTAGATCGGGGGCAAGGGCATATACCTGCTCATTAAGAACCTCAATGGAGTCATACAACAACTCATCGGCTCTTGCCCGGATATCCTCAAGATAAGACTCGGAGGCCTTATACTCTGCAACTCCTTCAGCCTTGCTGTCCTCATGAACCTCCTCCCTCACAGCCTGCAAGGCAAAGCTATGTGCCTCTCCAGCCTCGACAACCTTCTTCTAAAGGGCAACAATAGCAGACACGAGCGCAGCAACTCGAGCCTGATGGGAAGAAATCTCCGCCTTCAGATCGGCGACCTTCGAACCCAAGAAGCGTGCTCTCTCCTTCGCGCTCTCCGCTTCATGACAAGCGATTTTGCACTTCTCCTAGAGTGCCTTCTTCTCCTCCGCGAGTTCAATCACGAAAGAGGAAAGGTTTGCCATCTGAACAACGACCTACAAAAGTAACACAAAGCTAAAAAATAAACAAGTGATGACAACACTGAGAAACATACATACAAGTTACAAAAGAGTAAAGTGAAATACTCACTGGCGCAAGACATGCCAGCACACCCTCAGCATATGTCTACGTGTCCTCAGGCTCGCTAAGACAAACCCTCCGATCCCCAGGAGGGATAATCCGCTGAAGGACGAGTACCCCCACCTCGGGAGTAGTCAGACTGGCCTCCTTGGGAAAACAGGGCCCCCCAACAGAAAAGGGCGCCCACTCCTCACCAGCAATAGAGTCCTTCTCAGGACAAACCAAGTCAGCACAGGTGAGTGCAGCAAGGGGTGGAACACCTATGAACATACACAAGGATAAACAAAATATGCAAATATGACAAGTATAGCAACGAAATAAATTCAAGCAACATACCTGAGTGGGGAGTACCCTCCTCTGACGTCCGGTCCCTCGACCAGGGGGCAGACAAACAGGGAGTACGAGCATGGCTTTCAACTCCCTTCCCTTTGCTAAGGGGAGTCTTCGACGCCTCGCCCCCTCCAGATTTTGAGCGTTTAGGATCGCTCGAGGGCCGCACGTCAGAGTCAAGACGCTTTGCCTTAGGCCGAGGTGGAGTATCAGCAGTAACACGTTCGGTCACGAGCGGGGACCGACATTCAAAAGGAACAAAGCAAAATGAGAACAAAAAATTGATATATACGCAAGGAAAACAATCTTACAAAAACACAACTTACCCGCGCTTCCCTTCGCGCGTTCAGGCTACATGTCCTAGAGCACAATGGAAACGTCCGTACGGCCACTCCGCACGGGAGGAACAGCACCACCCGTAGAACCCGCCTGCAAGCATGAAGTTTTTCCATGACACTAGCCTACATCACAACACAATGAAGTTATAAAGATTCATAACATACCGAATGACCTCCTAAAGGAGGTGTGCAAATCCCAGCCGCGCGCAAATCTCTCTCTGTTACGCGATGCAAAGCCCTAAAGGTGCGCGCCCTGTGCGCCCGGTATATCATCTTCATCCCTGCTTTGTCCGACTCAGTAAACTCGCGAAAAGTTGGCACGGGATCAGTCTTGGTTATGCGGATGATAGGCCAGGTTGTCCCCATGTCATTAGTGAAGAAATAATGCTTCTTCCAATGACCTTTGGAATGGTCGACAGCAGTAACAAAGCGAAGGGTAGCATCCCTCTTCACCTCCCCCCGTCCCAGGGTAGAAAAAACGTCCCCCTTCATCAAAGGCCAGTGGACAGAGATGGAACACATACCAGACATGTCCGGACGCTGGAGTCAGAAGAAGCAACGGATAAGCAGAGTCAAGTAATGCCATGACTGCTAATGGCATAACACTCGGAAGCAAACCCAATACCGTATGCTGGCGGGTGCAAGGTCGAGAGGAGAAATCCTGTAATAGCGACACAATCTACGCAAGTCCCGAAGATAAGGAAAGCGCAGACCCTCTCGAATCTGGGAGGTATATACGGCAGACAACTCCGCTGGAGGTACGGTAGGTGTCCCCACGTCAGCATCCCTAACAACATCAAAGGGAAAGAACGCCTCTACCAGGGTGTGAAGCCTAGAACGATCAATGTAGATTTGATAGTCGTCTCGATCCAGCACATTGCCAGCAAATGTCTGGATAAGATATCCAGATTCCGAGTGAGGCTCCGACTCAGGGGAAGAATATATATCCTCCACAGTCTCCGGCCCGGACGACTCCGCACCATCCGATTCAGAATCCGAATCCGGAGTAGAACATGTCTAACTAAGGGAGTTGGAATATGGGACTTACTCATATTGATAAACCCTACGAGTCGAGAAGGCAACCCTAAGGACAAACGCGCCAGCTCCTCACCCTACAACTACTACAACAATACAACAACAATCTATTCAATGCACGCGCATACATTCATCGCGACAACAACTACTACTACCATATGACGACCATCCCCCGCTCGAGGGCAACATCGTGCTTATAAGTCCATAAGTGTTCAACTACTACATAGTGAACATCCTCTATACGGGGGCAACTCTATGTCAGTAAGGGCCTCGTCCCAACACTTGTACGGTTTACATGTGCGTATGCACGATTATGTATGCCTATGCGCACCTATATGCCCGCGTGCGCCTACGCGCGACTACATACGTCTGCATAGACCTACATATGTTCTCACATTATTATATGTGTCTATACATGACCATGTATGTTTATACTCACTCATGCGTGCCTATGCACGCCTACGTACACTTGCATGCATCTACATCCACGTGCATGGCCTAAGGTGAATGTCTAAGGTAATTGATGCAAACATATTCATGGCATTACTATCTATATGTCTATGTTATCTAACATTTGTAGGATATGGATACATTCATACATACCTTGGGAGATACAAAATTCAATTATGGCTACAAGCATCACTATGCCATCAAGAATATAAATGCATATCATGCCAACATATCAAGCAATCAAGGATGACAATCAATATGGGAAGTAACACTCCTATCCTATACATACTAGAGCTAAAATACTTAGCCATTTTCATGTTCTTTTTTTCCATATTGAAGTGTGTTAGGCATTTCATCAAACACCTAGTGGGCATGAATAGTCAAGATTCAATCAAGACTAGGATTGGCCAAATTGAAGCAAGCAAAGATTCCTACATACCTGGAAATGATTCTAATTGACCTCAAAAAGCCGAATCACCGCGAAAATTGAGGTCGGGCACCCCGTTTTAGCCCCGGAAGCTCCGTTCGATGTACGCCGTCGTCCGTCCGCCGTGCGCCGCCGTGTCCGCCGCCCGCCCCGCTGCCGTCGTTGGCCTCGCTTCCACAAACTAGTCCCGTCGATGGGTGGTGGCCGGGCGGTGATGATGGACCGTGTATGGATGGGTGTCTTGAATCCTAAGAAACTTACTCCTCAAGAAAAGGGAGAAGTTAATTTTGAAATGTGGAGGTAAAGTAAGGAGGAATTTTCATGCTCTCCCTTTTTATATACATATGTGGGTAATTCCTTATCTCCTCCATATTTTTTCTAATTCTTTTGAATTAGTTATTAACACATATACATGCTTACACACCCACGCGTACATATGCATGCTTACACGTGTACCTGGTTACATATCCATGTCACGAGTCTGTTATTATGATCTCGGCATGCATATACTTACATCCCAGTCATTATGCAACTGCAATGGAAGCTTTCAGTATTAACGGAATGTGTGACTAAATGTGCGTAATTAAGGTTTGGCTAATGAAAATCTAAAGGCTTTCATTGGAAACGAAAAATTTGCTACTGAAGACGCATATTCAGAAGCAACAAGATGCAGCTCCCTAGGACGGCTTTAGCACCGACCAATTGGAGTCGAGAGGGCAGCAACGTAGCCTCCCAGGCCTCTGCTGCCATCCGTAGCAGGACTTCAGTCGAGAATTTAACGACCAACTTAACGTTCCGTCCTCTTCCCGACCGACGTTTTCCCTCAACAATTGTTTTCGTCCGCTTTTTCTCGTCAGTAACGTTTTCGGCTGAGTCCCGGTTATCGTTTTTATGAGAGACGGCATCGGATGAAAACCAACCGGAACAGGCCAACTCCATTCACGTTCTGACCGATTTAGCTTGTACGAAAACACGTTTTTTCTTGTAGTGTTGCTAGTTGATGAATAACTTTGTTCAACCTATAATTGTGACTTGCACTACACATGTTATATCACAAAGTCTTGGCTTGCATGGAGTTGACTTCTGCGGTCCTTCCTAGGTCGTCAACTTGAACTTCTGGACTCCTTTTGGCTTTATCACTCCTTTGGTCGGAACCTTCAATAGGGGAAGTGCGGAGTTTTCTCCTAATTCCACTATGGGACTTAAATTAGTATAGTGGATTTGTAATGAGAATCTTAATGAAATGAATGTAAATTTCTTACTATTTATAGAGTTTGAAACCGACTTTATTGGCGACGTTACCTTCCTCTGAGGGTTTCCCCTGTGGCGGCTTGAGTAGGTGACAAACTAGTTGCCGCCTCATCTTCCTTAAAAACGAAAGGTTTTCTATGGAGTCAATAGTAAGCTAGTCGCCACCTCATCTTCCTTAAGAGGAAGAGTTTTCTCTGAAGTCGGTAGTAAACTGGTCGCCACCTCACCTTCCTTAAGAGGAAGGGTTTATCCAAGTGCCGCATTTATATCATTTCTCCAAGTATTTTCCTAATTGTTTTATTGTTGGTATTGGCGACTTTATCTTAAGAAGTCGTTGACTTTTTTATTGGTTCCAACACTTTCCTTCGAGACATTTGACCTCAACTCTTTTTAAAGTGGAGGCGGCATGTATCGAGTAACTGCTTATAGCGGAAGCTTTCCTCGTATTGAAGTCGGATTTGTAAATATTTGTGGCGTTATCTCCAGTATCGATTTCAGAAGTGGTGTCCATTCTAAAGTTCTTGTGTTGTTGCTCTTCTGAAATTTGCTCGAGCGTTACACTTTTTCATTGCTGATGGGCCCCGGCTAAGGCCGTTAGGCCCCTTAACGATTGACAAACGGCGACTAGGCCCGTTGGGCTAGGAGCTGGGTTGCTGGAAGGCTAAGGGCTCCGACGGACGGAGGCCCCGACATGGAATAGCCCCGAGTGAGTATAGCCTCGATAGGGGAAAGCCCCGAAGATATCGGACCTGGACGTGGTCGGTCCCGATACGGGAGTTGACACCACTCCCCGACACCGAATCCTCAATGATGCAACTTTGGAGTCTCCGATAATGATCGAGACTCGCCAGTAAGAGCACAATCCCGGAAATCTCGCTATGATTACAGTAGTGATATAATGGGCGAGATATGTGGGATACGTATAACTGTACAGATACGTGGCGAGATATACGGCGAGATATGTGGGATAGTGGATCACAATCCAACCGCCTAATCAGGTAACTGGGATAGCCTTCCCCCTATAAAAGGAGGGAAGTTATCCCAGGTTAAGGTTACGTTTTTACGCACATACACATACTGCTTGCTTGCCCTGTTGATCACCGTACTTACGTTAAGCATCGGAGAGGGATTCTGGGCCACCGCCCTCTATTCCCCTTCTGCAGGATTGCGAGGAGCTAAGGAATCCGTCACCGTAACCAGAGCTCCTGCCGTGATCCAACATTGGCGCCGTCTGTGGGAAAGCAACAAAAAGCCAAAGTAAGTTTGCTTCCCTTTGACTCCATACCATGGCTGGCAACAAGCCGCAGCGATCAGGCAAGCAGGTGCAGACCACCAGCAATCCCCCTGAGGATGATACACAGCATCAGGATCTGAGAGACGATGGTGACAGCACTCACCGAGATGACACCACCAGGGAGGTTGTTCCTCCGCGAAGAGAAACCAGGTCGATGACCAGGAACGAGCTCCCTGGTGGATCCAGGAACGAGGCGCCTTCCCAGAGCCCAGAGCTGGCCAGGGTAGTGGCAGAGGCCATGCCCCTATTCATGGAGGCCATGGAGGCCCTCTTAGACCGAAGAGAGGCTACCAGAAGGCAGGCCGTAGATCTACCGCCGCTCCCTCCGCGGCGAGATGCTTCCAGAAGGCAGGTGGACGACAATCTGCCGCCACCTCCCCCGTTGAGGGAACAGCCCGTTCCCCCCAGGCATCCGAATCCAGCACCGGTGGAGAATTTTGTGGTCGATGGACCAGGGCCAGTACAGCAAAGGACTATTCCCCTGAATGGTCCCCTCACTGCTGATCAGGTGGTGAAGATTGTGGGTATTTGCATGGGAGATCAGAAGCCCATGATGTCGGAGTTGAGGAGTCAGGAGACCCATCCCTTCGTTCCCAGGCTGATCAATACCCTGGCCCCTCCAGGCTTGGGTATCCCGAAGATAGAGGAGTACGACGGGGACGCGGACCCGGTCCGCCACGTACAGAAGCACCTGACAGCGTGCATGGGCAGGACCCCAGATGAGGATGTTATCTGCGCGTTGTTCCCGAGTACCTTGGGGGAGAAGGCTTTGACATGGTTCTACAGTCTGCCCACCGGATGCATAACCTGTTGGGAGGATATGCATCAGCGATTCATCGCCCAGTACCAAGGGCGTCGACGGTTGCTGAAGAGTGTTCGGACCCTGCATGAGGTGGTCCAGAGGCCCGACGAATCGCTGGCCCAATACTACCAGCGTTACACGGCTGGCATGACCGAGCTGGATGAGGAGATATCGGAGGGCGAGGCCATCCGTACCTTCTTGAAAAACCTCAATCCCCCCTACGGCTCCGACTTACTGAACAGCGTCGCGGCCAAAAACGTCTGGAGCATGGAGGCGCTTCAGGCGAGGGTGAAACAGCAAATCGACGTCCAAGAGTCGAAGATCGCTGCCGGAGAGTTGGCTCCTCCCAAGGGGCGCGGAGGAAAGCAGTTGTTCAAACCATTGGATAACCAAAACAAGAAGGATAGCTCCGAGAGTAGTCGGAGTCGTGGACGCCCTGATCGAAGGGAGGATAGGCGTCCGACAAAGAAAGACAGTCAGAGGGAGGAGTTTACCCCCCTCAACAGGCCTTTGAGAGAGGTCTTGGCCGTAATGGAGAGGCAAGGCCTCGCTCGTTTCCCCAAAAAGAAGGAAGGCGAAAAGTTGGGCTCCCACACCGACCGTTACTGCCGATTCCATCGGGCCACTGGTCACGACACTGACCAGTGTCGGGAGCTGAAGAAGGAAGTAGAGAAGCTTATCCAGAGGGGTAAGCTGAAGGAGTTCGTGGGGGATTCGCGCTGCAAGCCCCATTCCCGATCTCGGTCGAGATCCAAATCTCGATCGAGGTCCCCAAGGAAGAGAAGGTCCGAAGCGAAGCCTTCGGAGGGCCCATCAGGGTCCCGACAGAAGGGGGTCATTAATGTGATCCATGGAGGGTTCGCTGCGGGAGGAGACACATCGTCTTCTCGGGAGCGACCGCCTCGATATGCATTGGCCCTAACATTTAGAGCCACCAATAACGAGGCGGAGTATGAGGCTCTTATAACGGGGCTGAAAATCGCAAAGGGCACTGGAATTGAACATTTGAAGGTGAAGTGTGATGCTAGCCTGATTGTAAATCAGGTCCGGGGCAGTATTGAGCAAAGAACCCGATCATGAAGAAGTACCTTCAGGAGGCTCGGACCTTGAAGGAGAGCTTCAAAAGCTTTGATATCGAGGCAATTCCGAGGGGAGAGAATGTAGAGGCTGATGCCTTGAGCAAATTTGCCTTGGGGGCACCTTTGGAAGAGAGTCGGAAGGTACACTTCTTGGAGAAGGTGATTCTATCGACCACCGATCCGTCGGAGGTGTGCGCCATCGGAACGGGATCGAAGGAAGAACCCACTTGGATGACCCCGATAATCGCGTACTTAACTACGGGGGCACTCCCGGAAGATAAAGTGGCAGCGGAGCGACTGCGACGAATGTCAATTAATTACGCGATGGTGGATAACCAGTTGTACAAGAAGGGTCTGCTTTCGACTCCTTTCTTGAAATGCGTGGCCGAACCCGATACGACTCGGATTCTGAGGGAGTTGCATGAAGGAGTCGCGGCATGTCACGAAGGCGCTCGGTCTATCCTGAGGTAGGCGCTGAACTTGGGATATTATTGGCCCACGATGAATAAGGAAGCAACGGCGCTTGTCCGATCCTGTGACGCGTGTCAGAGATATGCTCCGAATATCACAGCCCCCGCTGCCGATTTGATGCCCATTGGGAGTGCTTGGCCCTTCGCGCAGTGGGGCATTGACATGGTGGGACCCCTTCCGAAAGCAAAAGGCCAGTGCACACATTTGCTTGTCGCGATTGACTACTTCTCGAAGTGGATCGAGGCTAAGCCGTTAGCCAAGACAACAGCGGGACATATTATCAAGTTCCTTCAGACCCGAATTTTGTCGAGATATGGGGTGCCGAAGGTGATAATCAGCGACAATGGTCCTCCGTTTAATGGGGCCCAGGTGGAGAAGTTCCTGGACGAGTTTGGTATCGAGCATCGGACAGCATCCGTCCATCACGCTCAGACCAATGGGCAGGTGGAGGCTGCCAACAAAATCGTGATGGAGGGTTTGAAGAAGAGGGTCTATGCTTTGGACGGAAAATGGCTGGACGAACTGGAGAACGTGTTGTGGGCGGTCCGAACGACACCCAAGCGGTCAACAGGTGAAACCTCGTTTGCACTTGTTTATGGGACGGAGGCGGTCGCTCCCGTGGAAATCGCTGTGGCGTCCCATCGGACCAGAAGCTATGAGCCCTCGACAAGTCCAGAAAGAGCCAGGATAGGACCTTTGACGAATGACGAAACAAGGCGCCTGGAGTTATCCTTGCTAGAGGAAAAACGGCTGGAGGCCGACATAGTGCAAGCTCGGATGCGCTTGGCGACGACCAGGTACTATAATCGGAAGGTCAAGTCGCGACAGTTCTACGCGGGAGAACTGGTCCTGCGTCGGAATGAGTTCGCCCTACAAGATCGGATCAACAAGATGTCCCCGAAATGGGAAGGGCCTTACAAGATCGTAGGCATGCCGGCCTCGAATGCTTATAAGTTAGAAGACCTCGATGGCAATGTATTAAGAAACGCCTTTAGTGGTGAACATCTGAAGAAATGTCATGTTTGACAAATAAGTCGTCCGTAGAGGCGCAAAGATGTAATTAAGTCGCCCTGAGTGGTGCATGCTATGTAAAAGACATCGATCAATAAAGAGGTTACTTCTGATCAAAGTATTCCTAAGTTGTTCTCGATACATAAAAAGCGTCATTGGACGTCCGAAAAATCCTTAAGTTTTTAAGGTTCGATTAAAAAGCGTCATTGGACGTCCGAAAAATCCTTAAGTTTTTAAGGTTCGATTAAAAAGCGTCATAGGACGTCCGAAAAATCCTTAAGTTTTTAAGGTTCGATTAAAAAGCGTCATTGGACGTCCGAAAAATCCTTAAGTTTTTAAGGTTCGATTAAAAAGCGTAATAGGACGTCCGAAAAATCCTTAAGTTTTTAAGGTTCGATTAAAAAGCGTCATAGGACGTCCGAAAAATCCTTAAGTTCTTAAGGTTCGATTAAAAAGCGTCATTGGACGTCCGAAAAATCCTTAAGTTTTTAAGGTTCGATTAAAAAGCGTCATAGGACGTCCGAAAAATTCTTAAGTTTTTAAGGTTCGATTAAAAAGCGTCATTGGACGTCCGAAAAATCCTTAAGTTTTTAAGGTTCGATTAAAAAGCGTCATAGGACGTCCGAAAAATCCTTAAGTTTTTAAGGTTCGATTAAAAAGCGTCATAGGACGTCCGAAAAATCCTTAAGTTTTTAAGGTTCGATTAAAAAGCGTCTTAGGACGACGAAAAGCCTTAAGGTTCTTAGGGTCCGATAAAAGCGTTATGAAGAACATAATGTAATCGGAAATGATATTAATAAAAGGCTCGAAGGCCTAAGAGGTTCAATACAAGAGAGAACTGAAGGGGCGGGCAATCTGAGCCATAGAATTCAAAACGATTCAATCGGAATCGTCCAAAGTGAAACGTGCTAATCTGAAGAAGGCGAAACGATTTTGATTTGAACCGTCGGGACGCATGGAAGACAGATAAGACAGGAATGATGACGTACCGTGGTGGTTGAAAAGTGCTTTTTCAGAAAGCAGGCGTGCAGAACCCGAGGCGTTCCTTCACCTTCTATCAGCATTTAATGCTGGTTTGATCGAGAAATCCTCTCGAATCCAAGCAGGATCCCAAAAGATCTTGAAGAGATCCGAGGCAAAGGCCTCCGACGAAAGTAGGGCAAAGGCCTCCGATGTTTTAAATAAAGACCCCCGACAGGGATGTTGAAGGGTCCGATATTGGAAGACGCGACGCACTATAAGTCCCTCACGTCTTGGGGGCAAATGATGGGCCCCGGCTAAGGCCGTTAGGCCCCTTAACGATTGACAAACGGCGACTAGGCCCGTTGGGCTAGGAGCTGGGTTGCTGGAAGGCTAAGGGCTCCGACGGACGGAGGCCCCGACATGGAATAGCCCCGAGTGAGTATAGCCTCGATAGGGGAAAGCCCCGAAGATATCGGACCTGGACGTGGTCGGTCCCGATACGGGAGTTGACACCACTCCCCGACACCGAATCCTCAATGATGCAACTTGGGAGTCTCCGATAATGATCGAGACTCGCCAGTAAGAGCACAATCCCGGAAATCTCGCTATGATTACAGTAGTGATATAATGGGCGAGATATGTGGGATACGTATAACTGTACAGATACGTGGCGAGATATACGGCGAGATATGTGGGATAGTGGATCACAATCCAACCGCCTAATCAGGTAACTGGGATAGCCTTCCCCCTATAAAAGGAGGGAAGTTATCCTAGGTTAAGGTTACGTTTTTACGCACATACACATACTGCTTGCTTGCCCTGTTGATCACCGTACTTACGTTAAGCATCGGAGAGGGATTCTGGGCCACCGCCCTCTATTCCCCTTCTGCAGGATTGCGAGGAGCTAAGGAATCCTTCACCGTAACCAGAGCTCCTGCCGTGATCCAACAATTGCAAGTCGACACAAAATGTTAGACCTATGTTTCCAAATTATGCCCTTCATTGTCGTTTCCTATTCCCTGGAGTTCTGACCGTTAATGTTGTCTCTTCTTAGAATGTTTTCACCATTGCAATTACTTCTCTATTGAATTTTATTGTTGCAGTTCCCTTCTCCTATTCTAGAGTTTTCCAACGGTTACTAATCTTCAGGAGGAAGTCTTTCTCTCTTCAATAAATCATCTTCATTTTATCTGCTTCTATTTTGCTCTAATCCTTCTATCTGAACTCGATTTTTTCTGAAAATAATAATAATAATAATAATTTGCTTTACTTTGCCAACCAATTTAGTGCTTTCTTTATATATCACAATTCCCAATTCCCCTCGACCTTGCTCTCCTAACAAAAGGATTTTTATGGGCGTTGTTTCTCCAGGATTTTCCAGTTCCACTCATAAGACATTCTTTCTTCGATCTTTTTGAAAGACCCCAATGACTTCTGGTAGCAAGGCCCCCTCAAGTAATTTGGCGGAATTCTTCATATTTCATCCCCTCACAACCCAAAGTAAATTCATTTTTCCTTCCAATATTTCATCGAGTTGGTTTATTTAGCCAATCTATCAAGTGAGGAGAAGCCTAGAATTCCCAGCGACGATGACATAGTTTATTTACCCTTAGAAGGAGAACTTACACTTTTTCCCAATAAATTTTGGTAGGGTTTCATTTGTTGGCATTTAAAGTAAATAGGTCACCGTAATAGGAGCGCATTAATACAAGTCCAACATGCTAAGCACAATTAGGGTATGACACATAGGGGATTTCAGAGTTTTTATCGAGGTAAAATTTGATCTAGAAAATTTCCCACCAAACCCTAAGGGCCGAGGCATAGCCTATGCCAAGCCACGGCATGACCCATGGCTTGGACTTGGCTAGCCGTGTGGTCCACGGCCAAGCTACCGGCGACTGTTGCCTCCCACGGTGGCGGCGTGTAAAGGGCGGCTAGGGTTTGGCCGCCGCGAGGTCAAATTGCGACATTAACTATTGATATATTTTGTGCATATTTTCAGGGATATTAGAATATTTTGAGATAAGTAATTACCTTAAAAGATTGATAATATATATTTTCTGATAGATTTTATATTTAGTAAAGAATCAAATCAGTTTTGGATATATTGCGCATTAATTATCTACAGGGCAATAACCATTATAATTAATATTACTTGATGGCTAAGTTAAATTTTTGGCGGATATAAAACCCTTCTTAGCCACCAAGTAATTAGGGTTCCCGACCGGGTCGGTTTGGGCAAGAACCCAAATGCGCAACTATGTCGGGTCGACCGACCCGGATAACCAAGTGGGATCCGAACCGCTTCGGTTCGGGTTGGGTCCCACCAGATCAAACAGGTCGGGCCAACCCGACCCGGGATTCTCAATCGGTCCGACCCGGGTCGGTTCGGACCAGGTGGGCTAATGGGTCGTCAAACCCGACCCGGTTCGAGTAAAATCAAACCAAACCTAACTGAACCGGATAGTACCGGATTGGGTCCAACCAGTCCGACCGGGTTGACTGAACCGGATTGGGTCCAACCAGTCCGACCGGGTTGACTGAACCGGACCGGGACCAACCGATCAGACCGGGTTGACTGAACCGGACTGGTTCGAGTCAACCGAATCTAGGTCGGGTCAAATTTAAAATCCGATTATTATTTTTTTAACTTTAAGATTACCTACACAGTGTGAATTGGTTTGATATTTACACATAATATTCAAACACGATGCCTAGTTTCGGTTATGGGGATTGATCTCGGAAATTGCATGATTATGGGACTGAATCATTTAAAGGGCTGAATTGCAAATGTTATATATTGATATGAATGCATGTTAGAATTGTGAATTGACTATGTAAAGCTAGCTGGATATTGCATGCATGGGGGTAGAGCCATGTTGTCAATTAATGAGTTGAACACTAGGATAGACAAGCTATGCTGAGTCATCTTGATAGAGGATCCATATCTAGATGTTCACATGATTTTGAAAGCATGAATTGCAAGTCAGCTCCAAATATTTTAAAACGATATTTAGTCGCCAAATATGCATGTTTGATGTGGAATGACTACGCATGAAGCGTATGCATGATAGTTTTAGGATATGGCCACATGTGATGTTTGCTAGTGAAGTAGAATTATGTATGTTTGCATGAGAAATCCTTGAAACATTTTAAAAGGGCATTGGGAAAGACAATATTATGTGTATGTAAAAACCTCTGTTCCGGTTAAAATAGTGATTAAATTTTTTTTCAAAGAGACTGATCTATTAGAAATGAGACATTGGCAATATGAACTCTTTATACATCCCCCTTCCATTGGTTTACTGGTGCTCGGTTAGGCTAGATGACTGAGGAATCATTTTTTATCGCTTCATATCTTGCTAGATGATAAGGGATTGATTGAACACATTCGAAAAACAATGAGCTATCCAGATACATGCCAGACCAAACGACTAGCATATCTCACTTCAAGTGGGAGCAGGTTGACAAAATAGCAATAGAAATTTTGCTATCTGAAATGTCCAAGTACATTAAATATCTGTACAAGGATATTATGGTAACAAAGGATATTTGGGATTCTTTATTCCTGAAATATGGAAACTGCATTGCAGCTCATCTACACCCAACTGATAGCATCTTTGGATGAAATTCTAAAGAGCGATAGCATAAGTGTACTTGAGAAAGTATACCACCTCCTCAATATGGTTAAACCTCTTGAGGCTGAAGTTCAGCTGGCAGAATGGGATAAAATTATTGCCATAGTCGGGGTTCTCCCGAAGTCTTAGAGAGCAACCATGACTCTGCTGTGTCACTATTTCTCTGCTGGACCTTGCGTCAGTCCTGAAAATAATTGAGATGGAAGAAACTCAATTAGCAGTTGCTGCGCCTGAGGCTAAATTGGCAGGACCATCTCCTGGAAGGAAAAGGAAGTGGAAGAATATAAGTAAGAAACAACAGGTTGTTGACTGTAAAATGTCGACCAAGTCTAAACAAGGCAATCTCCGAGTAAAATCGGAGAAAGCTAGCAAGAACTCTTGTCCTCGCCACTCAAGTGAGGGCGGAAGTTCAAGTAATTCGCATACCAAGGTATGCAACGTCAGATATGTTATTGAAACTTTAGTTTCTTCAAGTGTCATGTTAGCAGATTCAAATCCTTCATGGATTCTTGACTCAGGTGCAACATACCACATAACCAATGATAGAGGGTTATTTTCCATGTTCAGACGTATGTTGAAGGCTTCGAAGTGGATATATTTAGGGGACAACTCACAGGTTGAGGTCATAGGGAGCTGCAAGTTGCCCATGTGCAACGACATGACCTTACTTCTGGAGAATGTCATCTTTGCACATAGAATTTTTAGAAATGTTGTTTCTATTAATTCTCTTATGAATATTGGTTTCAATTTATCATTTGAAAACTCCTTGGTTAAGATCAATAAAAGAAACTTTTTTTATGGATATGAAAATTCTTCCCATAGACTCGTTGTTATGGATTTAAGTGAAAGCAAGAATTCGAACTGGATGTTTTCAATATCATCTAGGGAAACAGAGACTGATGCAGCCTGATGGCATGCTCGGTTGGGACATGTGGGCTATGAATAAGATCAGACACTAGCTCAAAGTGGTCTTTTTCCTGGTGCAACTGATGTGGTGAAAACCACTTAAGAGGACTGTTTAGGTGGAAAGTCCACCCGCAAACCATTCGACGACGAACTTCGAGTCGAATATCCTTTGCATTTAGTACATTCTGACGTATGTGGACCCATGAATTTCACTGCTAGGGGTGGTAAACGTTACTTTGTAACATTCATTGATGACATTACCCGTTACGGGTTCACTCATATGATTACTCGTTTCGAAGTCACTGAGTGCGTTAAGAGCTATCTCAATCTCGTGGAGAACTAGCTGGAGCGTAAGGTAAAAACCTTATGAACTGACAGAGGAGGTGAATACCTCTCGGATGAGTTTGATAAGTTATACAATGAATGGGGTGTTAGATTACAGAGAGTAATCACTACGGATACTATAAACATGGTACATGCTAGTAATCGGTATTTTGTAGCGGAAGATTCGCACATACCTCATAAGTAATCCGTAGTCCTAAGATCCTGCAGCAGGGAGTTCACGGTCCTCCGGTCGGCACCTGTAGAGGTTCTAGTTAAGGATGCCCTACGCGGTATATTCTCCAGAGCAAAGCCTCTGATCGATTCTTGACAGGGAAGGATCTCCGGAGTGTTTGCTCGAAGGCAAATTGGCACACCCTTTGGTGAAGTGTGAAGTTTCGGCCGAACAAAGGTGTTATGGGGGGGGGGGGGGGGGTTTCTCTCTAAAACACTCTAATGAGGAATTAATATTAACCTAATAAAATCTCTAACACCTCTTATTTATAGGAGGAGTAAAGTGGACAAAAGTCCACTTTATCCCCCTAGTAATAAGTTCGGCCGGCCAAATGTATAGGGAGGCCCAATTTTGGGCCTCTCATGTCAATTGGGATTTGGGTCTGGCCCAATGTCCTAATGTGACATTTACACAATTGTCTTAGGTAACATATATATATAATGAGCTTCCATTTACGGCGCCCATCACCATATGCTACATCTCCCACTCGCCGGAATGGGAGGGTGTCTGTTAATGTATTGTCGTCCAAATCAGCATCAACATTTAACTCCTTTGATATCGCCCTTGCTTCCGTACAGTTCATACGAGGTTTTCTGTGCGACTGGCAAACACGAAGGGCATCGTGCTACTCATCTGTTAAGAGTGTTGTAGCGCCCACGGAACGTTGATTCCATTTTCTTCATTCAACCTGTTATAAACAATATAGTGTCGCGCTATATCCTAGGTTAAATGTTTAATTCTACATTTGCCCAGTTTCCACATAGGAACACTTCTCCAAGGCATCCGTACAAGTATTCACAACCTTCAACTAATATTCGGCTGGTGGCCACCTAGTGAATACAGGAGTCATTGAATTACAGGTGAACTTGACCATCCCCATCGCTCATATCCTTAGTCAAACCCAACCGGTTTCCAAAGACGTTGTCACTAGGCCTTTTTGTTCAGCACTACGCTTGTACGCCGAGATGCGAACATTGAGCCTGACCTTAGATATGAGTTCTGAGTCCGTGAGGATACTTCGTGTCCCTTTTCATAAGGCTCCCTGGATCAATCACACAGTCGAGGAGTTTGCGCCCGTTAGAATCACGAGGATTCTTATCTAGCACAGCCAAGCTATGACCCCGTGGTCGAACCTGGCACGCGCAGCATGAAGCACGCGTCGATAGCATACCTGAACTTTTAAGTTGACATGAATGGGATATGTCAATTATGCTATCGCAGATTCTCATCTGTCCCAGAATGTGGTTTAATGACAAACGGAGTTCATCACAGCGATTTGAAAAAACTGAAGATCATGTCGAGTTACTTCGAGACTAGATAATCGTCTTGCGTAATCAAGTTTATCCCCTTGATTCTTAGCCAGTCTTTCTTGGTAGAGGCCTCCATCCACCGCAAGACGACCGTACCTGTGTGACTAGGCGAGGCCCACATTCGACATAGTTTGGCAGAGGAATGAGTCCTCCTACGACTTTATTTATAGACCGTAAATTTGATGTATTCAAACATTATGACGTCGATTGATCATAAAGTCGATTGCAATGCTCTCGTTTATTAAAAATGTAAATTTCAATTATCAAAATGTTATCACTGATACATGCCACTTTTAAACCCTACGCAATCCAAGCAGTTTTACATGCTTTTCGAATATCTCCTTGCGTAGTGATTTAGTTAATGGGTCCGCAACCATGTTATCGGTAGACAAGTTTTCCAAAGTGATTGTATTGTCTTCTACCATAGATTTAGCATAAAAATATTTCACATCAATGTTTTTAGTCCTACTATGGTACTTTGGATTCTTAACTGCCGCAATGGCTGCCTGACTGTCAGAGAACACCTTCACAGGTTTACTCCCGACATCGCCATCAAGCAGCGCAGTAAGAAGTCTTTTCAGCCAGACCGCTTCCTGTGTGTTTTTGGAGAGGGCAACGAATTATGATTCCATCGTAGACAGCGCGACACTGGTTTTCTTCTTGCTCGTCCATGAAATGGCGGCATTAGCAAGGAGAAAGACTCCTCTTGTGCTGGACTTATGATCATCCGGATCGCAACCATGGTCGGCGTCACTGTAGCCGGTCAATTCTAACGTTCTGCCCTCATAGCACAGTGCCTAGTCGGCAATACATTTCAGATAACGAATAATTCGTTTTACATCCTTTAAATGCTATTAGTTACGATCTGACCGGAATCGTACTACTAGGCCCAAGGCGTAACAGATGTCCGGACGGGTGCATTGCATGGTATACATGAGAATATCGACCATGCTTAAATACTATGCACCCTTCATATGTTCTTGCTCTGCTAGGTTCTTGGGGCCGTCACGTATCGACAGTGCGCACCCAAATACTACTGACGTATCCACGGGTTTGACATCTTGCAATCTGAACCTTTTCAACAGTTTGTTTATATAGGCTTCTTGAGATAGACATAATTTCCGGGTAGCGCGATCTCTAGCAATTTTAATGCCTAAGATGTACGTGGCTTCTCCCATGTCTTTCATCTTGAATACAAGTGCCAACTAGGACTTTGACTTATTCATAAAACTCACGTCGTTTGCGGCAATGAGTATGTCGTCCACGTATAAGGTTAAGATGACATACTTAGACCCGGAGGTCTTATATTACGCGCACGGATCCTCGTGAAGAATCACGAATCCGTTTCCTGCGGTTTCCTCGTGGAATTTGAGGTACCATTGACGAGACGACTATTTAAGACCGTAAATGTACCTTTGGAATTTGCACACTTTATGTTCGTTACCAGGAGTAATGAAACCCTCCGGCTGCTCCATGTAGATCTCTTCCTTCAGGTTTCCGTGGAGGTATGTGGTCTTTAACATTCATTCGGTGCAGCTCAAAACCGAGACCTGCAACCAGGACCATAAATGGCCCTAACCGTGGTTTTATGCACAGTTGTTGAGTTCATTTCGTCAAAGTCCACTCCGTGAAGTTGGGTTTATCCTTTCATAATTAGTCGGGCTATGTATCGCCCGACCTGTTCCATCAGTGGTGAGCCTTCTTTCAGGACTCACCGTATCCTTGTGCCCCTGTGGTTAGCAGGTAAATCAACTACAGACTATAATGGCTTTCAGTTAGGCGATCTCTCTATTTTATTATTTTCTTCCATTTCCCCACTTGAGGCCTTTCCAATGCTCGTCAACAGTTGTTAGAGTGAGGTTTTCACCCTTCTTCTCGATGGGATACTTTTTGGGAGAATTTCGATGCCTTTGACTTTTATCTAGGCTTGTTAATCCCATCTTGAGTCTGAACGTTTCTTCCACGAGGAATAATGCTTCTTGTCGGAGCATCACTCCCACTGGGAACAAGAGCAGTGCTTGAACCTTGACCTACAAATTTCCTCGGACGACCTCTCGGTCTCGGGGTTTTACTTCCGAAATGAATTCCTTGATCACTAGGACCTGGAACCAAGTTGGTCGGATCACTCCCGCTGGGAACAATGGGTAGTATGGGTAGTTGTGGCATTATTGGATTTTCATCCAGTGGTTCAACAACATGACTATCAGGTTCAACTTGATTCGTCTCTGCAGCAACAGTGATTTCGTGTGGAAGGGTTTATTCCTCCCGCTGGATTTACTCTGAAAATGTTTCCATTATCATTTACCATGTCATTCACTTGACCTGTCGGTTCAAATCTCCCACTCGAAGTAAGTGGGACCTGATTGTCAGTGTAATCCTGCTCCGGTTCGATCAAGACCTCATCTTTTTGAAACTGACCATGCATTGGAAATTCGTCCTCAATTGATGTAATGTCTCATGTTCGACCACGGCACCATTTTCCCAAGCTGTAAACAGGTATTTTCTAAGAGCAGTTAACGTACTCTTGGTCCAAATACGTATTTAATGCGCAAATTAATGTCGCATGATGATATGATTTAACTCATTATAATTCTTTAGCTTTTATGGCGACGAGTCTTACCGATTTCATTAGTTTTACATATATGTGAATCATTTTTCATCCCATAGGGAACGTTTGATAGATTGAATCTAACATTATGTTTATAAATTGTGCTTCTTGAAGTGTGTCATTTGATTTGAATGCCTAGCCTGACTTATCGTTCAAGGCGTATAGAAGGAAAATCGTTTAACTGACTTCATCCTTCTTAGTTTGCAAAATTATCTCAGAGATTTCATCCCATCTCCGAACTGAGCATTTTGGGGTTTCAGCTTATATGTCAGTTGATACTTTTACAAGGTCGTGGTAGCTTATGAAGCATACTTCTTACCGATGCAAACGAAAATTCATCACTTAATCATTAAAAATGCTTCATCATTAAACTCGTATTTTGAAACATTGTGTTTCGTATTTCGAGGTCCACACGCGCGTGGCGCTATTTACCGAAGTTTAACCCATGGTTAAATAGTTTCATTTCTTAATTTAATTTAATCCAATCGGTTTCGCACATGATTATCATTACTGTTCAGTTGTCCCGACTGAGATGACGGAGTACGTGAATTGTTTCATTTTTTTCGACCACTTTTACCTGGCCGAAATTTCATTTCGGATTGATCCCGTTTAACTGGGTCGATTAATTTTGACAAGTAGATCACATTTCAAATCGAACGGAAACTACTTTATTCAATAAATCCGAGTCTCGAAATAACCAACATTTGAGTAACTCAAACGAACGATAAATGACAATGGTAGGGTTCTTGATCTGAATTTAGCGTATTTGATCCACGATTGTCGCATAGATAGTCGAGAACTTTTAGACATGTTGAACATCAGATCTGAGTAAATTCATGAGTGAATCACATCAAATGATCCGTGTCTGTATAAAGCGTTTTACAACTTGATACACATGACCTACTTGGCGTACTTGAGACGCACTTTATCAACATGGTTTAACCCACCGGATTATCGTATAAGACCTTTCTGGTCCAGTTTTCTCTATGATATGCGGATCATGGTTGACTTCTTTCGAACCCAGTGAGCAGAAAAGGTTTCCTTTTTACTGCTGTGGTTACTGTACTTGATTAGGCTCAAGGTCATTGAATCCTGTCAACATCAGAAAACCATATATATCTTTTCCATGTTGACCTTTCATTCTGAAGATCCGATGCGGGTTTTATGCCAACATCCATGAAAAGAGATAAGACCATCACGTTTAACCGAAAAGTTTAGCTTTTGCATCCTTGCTTCACCGAGGCGGATGCAGAGGGATACTAAGCTGCAACATTTGATGGTTGCAATTGAAGTCTTCTTCAACCCCTTTTTACCAAAGTTGAATGTGTCACCACATATGCATTCAGATCATCAAACAACCTATTCCCATGCTTGGTGAAACAAATTATTACATTCGTCTCTCATTGTCAAAATCATACAGACTACTATATTCATCCGTAGTTGTCCTCTCCACTTTTCGGAATCGTAGTAGAGAGTTCAACACGTACTCCTTATATTCATTATGATTCAAACCATCAAGATTGCGAGAAATATCAAGTTGCACTAATTCAACCAATTCATACTAACACATCGATGATTATGCAAAAATCAGAGAGACAATAACATTTTGAGAAAGAATTGCATACATCAGATATCTATTAAGATAGAATGCGACAAGTAACGATTCCTCAGTCATCTAAACCAACCGACAACCAGTAAACCAATGGAAGATGGGTATGAAAGAGTTCACATCATTGTCCAATAGATCAGTCTTTTAAAACGTTTTTTAATCGCAAATTACAGTATCGGGAATTTTAAAAAAAGCATACCCGATCTTGGCTTTCCCAAGGCCCTTTTTGTTTTGAAAAATATTCTGATGAACTCACTCATGCATATACAATTCTACCATCCATGTAAATCATCATACGCAAGTAACATTCATCTTACAAACCACATTCATGCTTACGCGTCATGCGTCTAATGTTCCGAGGAACTCATGCTTGCATACATAATCGTACTCCCAAGTAAATTATTAAATGCAGCTACATCCTCAACATTCTAGCATACGTGTCAAACATGAAACTACCACATCAATCATACACATCTGGCGACTGGTATTCGATTTTAAAAATATTTTGAACATTAGGGGCTGATTTGCAATTCATGCTTATATTCAATTACGCATCATTCTAAACATGAATCCTAGGAAAATTCAACAATCACAGCATGTCTATCCCAGTGCGCATACCATATATTTAACCATGGCTCCGCCCCCAACATGCATTATCCAGCTAGCTTGACTCAGTCAAGACGACAGTTCTAATCATGTATAAATATATATCGAATAATAAACATTTGCAATTCAGCCCACTAATTAATCCAGTCCCAAAAACATGTATCTCCGAGATCCATCACCATAATCGAAACAAGGCATAATGGTTTAATCGTTATGTAAATAATATTAAACCCTTTTGAGCACTATGTAAGTCTTTAGAGGTTCAAAACATTTGGATTTTATAACTTGTCCACCCTATTTTAATTGACTTGAATTCGGTTTTGAAAATTCGATTCGGTTCAACCAAATTTGGTCTAGTTTGATTCGGTTCGGTTCGGTCCAGAAAAATCCGGTTCGGGACCAGTTCAGTAAAATCCGGTTCGGTCCGATTTTATTTTCAAAATCTGGTT